>CM056389.1:10098603-10250422 GCA_029718625.1 Synaphobranchus kaupii
CAGTTCTTCATAATGAACATAAAGAATCCCAGAACTCAAAAGCTTAACCAAACATTAAAAACTAGGAGTCAGGATATTTCCTCAGAGAAACAGATTAACACCGTGAACAACACAAAGCTTCTTTAAAACCGTGAAGGTCAGTCATTACCTTGCCATTCCTGCTCTAATTATTTGGCATTTTAGCTTCATTCCAGGAGTAATGTTAGGTGTTACGAGTTGACATTTCACGCTCTCGTTTTTTTACGTATGTATGTGTGTGTGTGTGTGTGTGTGTGTGTGTGTGCGCGTGTGAGAAGGTGAGATAGATTTACATACGTGTGTGTGAGGGTGTGATAGATTTAGATATGTGTGTGAGGGTGTGATAGATTTACATACATGTGTGTGTGTGTGAGGGTGAGATAGAGAGGGGAGAGAGGCTCACTTTGCAGTCAGGATTTTATGATCCACATCATCCAGTGAGGAGCTGTGGGCCACATGGAAGGTCCCAAACAGGGTGTTCCTTTTCTTCTTTATCTTCTCTGCCTGCCAGGATAGAGCATAGTCAGGACATGGATCACTGTCATGACACAAGGAACAATCTTGACACAGAGTGTCCTCTGGTGAACCCAACCACCCTGATTCATGCTCACCACTCCAGACACAAGCAGTCTCTCTCCCGGGCGGTCTCTCACCCCCCCAGACACAAGCAGTCTCTCTCCCGGGCGGTCTCTCACCCCCCCCCAGACACAAGCAGTCTCTCTCCCGGGCGGTCTCTCACCCCCCCAGACATAAGCAGTCTCTCTCCCGGGCGGTCTCTCACCCCCCCAGACACAAGCAGTCTCTCTCCCGGGCGGTCTCTCACCCCCCCCAGACACAAGCAGTCTCTCTCCCGGGCGGTCTCTCACCCCCCCAGACATAAGCAGTCTCTCTCCCGGGCGGTCTCTCACCCCTCCAGACACAAGCAGTCTCTCTCCCGGGCGGTCTCTCACCCCCCCCAGACACAAGCAGTCTCTCTCCCGGGCGGTCTCTCACCCCTCCAGACACAAGCAGTCTCTCTCCCGGGCGGTCTCTCACCCCCCCAGACATAAGCAGTCTCTCTCCCGGGCGGTCTCTCACCCCTCCAGACACAAGCAGTCTCTCTCCCGGGCGGTCTCTCACCCCCCCCAGACACAAGCAGTCTCTCTCCCGGGCGGTCTCTCACCCCCCCCAGACATAAGCAGTCTCTCTCCCGGGCGGTCTCTCACCCCCCCAGACACAAGCAGTCTCTCTCCCGGGCGGTTCTCTCACCCCCCCAGACATAAGCAGTCTCTCTCCCGGGCGGTCTCTCACCCCCCCAGACACAAGCAGTCTCTCTCCCGGGCGGTTCTCTCACCCCCCCAGACATAAGCAGTCTCTCTCCCGGGCGGTCTCTCACCCCCCCAGACATAAGCAGTCTCTCTCCGGGCGGTCTCTCACCCCTCCCAGACATAAGCAGTCTCTCTCCCGGGCGGTTCTCTCACCCCTTCCTTGGCCGCCAGCAGTTGGCGCTCAGCGTTCTGCTTCTTGATGTTGTAGTACTGCACCTCCACCTCGTGGGTCAGCTGCAACCACTTCTGCAGGGATTCGGGTGGAGACCAGCTGCACCGAGACTCCAGCTCCTTCTCCGCCTTCTTTAGAGCCATTGCGCACCTGTGGAACACACACAGTCATATATATATATATATATATATACACAGACGAGCCGCCAGAACAGCTTCAATGCGCCTTGGCATAAATTCTACAAGTCTCTGGAACTCTACTGGAGGGATGGAACACCATTCTTCCAAAAGATATTCCATCATTTGGTGTTTTAATGATGGTGGTGGAGAGCGCTGTCTAACACGTCGGTCCAAAATCTCCCATAGGTGTTCAATTGGGTTGAGATCTGGTGACTGCGAAGGCCATAGCATATGATTCACATCATTTTCATACTCATCAAACCATTCAGTGACCCCTCGTGCCCTGTGCATGGGGGCATTGTAATCCTGGAAGAGACTGCCATCAGGATAGACATGTTTCATCATAGGATAAAGGTGATCACTCAGAATAACTTTATATTTATTTGCAGTGACCCTTCCCTCTAAGGGGACAAGTGGACACAAACCATGCCAGGAAAATGCCCCCCACAGCATAACAGAGCCACCAGACCCCCTCACTGTAGGGGTTTTTCCTTTAATTTGTCACCCGTCTGTATATACAGTTGAAGTCGTAAGTTTACATACACTTAGGTTGAAGTCATTAAAACTTATTATTAACCACTCCACAGATTTCATGTTAGCAAACTATAGTGTTGGCAAGTCAGTTAGGACATCTACTTTGTCATTTTTCCAACAATTGTTTACAGCCAGATTATTTCACTATTAGATGGATCACTTTAAGGGTTGTTTCTCCTGACAAATTTTCCTATTGAACTCTATGGAAAAATAAGTCAGGAGAAGAAACCCTTCAAGTTATCCATCCATATTTATTGCATTTCTGGCAGCAGAGTGATGATTTAAGGCTTGTTTGATACGTCAGAGCCTTGATGACTTAGAGCCATTTAGCCAACCATGTGTTCCATACTGTTCCAGTGTAATTTACAGCTAAATCTAGTCCCACCCCATAATTCCCATAGAGATCCATTCAAATGCAGAGACGTTATAGTATCGCTTGTAAGAGTACCAGAAAATAAGATATCAAGAGTCTTTTGATGTTGTTGGGTCACAGACATCAGGAAGTCATGGCATGCAAAAGATATGCGACCAAATATTAAAAATGTAAAGGCACAGTCAACTTAGTGTATGTAAACTTCTGACCCACTGGAATTGTGATATAGGGAATTAAAAGTGAAAAAATCTGGCTGTAAACAATTGTTGGAAAAATTACTTGTGTCATGCACAAAGCAGATGTCCTAACTGACTTGCCAACACTATAGTTTGCTAACATGAAATCTGTGGAGTGGTTAAAAATAAGTTTTAATGACTTCAACCTAAGTGTATGTAAACTTCTGACTTCAACTGTATATACATATATATATATATATATATATATATATATATATATATATATATAGAATAACTTTTATTTTCCCGATAGGAAGCTTCATTCATATATATATATATATACACACACACACACACACACACAGACACACACACTCGCACACATATGTACACATATACATAAATCACACATGTGTTGATAATCTTGGGAGTCATAACCATCACAACAACTTTGACTCCTCCCCTTTCACTCTCCCCACCCATCTGCAGTATATCAGTTCCAGCTCTACACCCTCCAAGCCTCCAGGTGGCACCAGAGAGTCTGTGGACCCAACGGATACCCAGCTCCATATTCCTAACATTGCTGACACCAAAACATTACAATTAAATTTGATGCAAGTTCAGAAAATCATTTAAGGGGCCTGACTAAGGTATAATAGTATGGAAAGGGACGTTCTGCACTGTATACGGTAGGAGAAACTCTGGTTACCAACGGGCAGAGGTGAAAAATCCAGGGGTCAGAAAGGAAAAGTCCTGCCATGTGTTTCTTTCACCCATGAACTCAGCCAGCTGATTTAACTAATTAGTCCTGCCTCACTGCTGAAGAATTGTGCTAATAAGTATATTCAGGTGATTAGAACAAAATACTGGGGCGGACTTTTACTTTCTGAACCTGGATTTTCCACCACTGCCAACGGGAACCTCCTGTAGTTAAGAAGCACAGAGGACAGAAGGAACACAGGAGCCGTAACTCCTCCCAGACCCTAGGTGGCGCACCTGCTCCAGCTCTTCCTCGGCGTATTTCTGCCGGCTGAGCTCGTTCTCGGTGCCCTCGCGCAGCTCCCTGAACCGCTGGGCCTCCTGCTTGGCTGCGTTTATCTCGTCCCTCAGCTGCTGCTCCAGGTTCACTTTCTCCACCTCCACCGAGCGGTGCTCCTCCTGGGCCTGCTGCAGTCTGAGGGAGGGAGAGAGCTTTTAATTACATTAAAACTTTAATTTAAAGGAGCTATATGTAACATTGACACCGAGCGTTTAAAATGGGTACTGCAGTCCAAATTCACAATATTGGAGAGAGTCGAGACACTGAACGAACACGAGCGCAAGACGAGCCGAGCGCAACATTAGATTTTGAGACAAGCTTATTCCATTTTGACAATGACAAGTGACGACGAGTCCTACACTGTAAGTTGATCAGCGAATGTATACGTTTGCAATTTGTTTATTATTTATTGTTTGCAAATTATAAACCAGCTCATGTGGATTTTTTATAACTCTGTCAATGTTAGCTAGATGCATGGCTGGCTATGTTTACGGCCACACAGATATAAGCTAACGTTAGTGGTATGTTTAGCGAGTAACTATATACATATATATGTTTAAATCTTTAGCTAGCTAGCTAAATGGAAACGATGTTGAACTTAGATTAGGCATTCGTAAATCGGTTGTCGGAGTGCCGGAGAACATCTGGTTGTTCGTAATGGGCAGTGGACTCGGAATCAACTCGGAGAATAGTGAATCACACAGGCCAAAACAAATACAGACGTTCCGACCCGGAATGGAAATTTCAAAGGAGAACATACTGGCTGTAGCATTGTTGTCGGAGAAGCCAGTATTTCGACTTAGCATGTTTCCTTAATCTCTGATGACATATCATGGTCATTTTACGATTAAGTACAGTAAATTTGTTACATATAGCTCCTTTAACCTGGTTAGTTTTGTTGAGAGCAGATACAACAGCAGTGCGTATAAATAGCATTATAGAAATCACCTCCATACATCCCATACAGACTCCACAATGCATGAGAACCAGGCCACACCTCTCTGACCCAGGAGGATCCGATTGGCCCTGTATGAAGAGAGGGCGCGGGGCCTCCTTCGTTTCCTAGCACACGCAAACACTGACAGGTGCCAGGGCCTGAATAAGCAGAGATTAGCACACAGGACACAACCCAGCGGAGGTTTCACATTTTATTTCAATTTAATTTAATGATATAATTGCTGAGGTGGATTAAAGGCTGCAGCTGTGACATCATCAGGGGCTATGACATCAGCAGCTGGAGGGGTTCCAGTGCTATGCCACACAGCCATGCAGGGATTAAGGTGGTAAGTGGAAGGGTATTCAACCATCATATTTTTTCTGTCTCCAATGCCTGACAGCTGTTTACTTCCCGCTAAATACAGCAGCGCTGCCGTTCAGTTTACAATCACTCACTCTGTCAAGAGCAAAGACTCAGCCAAGAAGATGGAGGGAGAGAGGACAGTGAGAGAGAGAGAGAGAGAGAGAGAGAGAGAGAGAGAGAGAGAGAGTGCCTCCACGGTGCAATACTCAAGTTATGCCACCAGGGGGTGCCCTATGTAAGGCTCGGTGGGATTTGGATGGAGAATTTGGGCAGGGAGCTCTCTGTCCTGTTTAGATAGGAGACCTTGAGCCCAGAGACAATTCAGAGAGAGAGAGAGAGAGAGAGCCTCACATCTTAGAGAGGCAGACAGATAAACAGTGTAATGAGAGGCAGACAGGGATACCTACACAGCGCACACACACACACACACACAGACAGTATATTACAGTACATTTAAGAGTATAGTAATGGTTATACTGAAGCTAAATTTCATACCTTACATATTTAGTTTCTGTATATGCTTTGCACAAGCAAAAGAAAACAGTCTGCAGCATACTGCAAACATAAGGCACTGAGGCCTGGCAAAAAAAACTTGTAAACAGTGCTCAAGTGAATCAGTGAAAAGAAAAAGGCAAACGCTTCAGCGTCTCGTGATCATCACTGTCATTTGTACGACAACGCAAATTCACAGTCCTATAAGTTCTTGGCAAAATTAGTGACAGTTACGTTAAAGTGGTCAAACAATGGCAAACAATTAACGAGCGAAAATTTGTAAAGAAGCATACAGTCATCACTGGAAGAAGAGACGCCCATCAGTTTAGGATCTCAACACCGGACCATATCACTGTATTCTTAACTGTTTCCACACGTAAATTTCAGCTTTGATCACTGTAATCTGGGTGCATCAATTATTCAATTATGTCGCTGAATTTCAGTGGCAGTTGAGTCACGGAAAACGCAGTTGAGCAACTCGCTCTGTGCAAATTCGCTCTACACTCCCTCTGAATTGGCCCTAGTACAGTGGGCCTGGATTAAGTCAACATGTGCGCTGAACTTCGAGTTACGAATGATGAGGTGTTTGTTGTTTCCCTCAGGTTGGCGAGGTCATTTTTTGTGGTTGCCGAACTCTTCAAAATGTTACTGCGAGGGAAAAATGCAATAAACAATCGTGTTTAATCGCGAGGCGTCGTAAACGAAAAATGTTGAGAGAATCCAGGCCACAGTCTGCAAAAAAATTCTAAAATTCCTGCTGTATACACAAACCAGTTCAGCAATCTGACTTTTTAAACCCAAATGGCATCGTGACTGTACCTAAGCCAACTGTGACCAGAGGTCAAACAAGGTGGTGTGTAATTGGCCACAGTATCGCCCAATGGGAGGGTGAAGGGACGGGGTTTCAGTATCCCTTGCTACAAAGACCAATAGCGACCCCTCTGGCTGACCAGGAAGCTGCAGTCTGTCTGCACCAGCAGCGCCAGAGGACTGCAGATCGTCGAGCTTGCTATGTGCATTTAAGAGAAATGTGCAAATGTGCACGCTCCAGAATTTATGGAGATCACTGCAGCCTGCAATTACGATTAATGTTAGACTGAGAATGCCTTATGAAATTAAAACAACCAAACTTTCATAAGCCACCAACATTCCAGCTACAAAAAATACGTCCTTATGAAGGAAGAACAGGTGCTCGTCTCCCCCAGGCATAAATTGAAGCTGCATTCCCGCCCATCTCTTCAATAAATCACAGTCAAATAAATATTAAATCCGTCTGATTGTTTCAGTAGGCGGCCCGGCAAGTATTGGTATCGCCGCCGCAGCCGGTGCGAGATTTAAAATCCTGAAAGCGCAGCTGCGTTAACAGGGCGCGAGATATAAATCAACCCGACACCACGGTCTGAATGAGCTGTGAAGGCAAGAGAAAATCGTTCGCTTCAACAACTGCCAAACGGACTCGCCAAAACGCGAGGCCGACAGGCTGAGGGGCCGCCCCAAACGAATCCCACGGCAAAGCGCACAGCGCAACCGCCCAGCGAACGATTTTCAGTTCCCTGAACATTCTGGAAAGTTATGGTGGTGCCGGTCCCATGTTCCTGGGTGTCCCTCAAATCTTTGCATAGATAGCTGTGCAGGTGACCAGCTCTTCTAGCATAACCAAGTTAGTCTCTCAGGATGACAATCATGTTACCAACTTCACCAAGCTGCTCTACCAAGCTTGACCTGTGTAAGACCAGCACTGCCCAGCTTAGACCTCCAATAGACCAGCATTAACCAGCTTGGAACTTATTCCGGTCTATGTAGTTTGTTTTTCAGCAGGGAACTTGAGGAATGGTAAAAAAAACAACAACTAGAAAGTTCAGTCATTCAAAATAAATAAAAACATAATAAAACTGAATTATGGATTGTCCTTCATGCTAATATCATGGGGAGAGTAGCCAATGTTCAACAACTTTTATGATTATGTATTATTTACATTCGGAACATTCTTTAAATGTCGCTGATGCGCTTCCTGCACAATCTGTGTCATCATAGAAATGACAAATATTTGTGAGCCTCCAGTTTGTTTGTGATTCCGTGATCCAATGTTGGGACATTTGCTTTGCACAAATAATTCAAAAGCACATTATGTTCCAGGCCAGACTGTTCATGAACGTACGTGAGATCTCCGGCCTTCGCCTGCACTATTTAATGGTGAGAGCAGAAACAGAACCGTCCAAAGCCAACGCGTCTGTGAGCTCCAACAAGTTCTATTTCAAAAGGGCTTAGTCAGATAAAGCCAGTAAACTTGAATTTGAATGTTATATTAGACACAAATAAAAAGTGACTGCAGCTAAAGATATGATGCTCATATTCCACTAATATTACAGGGCAGACTTAAGGTCCTTTGACAGCGGAAATGTTTAATCTGCACAGGCTAAAAGAGCCGCAAGATGAATTAACAGACGGCAAACAGAAAATGAAAGAAAGAGATCATTTTTGTCCTGCTCTTAAGACAGGATACAGGAAATGACATCAGCGGTGGGCAGGTGGGGTGCATTTGATTGTGTACGACGGGTGAACGTGTGTGTCAAGTCAGCTGCTGGGGGGGAAGAGGAAGAAACATTGTGGGGGAGTGGGGGGGGTGAGTTTGGGATATTTCCTGTCCCACAGCTGCCGGTATTGGTCACACACCCCCCCTTTCAGAGGTATCGCTCTTTGTTGCAAAGTGCTGTGAACGCAATGCATGTTTTGTCATTCACTAATTTAATTAGCTAAATATGACAAATAAGTTGTTCTTTCATGGTAACTGACACTCGCTGAAATTTACACAGATTTTTGTCATGTTCACAAGACACAGGAAGAGCACACAGGTAGAGTACGTTTTGGTCCACAGCAGCTAAAAAAGGGCCGTCGTGACTAAACTCCAACCACCTAGGAAATGAGGAAGCTGCTGTGTGCTGAGCTCTGCGCTTTACACGCGTACCCGCCCACAGATATCAGCACCTCAGCTTATACACGCATACCCACCCACAGATATCAGCACCTCAGCTTACACACGCGTACCCGCCCACAGATATCAGCACCTCAACTTTTACACGCGTACCCGCCTACAGATATCAGCACCTCAGCTTATACACGCGTACCCGCCCACAGATATCAGCACCTCAGCTTACACACGCATACCCGCCTACAGATATCAGCACCTCAGCTTATACATGCGTACCCGCCTACAGATATCAGCACCTCAGCTTACACACACATACCCGCCCACAGATATCAGCACCTCAGCTTATACACGCGTACCCGCCTACAGATATCAGCACCTCAGCTCATACACGCGTACCCGCCCACAGATATCAGCACCTCAGCTTATACATGCGTACCCGCCTACAGATATCAGCACCTCAGCTTATACACGCGTACCCGCCCACAGATATCAGCACCTCAGCTTATACATGCGTACCCGCCCACACATATCAGCACCTCAGCTTATACACGTGTACCCGCCCACAGATATCAGCACCACAGTTTATACACGTGTACCCGCCCACAGATATCAGCACCTCAGCTTATACACGCATACCCACCCACAGATATCAGCACCTCAGCTCATACACGCGTACCCGCCCACAGATATCAGCACCTCAGCTTATACATGCGTACCCGCCTACAGATATCAGCACCTCAGCTTATACACGCGTACCCGCCCACAGATATCAGCACCTCAGCTTATACATGCGTACCCGCCCACACATATCAGCACCTCAGCTTATACACGTGTACCCGCCCACAGATATCAGCACCTCAGTTTATACACGTGTACCCGCCCACAGATATCAGCACCTCAGCTTATACACGCATACCCACCCACAGATATCAGCACCTCAGCTTATACACGCATACCCGCCTACAGATATCAGCACCTCAGCTTATACACGCGTACCCGCCCACAGATATCAGCACCTCAGCTTATACACGCGTACCCGCCTACAGATATCAGCACCTCAGCTTATACACGCATACCCGCCCACAGATATCAGCACCTCAGCTTATACACGCATACCCACCCACAGATATCAGCACCTCAGCTTATACACGCATACCCGCCCACAGATATCAGCACCTCAGCTTATACATGCATACCCGCCTACAGATATCAGCACCTCAGCTTATACACGCATACCCGCCCACAGATATCAGCACCTCAGCTTATACACGCGTACCCGCCCACAGATATCAGCACCTCAGCTTATACACGCGTACCCGCCCACAGATATCAGCACCTCAACTTATAAACGCGTACCCGCCCACAGATATCGGCACCTCAGCTTATACACGCGTACCCGCCCACAGATATCGGCACCTCAGCTTATACACGCATACCCGCCCACAGATATCAGCACCTCAGCTTATACACGCGTACCCGCCCACAGATATCGGCACCTCAGCTTATACACGCATACCCGCCCACAGATATCGGCACCTCAGCTTATACACGCATACCCGCCCACAGATATCGGCACCTCAGCTTATACACGCGTACCGGCCCACAGATATCAGCACCTCAGCTTATACACGCATACCCGCCCACAGATATCAGCACCTCATCTTATACACGCTTACCCGCCTACAGATATCAGCACCTCAGCTTACACACGCATACCCGCCCACAGATATCAGCACCTAAGCTTATACATGCGTACCCGCCTACAGATATCAGCACCTCAGCTTACACACACATACCCGCCCACAGATATCAGCACCTCAGCTTATACACGCGTACCCGCCTACAGATATCAGCACCTCAGCTTATACACGCGTACCCGCCCACAGATATCAGCACCTCAGCTTATACACGCGTACCCGCCCACAGATATCAGCACCTCAGCTTATACACGCGTACCCGCCCACAGATATCGGCACCTCAGCTTATACACGCGTACCCGCCCACAGATATCGGCACCTCAGCTTATACACGCATACCCGCCCACAGATATCAGCACCTCAGCTTATACACGCGTACCCGCCCACAGATATCGGCACCTCAGCTTATACACGCATACCCGCCCACAGATATCAGCACCTCAGCTTACACACGCATACCCGCCCACAGATATCGGTACCTCATCTTATACACGCGTACCCGCCCACAGATATCAGCACCTCAGTTTACACACGCATACCCGCCCACAGATATCGGCACCTCAGTTTATAAACGCATACCCGCCCACAGATATCAGCACCTCAGCTTATACACGCATACCCGCCCACAGATATCAGCACCTCAGCTTTTACACGCATACCCGCCCACAGATATCAGCACCTCAGCTTATACATGCATACCCACCCAAAGATATCAGCACCTCAGCTTTTACACGCATACCCGCCCACAGATATCAGCACCTCAGCTTATACACGCGTACCCGCCCACAGATATCAGCACCTCAGCTTATACACACATACCCGCCCACAGATATCAGCACCTCAGCTTATACACGCATACCCGCCCACAGATATCAGCACCTCAGCTTATACACGCGTACCCGCCCACAGATATCGGCACCTCAGCTTATACACGCGTACCCGCCCACAGATATCAGCACCTCAGCTTATACACGCGTACCCGCCCACAGATATCGGCACCTCAGCTTATACACGCATACCCGCCCACAGATATCAGCACCTCAGTTTATACACGCGTACCCGCCCACAGATATCGGCACCTCAGCTTATACACGCATACCCGCCCACAGATATCAGCACCTCAGCTTATACACGCGTACCCGCCCACAGATATCAGCACCTCAGCTTACACACGCATACCCGCCCACAGATATCGGCACCTCAGCTTATACACGCATACCCGCCCACAGATATCAGCACCTCAGCTTATACACGCATACCCGCCCACAGATATCAGCACCTCAGCTTTTACACGCATACCCGCCCATAGATATCAGCACCTCAGCTTATACATGCATACCCACCCAAAGATATCAGCACCTCAGCTTATACAGGCGTACCCGCCCACAGATATCAGCACCTCAGCATATACACACATACCCGCCCACAGATATCAACACCTCAGCTTATACACGCATACCCGCCTACAGATATCAGCACCTCAGCTTATACACGCGTACCTGCCCACAGATATCAGCACCTCAGCTTATACACGCGTACCCACCCACAGATATCAGCACCTCAGCTTATACACGCGTACCCGCCCACAGATATCAGCACCTCAGCTTATACACGCGTACCCACCCACAGATATCAGCACCTCAGCTTATACACGCGTACCCGCCCACAGATATCAGCACCTCAGCTTATACACGCGTACCCGCCCACAGATATCAGCACCTCATCTTATACACGCGTACCCGCCCACAGATATCAGCACCTCAGCTTATACACGCGTACCCACCCACAGATATCAGCACCTCATCTTATACACGCGTACCCGCCCACAGATATCAGCACCTCAGCTTATACACACATACCCGCCCACAGATATCAGCACCTCAGCTTATACACGCATACCCGCCCACAGATATCAGCACCTCAGCTTATACACGCGTACCCGCCCACAGATATCGGCACCTCAGCTTATACACGCGTACCCGCCCACAGATATCAGCACCTCAGCTTATACACGCGTACCCGCCCACAGATATCGGCACCTCAGCTTATACACGCATACCCGCCCACAGATATCAGCACCTCAGCTTATACACGCGTACCCGCCCACAGATATCGGCACCTCAGCTTATACACGCATACCCGCCCACAGATATCAGCACCTCAGCTTATACACGCGTACCCGCCCACAGATATCAGCACCTCAGCTTACACACGCATACCCGCCCACAGATATCGGCACCTCAGCTTATACACGCATACCCGCCCACAGATATCAGCACCTCAGCTTATACACGCATACCCGCCCACAGATATCAGCACCTCAGCTTTTACACGCATACCCGCCCATAGATATCAGCACCTCAGCTTATACATGCATACCCACCCAAAGATATCAGCACCTCAGCTTATACAGGCGTACCCGCCCACAGATATCAGCACCTCAGCATATACACACATACCCGCCCACAGATATCAACACCTCAGCTTATACACGCATACCCGCCTACAGATATCAGCACCTCAGCTTATACACGCGTACCTGCCCACAGATATCAGCACCTCAGCTTATACACGCGTACCCACCCACAGATATCAGCACCTCAGCTTATACACGCGTACCCGCCCACAGATATCAGCACCTCAGCTTATACACGCGTACCCACCCACAGATATCAGCACCTCAGCTTATACACGCGTACCCGCCCACAGATATCAGCACCTCAGCTTATACACGCGTACCCGCCCACAGATATCAGCACCTCATCTTATACACGCGTACCCGCCCACAGATATCAGCACCTCAGCTTATACACGCGTACCCACCCACAGATATCAGCACCTCAGCTTATACACGCATACCCGCCCACAGATATCAGCACCTCAGCTTATACACGCGTACTCACCCACAGATATCAGCACCTCAGCTTATACACGCATACCCGCCCACAGATATCAGCACCTCAGCTTATACACGTGTACCCGCCTACAGATATCAGCACCTCAGCTTATACACGCGTACCCGCCTACAGATATCAGCACCTCAGCTTATACACGCGTACCCGCCCACAGATATCAGCACCTCAGCTTATACACGCATACCCGCCCACAGATATCAGCACCTCAGCTTATACACGCATACTCGCCCACAGATATCAGCACCTCAGCATATACACGTGTACCCACCCACAGATATCAGCACCTCAGCTTATACACGCGTACCCGCCTACAGATATCAGCACCTCAGCTTATACACGCATACCCGCCTACAGATATCAGCACCTCAGCTTATACACGCGTACCCGCCCACAGATATCAGCACCTCAGCTTATACACGCGTACCCGCCCACAGATATCAGCACCTCAGTTTATACACGCGTACCCGCCCACAGATATCAGCACCTCAGCTTATACACGCGTACCCGCCCACAGATATCAGCACCTCATCTTATACACGCGTACCCGCCCACAGATATCAGCACCTCAGCTTATACACGCGTACCCACCCACAGATATCAGCACCTCAGCTTATACACGCATACCCGCCCACAGATATCAGCACCTCAGCTTATACACGCGTACCCGCCCACAGATATCAGCACCTCAGCTTATACACGCGTACCCGCCCACAGATATCAGCACCTCATCTTATACACGCGTACCCGCCCACAGATATCAGCACCTCAGCTTATACACGCGTACCCGCCCACAGATATCAGCACCTCAGCTTATACACGCGTACCCGCCCACAGATATCAGCACCTCATCTTATACACGCGTACCCGCCCACAGATATCAGCACCTCAGCTTATACACGCGTACCCACCCACAGATATCAGCACCTCAGCTTATACACGCATACCCGCCCACAGATATCAGCACCTCAGCTTATACACGCATACCCGCCTACAGATATCAGCACCTCAGCTTATACACGCGTACCCGCCTACAGATATCAGCACCTCAGCTTATACACGCGTACCCGCCCACAGATATCAGCACCTCAGCTTATACACGCATACCCGCCCACAGATATCAGCACCTCAGTTTATACACGCATACTCGCCCACAGATATCAGCACCTCAGCATATACACGTGTACCCACCCACAGATATCAGCACCTCAGCTTATACACGCGTACCCGCCTACAGATATCAGCACCTCAGCTTATACACGCATACCCGCCTACAGATATCAGCACCTCAGCTTATACACGCATACTCGCCCACAGATATCAGCACCTCAGCATATACACGTGTACCCACCCACAGATATCAGCACCTCAGCTTATACACGCGTACCCGCCTACAGATATCAGCACCTCAGCTTATACACGCATACCCGCCTACAGATATCAGCACCTCAGCTTATACACGCATACTCGCCCACAGATATCAGCACCTCAGCATATACACGTGTACCTGCCCACAGATATCAGCACCTCAGCTTATACACGTGTACCCGCCCACAGATATCAGCACCTCAGCTTATACACGTGTACCCGCCCACAGATATCAGCACCTCAGCTTATACACGTGTACCCGCCTACAGATATCAGCACCTCAGCTTATACACGCATACCCGCCCACAGATATCAGCACCTCAGCATATACACGCGTACCCACCCACAGATATCAGCACCTCAGCTTATACACGCGTACCCGCCCACAGATATCAGCACCTCAGCTTATACACGCGTACCCGCCCACAGATATCAGCACCTCAGCATATACACGTGTACCTGCCTACAGATATCAGCACCTCAGCTTATACACGCATACTCGCCCACAGATATCAGCACCTCAGCTTATACACGCGTACCCGCCCACAGATATCAGCACCTCAGCTTATACACGCGTACCCGCCCACAGATATCAGCACCTCAGCTTATACACGCATACCCGCCCACAGATATCAGCACCTCAGCTTATACACGCATACCCGCCCACCGATATCAGCACCTCAGTTTATACACGCATACTCGCCCACAGATATCAGCACCTCAGCTTATACACGCATACCCGCCCACAGATATCAGCACCTCAGCTTATACACGCGTACCCGCCCACAGATATCAGCACCTCATCTTATACACGCTTACCCGCCTACAGATATCAGCACCTCAGCTTATACACGCATACCCGCCCACAGATATCAGCACCTCAGCTTATACACGCGTACCCGCCCACAGATATCAGCACCTCAGTTTATACACGCGTACCCACCCACAGATATCAGCACCTCAGCTTATACACGCATACCCGCCCACAGATATCAGCACCTCAGCTTATACACGCATACCCGCCCACAGATATCAGCACCTCAGCTTATACACGCGTACCCACCCACAGATATCAGCACCTCAGCTTATACACGCATACCCGCCCACAGATATCAGCACCTCAGCTTATACACGCATACTCGCCCACAGATATCAGCACCTCAGCTTATACACGCGTACCCACCCACAGATATCAGCACCTCAGCTTATACACGCGTACCCGCCTACAGATATCAGCACCTCAGCTTATACACGCTTACCCGCCTACAGATATCAGCACCTCAGCTTATACACGCATACCCGCCCACAGATATCAGCACCTCAGCTTATACACGCGTACCTGCCCACAGATATCAGCACCTCAGCTTATACACGCATACCCGCCTACAGATATCAGCACCTCAGCTTATACACGCATACCCGCCTACAGATATCAGCACCTCAGCTTATACACGCGTACCCGCCTACAGATATCAGCACCTCAGCTTATACACGCGTACCCGCCCACAGATATCAGCACCTCAGCTTATACACGCATACCCGCCCACAGATATCAGCACCTCAGCTTATACACGCATACTCGCCCACAGATATCAGCACCTCAGCATATACACGTGTACCCACCCACAGATATCAGCACCTCAGCTTATACACGCGTACCCGCCTACAGATATCAGCACCTCAGCTTATACACGCATACCCGCCTACAGATATCAGCACCTCAGCTTATACACGCATACTCGCCCACAGATATCAGCACCTCAGCATATACACGTGTACCCACCCACAGATATCAGCACCTCAGCTTATACACGCGTACCCGCCTACAGATATCAGCACCTCAGCTTATACACGCGTACCCGCCTACAGATATCAGCACCTCAGCTTATACACGCATACCCGCCTACAGATATCAGCACCTCAGCTTATACACGCATACTCGCCCACAGATATCAGCACCTCAGCATATACACGTGTACCTGCCCACAGATATCAGCACCTCAGCTTATACACGTGTACCCGCCCACAGATATCAGCACCTCAGCTTATACACGTGTACCCGCCCACAGATATCAGCACCTCAGCTTATACACGTGTACCCGCCTACAGATATCAGCACCTCAGCTTATACACGCATACCCGCCCACAGATATCAGCACCTCAGCTTATACACGCGTACCCGCCCACAGATATCAGCACCTCAGCTTATACACGCGTACCCGCCCACAGATATCAGCACCTCAGCATATACACGTGTACCTGCCTACAGATATCAGCACCTCAGCTTATACACGCATACTCGCCCACAGATATCAGCACCTCAGCTTATACACGCGTACCCGCCCACAGATATCAGCACCTCAGCTTATACACGCGTACCCGCCCACAGATATCAGCACCTCATCTTATACACGCTTACCCGCCTACAGATATCAGCACCTCAGCTTATACACGCATACCCGCCCACAGATATCAGCACCTCAGCTTATACACGCGTACCCGCCCACAGATATCAGCACCTCAGCTTATACACGCGTACCCACCCACAGATATCAGCACCTCAGCTTATACACGCATACCCGCCCACAGATATCAGCACCTCAGCTTATACACGCGTACCCACCCACAGATATCAGCACCTCAGCTTATACACGCATACCCGCCCACAGATATCAGCACCTCAGCTTATACACGCATACTCGCCCACAGATATCAGCACCTCAGCTTATACACGCGTACCCACCCACAGATATCAGCACCTCAGCTTATACACGCGTACCCGCCTACAGATATCAGCACCTCAGCTTATACACGCTTACCCGCCTACAGATATCAGCACCTCAGCTTATACACGCGTACCCGCCCACAGATATCAGCACCTCAGCTCATACACGCGTACCTGCCCACAGATATCAGCACCTCATCTTATACACGCGTACCCGCCCACAGATATCAGCACCTCAGCTTATACACGCGTACCCGCCTACAGATATCAGCACCTCAGCTTATACACGCGTACCCGCCCACAGATATCAGCACCTCAGCTTATACACGCGTACCTGCCCACAGATATCAGCACCTCAGCTTATACACGTGTACCCGCCCACAGATATCAGCACCTCAGCTTATACACGTGTACCTGCCCACAGATATCAGCACCTCAGCTTATACACGCGTACCCGCCCACAGATATCAACACCTCAGCTTATACACGCGTACCCGCCCACAGATATCAGCACCTCAGTTTATACACGCGTACCCACCCACAGATATCAGCACCTCAGCTTATACACGCATACCCGCCCACAGATATCAGCACCTCAGCTTATACACGCATACCCGCCCACAGATATCAGCACCTCAGCTTATACACGCGTACCCACCCACAGATATCAGCACCTCAGCTTATACACGCATACCCGCCCACAGATATCAGCACCTCAGCTTATACACGCATACTCGCCCACAGATATCAGCACCTCAGCTTATACACGCGTACCCACCCACAGATATCAGCACCTCAGCTTATACACGCGTACCCGCCTACAGATATCAGCACCTCAGCTTATACACGCTTACCCGCCTACAGATATCAGCACCTCAGCTTATACACGCATACCCGCCCACAGATATCAGCACCTCAGCTTATACACGCGTACCTGCCCACAGATATCAGCACCTCAGCTTATACACGCATACCCGCCTACAGATATCAGCACCTCAGCTTATACACGCATACCCGCCTACAGATATCAGCACCTCAGCTTATACACGCGTACCCGCCTACAGATATCAGCACCTCAGCTTATACACGCGTACCCGCCCACAGATATCAGCACCTCAGCTTATACACGCATACCCGCCCACAGATATCAGCACCTCAGCTTATACACGCATACTCGCCCACAGATATCAGCACCTCAGCATATACACGTGTACCCACCCACAGATATCAGCACCTCAGCTTATACACGCGTACCCGCCTACAGATATCAGCACCTCAGCTTATACACGCATACCCGCCTACAGATATCAGCACCTCAGCTTATACACGCATACTCGCCCACAGATATCAGCACCTCAGCATATACACGTGTACCCACCCACAGATATCAGCACCTCAGCTTATACACGCGTACCCGCCTACAGATATCAGCACCTCAGCTTATACACGCGTACCCGCCTACAGATATCAGCACCTCAGCTTATACACGCATACCCGCCTACAGATATCAGCACCTCAGCTTATACACGCATACTCGCCCACAGATATCAGCACCTCAGCATATACACGTGTACCTGCCCACAGATATCAGCACCTCAGCTTATACACGTGTACCCGCCCACAGATATCAGCACCTCAGCTTATACACGTGTACCCGCCCACAGATATCAGCACCTCAGCTTATACACGTGTACCCGCCTACAGATATCAGCACCTCAGCTTATACACGCATACCCGCCCACAGATATCAGCACCTCAGCTTATACACGCGTACCCGCCCACAGATATCAGCACCTCAGCTTATACACGCGTACCCGCCCACAGATATCAGCACCTCAGCATATACACGTGTACCTGCCTACAGATATCAGCACCTCAGCTTATACACGCATACTCGCCCACAGATATCAGCACCTCAGCTTATACACGCGTACCCGCCCACAGATATCAGCACCTCAGCTTATACACGCGTACCCGCCCACAGATATCAGCACCTCATCTTATACACGCTTACCCGCCTACAGATATCAGCACCTCAGCTTATACACGCATACCCGCCCACAGATATCAGCACCTCAGCTTATACACGCGTACCCGCCCACAGATATCAGCACCTCAGCTTATACACGCGTACCCACCCACAGATATCAGCACCTCAGCTTATACACGCATACCCGCCCACAGATATCAGCACCTCAGCTTATACACGCATACCCGCCCACAGATATCAGCACCTCAGCTTATACACGCGTACCCACCCACAGATATCAGCACCTCAGCTTATACACGCATACCCGCCCACAGATATCAGCACCTCAGCTTATACACGCATACTCGCCCACAGATATCAGCACCTCAGCTTATACACGCGTACCCACCCACAGATATCAGCACCTCAGCTTATACACGCGTACCCGCCTACAGATATCAGCACCTCAGCTTATACACGCTTACCCGCCTACAGATATCAGCACCTCAGCTTATACACGCGTACCCGCCCACAGATATCAGCACCTCAGCTCATACACGCGTACCTGCCCACAGATATCAGCACCTCATCTTATACACGCGTACCCGCCCACAGATATCAGCACCTCAGCTTATACACGCGTACCCGCCTACAGATATCAGCACCTCAGCTTATACACGCGTACCCGCCCACAGATATCAGCACCTCAGCTTATACACGCGTACCTGCCCACAGATATCAGCACCTCAGCTTATACACGTGTACCCGCCCACAGATATCAGCACCTCAGCTTATACACGTGTACCTGCCCACAGATATCAGCACCTCAGCTTATACACGCGTACCCGCCCACAGATATCAACACCTCAGCTTATACACGCGTACCCGCCCACAGATATCAACACCTCAGCTTATACACGCGTACCCGCCCACAGATATCAGCACCTCAGCTTATACACGTGTACCTGCCTACAGATATCAGCACCTCAGCTTATACACGCATACCCGCCTACAGATATCAGCACCTCAGCTTATACACGCGTACCCGCCTACAGATATCAGCACCTCAGCTTATACACGCGTACCCGCCCACAGATATCAGCACCTCAGCTTATACACGCGTACCCGCCCACAGATATCAGCACCTCAGTTTATACACGCGTACCCGCCCACAGATATCAGCACCTCAGCTTATACACGCGTACCCGCCTACAGATATCAGCACCTCAGCTTATACACGCGTACCCGCCCACAGATATCAGCACCTCAGCTTATACACGCGTACCCGCCCACAGATATCAGCACCTCAGCATATACACGTGTACCTGCCTACAGATATCAGCACCTCAGCTTATACACGCATACTCGTCCACAGATATCAGCACCTCAGCATATACACGTGTACCTGCCCACAGATATCAGCACCTCAGCTTATACACGCGTACCCGCCCACAGATATCAGCACCTCAGCTTATACACGCGTACCCGCCTACAGATATCAGCACCTCAGCTTATACACGCGTACCCACCCACAGATATCAGCACCTCAGCTTATACACGCGTACCTGCCCACAGATATCAGCACCTCAGCTTATACACGCGTACCTGCCCACAGATATCAGCACCTCAGCTTATACACGTGTACCCGCCCACAGATATCAGCACCTCAGCTTATACACGTGTACCTGCCTACAGATATCAGCACCTCAGCTTATACACGTGTACCTGCCCACAGATATCAGCACCTCAGCTTATACACGTGTACCTGCCCACAGATATCAGCACCTCAGCTTATACACGCGTACCCGCCCACAGATATCAGCACCTCAGCTTATACACGCGTACCTGCCCACAGATATCAGCACCTCAGCTTATACACGCGTACCCGCCCACAGATATCAGCACCTCAGCTTATACACGCATACCCGCCTACAGATATCAGCACCTCAGCTTATACACGCATACCCGCCCACAGATATCAGCACCTCAGCTTATACACGCGTACCCGCCCACAGATATCAGCACCTCAGCTTATACACGTGTACCCGCCTACAGATATCAGCACCTCAGCTTATACACGCATACTCGCCCACAGATATCAGCACCTCAGCTTATACACGTGTACCCGCCCACAGATATCAGCACCTCAGCTTATACACGTGTACCCGCCCACAGATATCAGCACCTCAGCTTATACACGTGTACCCGCCTACAGATATCAGCACCTCAGCTTATACACGCATACCCGCCTACAGATATCAGCACCTCAGCTTATACACGCATACCCGCCCACAGATATCAACACCTCAGCTTATACACGCGTACCCGCCCACAGATATCAGCACCTCAGCTTATACACGCATACTCGCCCACAGATATCAGCACCTCAGCTTATACACGTGTACCCGCCTACAGATATCAGCACCTCAGCTTATACACGCATACCCGCCTACAGATATCAGCACCTCAGCTTATACACACGTACCCGCCCACAGATATCAGCACCTCAGCTTATACACGCGTACCCGCCCACAGATATCAGCACCTCAGCATATACACGCATACCCACCCACAGATATCAGCACCTCAGCTTATACACACGTACCCGCCCACAGATATCAGCACCTCAGCTTATACACGCATACCCGCCCACAGATATCAGCACCTCAGCTTATACACGCATACCCACCCACAGATATCAGCACCTCAGCTTATACACACATACCCGCCCACAGATATCAGCACCTCAGCTTATACACGCATACCCGCCTACAGATATCAACACCTCAGCTTATACACGTGTACCTGCCCACAGATATCAGCACCTCAGCTTATACACGCGTACCCGCCCACAGATATCAGCACCTCAGCTTATACACGCGTACCCGCCCACAGATATCAGCACCTCAGCTTATACACGCGTACCCGCCCACAGATATCAGCACCTCAGCTTATACACGTGTACCCGCCTACAGATATCAGCACCTCAGCTTATACACGCGTACCCGCCTACAGATATCAGCACCTCATCTTATACACGCGTACCCGCCCACAGATATCAGCACCTCAGCTTATACACGCGTACCCGCCTACAGATATCAGCACCTCATCTTATACACGCGTACCCGCCCACAGATATCAGCACCTCAGCTTATACACGCATACCCGCCCACAGATATCAGCACCTCAGCTTATACACGCGTACCCGCCTACAGATATCAGCACCTCATCTTATACACGCATACCCGCCCACAGATATCAGCACCTCAGCTTATACACGCATACCTGCCCACAGATATCAGCAGCTCAGCTTATACACGTGTACCTGCCCACAGATATCAGCACCTCAGCTTATACACACATACCCGCCCACAGATATCAGCACCTCAGCTTATACACGCGTACCCGCCTACAGATATCAGCACCTCATCTTATACACGCGTACCCGCCCACAGATATCAGCACCTCAGCTTATACACGTGTACCTGCCCACAGATATCAGCACCTCAGCTTATACACGTGTACCTGCCCACAGATATCAGCACCTCAGCTCATACACGCGTACTCACCCACAGATATCAGCACCTCAGCATATACACACATACCCGCCCACAGATATCAGCACCTCAGCTCATACACGCATACCCGCCCACAGATATCAGCACCTCAGCTCATACACGCGTACTCACCCACAGCCTTAGTTTCAGACAGACAAACAATGCTGTGTAAACTTGGACTGGAATGGCAGACTATTACTCGAACAAACAAGTGATAATTGATTGGGTTTGTGTGTGTGTACGTACGTATGTGTAGCTGTGTGTGTCTATGTGTGTGTGTGTGTGTGTGTGTGTGTGCCCGTGCATGTGTCTGTGTAGCTGTGTGTCTGTATATATATGTGTATCTGTGTGTGTGTGTGTGTGTGTGTGCGCGTGTCTGTGTAGCTGTGTGTCTCTATCTGTCTCTACCTGTGTGGGTGTGAGAAAGTTGGGAATGTGTCAAGCAGGAAATGATAACGGACTGAAAAGAAAAACAAAACTGCAACAAAACACTGCAAAGTGTGAAATGTGAACTTCAGGACACAGGAGCTGCAGCCAACGTCCCACGCCCTGTCTGAGCCTGGAATCCTGACAGACAGGCTCCGGCACACAGACAGACACACAGCCACAGTCTTCCTGCCCTGGGGACCCTCGAATCCCAGGGAACCCCACTCTCCGTGGTTAGGGTATGCTCGGCAGGCAGCGCCCACATCGTGAAAATCCAGCAAACATAAAACAATCCACTTCTGTGTAACTGTCCATTAACGTTTTGTTGTCCATTAGTCCTTTATCTCAACGTTGTGCTTTTCTGCATACTGCATACTGCATAGTGTAAATAGCACTTGTGTACAGTGAGATATTTGCTTTGGAAAGCACTCAGAAGGACACACCCCCTACAGGCAGAGAAGCTCTACTTTTCAAGAAGTACGCAACTATTTTTATTCATCCAAACGTTTTCCTTCAACAACAACAAAAACAACACGTGACGTGGCCGCGCAAGGGTGGGACGTCTTACGACACTTCCGCAGTACGGTTGGAAAATAGTACGGCGGATATTTTTCGCAAACTGCACGTCGCATACTAAACAGTACAGTCTGCTAGTACACAGTACACAGGGCTGTGTCCGAATCAGCGCCCTTCCATACTATTGTGTATGCTTGTTGAGTACACTGGATGAGTATGTATTTTTCACTTTCGTGGTGTACTAAAGAGTATACAGTAAACAGTAGCGTTAGGGTTAGTACACAGTACACAGGGCTCTGATTGGACACTCTCCATACTTCTGCTGCAGGTCATGTAGACTCTGTTCGGCCCTCTGCAGCCACTCCAGGTCCTTTATCATCTTCCCCATGTGGTCCTTGGAGTAGCGGTTCTGCATGTAGGCAAACCAGCAGCCGCCAACCGCTATCACTATGGAAACCACCAACAGGAAGTCCTTCAGGTGACTGTGCCTGTTCACTGCGAGGAGGGACGGAGGGAGAGAGGGGGGAAAAGGAGGGAGAAGGAGGGGTGGAAGGAGAAGGAGGGGATGGAGGGAGAGAGGAGGAAATCAAGAAGGAGGGGGAAGGGAGGGAGAAAGACAGGTTTGAGTCTTCAAACAACCCTTTATTTAGTCATTTAACCTAAAAAACCACGACATAACAAGACCTCGCCAATCACATCAAAGAAGCACATAACTGTAAAGTTAAACCAAACATTACAAATCAGGACATTGTGTCCTCAAAGGAAACTAACTGCAACCTACAAGGTGATTCATTAATTATCTGGTGATATCTGTTCTCCACTGTGACCCTGGTGTTAGCATTGCCTCTGAGCATCAAGTCGACTCATACATTTCAGTACTTCAGTACTTGTCTGATCATGCATTTTCCGCTCTTATAAATCCCCATCTTAGTCTCCTTACAAAAACACGGGTCGGGTGGCAGGTTTAGTGAGAGTTATTTAGGAAAGGCACCAGCACTAGCAGGCCCAGAAAGCACTGCCAGGTCACAATGGCTTGTGCATCTAGTTTGTGCATCGCATGTTTTAATCGATATACAAATTGTCCACTAGTTTCCTCAAGATTCAACTCAACTGTCAAGGACCACCAAGACTCAGAATTGACATGCGTAAGGCTTTAGTTTTAAAATGCAGTGTAATAGTAAAACTAGTTTCATTGACCTAAAAATGAAACCCGCACTCCACAAATCCATGTTCCTCTTTAAAGTACACACTTTAAAGAGGAACACGTATCTCTGGCTATAAGCACCTGAGCTCCACAGGGACTGAGTCAGCATGAGCGTTATTTACGAATAGTGAGGGTGAAGCTGTGAGCCTGTCTTTCGTCTGAAGGGGACAGACGCACGTCCGCGGTACAACAGAGGAAGACCAGGACGAACCCGGAGACTTCAAACTGAGTGCAGAGGCCTGGAACCTTTCAAGCTTTCATTAACGACGGCCGCTGTTTACACTACCGCTAACCTGAGCCCATCTTAACAAGGTTAACTACCACAGCCTCCTCTTCTTCATCTTCCTCTTCCTCAGTTAGGGGCGAGCTGCGGACCGCTGTTGTCCGATGGAGCCGGGATGGTGCTGGATTAACGCCGGCTATTTTAACTTGGAAATAAGGCCACTGGCGGCCTAGCGAACTGTGAACTCCCAATGAAAGTGACATTTACAGTATCTGCTGGGAATACCAGGAATTCTGGGAATACTAGTCAGGCTTTCCATCTCTCTGTAAGGGAGGGTGAGGGAGCCCAGTGCTAATGACACTATAACCAGTATCTGAGACCAAGCACGGCTCAGGACAACACTGACTCTCACTGGCACAAACACACCTGAGGATCATCACAGCCCATTCAATACTCATGCGTAACACACCTGAGGATCATCACAGCCCATTCAATACTCATGCGTAACACACCTGAGGATCATCACAGCCCATTCAATACTCATGCGTAACACACCTGAGGATCATCACAGCCCATTCAATACTCATGTGTAACACACCTGAGGATCATCACAGCCCATTCAATACTCATGCGTAACACACCTGAGGATCATCACAGCCCATTCAATACTCATGCGTAACACACCTGAGGATCATCACAGCCCATTCAATACTCATGCGTAACACACCTGAGGATCATCACAGCCCATTCAATACTCATGCGTAACACACCTGAGGATCATCACAGCCCATTCAATACTCATGCGTAACACACCTGAGGATCATCACAGCCCATTCAATACTCATGCGTAACACACCTGAGGATCATCACAGCCCATTCAATACTCATGCGTAACACACCTGAGGATCATCACAGCCCATTCAATACTCATGCGTAACACACCTGAGGATCATCACAGCCCATTCAATACTCATGCGTAACACACCTGAGGATCATCACAGCCCATTCAATACTCATGCGTAACACACCTGAGGATCATCACAGCCCATTCAATACTCATGCGTAACACACCTGAGGATCATCACAGCCCATTCAATACTCATGCGTAACACACCTGAGGATCATCACAGCCCATTCAATACTCATGCGTAACACATCTGAGTATCACCACAAGACACTATATCAGAGGTGGGCAACCCTGGTGCTGGAGTGCCGGTGACGTTTCCTGTTTTTGTTCCATCTGAACTTGATCACAGGAGTTCGATGGATGATTAAAAGTCTGAGCCTGAATATTCTGAATGGTGAAACGCTGAGTGCCTCCAGCACACGGTTACATCCATTACACCTGATTAATTAAGATGAATCCAGTTAATTAGTTATAGGTTGTTTGGATGGGGCAAAAACCAGGACCGTCTCCGGCACTCCACGACCGGGGTTGCCTATCCCTGCACTACATGGTCAGTTCAAGCAAGCAGACTGTGGGCCCCCGACTGACCAGTGGGGGGTCGCCAGTGAGCAGTGCTACACAGTCCTGCCAGCTGACTGAACCCCCCCCCCCCCGTTTCCTGGGCGATGCTTCAGCCAGTTAGGGATCACCCCGCTGCTCTGCCAGCCACAGTCAGCACAGCCACAGTCTCTATTCAGCACCATGAGCGGAGTACTTCACCTCAACCACTGCACTAAAAAAAAACATTTATAAGAACGTACTGCAATGGCACAAACCTGACCACTGAGCACAGTCCACTCTCAGGCTGAAAGAAGAACCAAATGGACACAAATCTGCAGTTACATGGCAAAAACCTAAAAAACAAGTCAATCTTAACAAGCATTTTAGTCTTATGTTTAAACTTAATCTTATTTCTATTCCTTTTTTTGCTAAATAAGACAACAAGTTGGGTGAGATGGTTTTAATCATTTTAAGATTTGTCAATGGGGTAAGATAATTTCACTCATCAAGCAAAAAGTAACTCAAAACAAGCTAATATTTTCTACTTCAGATTTAAAGACCCATTGAAGACTAAAACACTAAGACATTTGACATTTTTTGCACGCAACCCACGAAACAAACTACTCTTTCTGCAATGCGCAAGTTCGCTTCTATCGGGAAAACACCTACTTTAGTTTCTGTAAATTTTGGGCACATTTTTGCATATTTTTTCCACGACTGCTCAGAACAAGCCAGATTAACGATTAACCCTGCTCTAATCTCATAGCGTGCACTATAAGCAGCAGAGGGTTCGGCGACACGCGTGTTGCAGGGGTCACTGACCCGGTCGCGGTGTACTTGGCAGAGCGGTAATTTATGCCCTTTAAAAACACGTAAAACAGCACGTTTAATGTGCGGTTACGCTGCCGATGGCGGGGGTCGGACGTGACCTGACCGGGGCTCTGGCGGCGAGGTGAGGCGAGGCGCCTGGAGCGTCTCACGCTCGCGGACTCGTAAACGAGCCGGAGAAACGCGTCGAGCTTCCGCTGAGCAAAGCCAATGCGCCGTGGCAACTTCCCATTTCCCGGCAGACACCGCTGCCACAAACCTTTGGCTAACCTGTGGTTAGGCCTGTTGCTGTTGCACCACGTCTCTTGTGTGTTGTATTTGTATATTGTATCACTTTGTAAAGTGTCTTTACATTCTGTGAAAAATGCTACAGGAATTATTTATATGATGATGTTAATGAATATTATTATTATTATTATTATTATTATGACTACTACTAACAGATATGGCTTTTTCAGAGAGGGAGGAGCTTGAAAGTTACGACAAACTGCCATTTTGTGACTCAATCAGAGCTGCTGCTTTCACCTGCTTCCTGTGGAAGCTGGCTGTGAGCCTGGATGAGACCGGTGTTGGATGTAAAAACAAGCCCGTCAAGTTCTGAACATATTCAAGAGCGCCGACATTGTTACACGATCGTTTCAAAACGGAAACGGGACCTAACGAAACACAGAATGAAACGAACATGAGAATACACAGTGTCGAGACCAGGCCATTTGGGCCCATCAAAGTTTGCCGTTTAACAAGGGCCTTCGTACCGTAGCTAGCCAGTTGCACACTTAAACCTGTTGCCCCACCTCTAGGCTAACAGAGACTTAAACTTGTCACCCCACCACCAGGCTAACGGAGACTGAACTTGTCGCCCCACCACCAGGCTAACGGAGACAACCTTCCTGCCCCCTTGTATCATCCCAGTGAGCAAAAGCCACAATGTACACATCTAGAGGGGTGGGAATCTAGGTTGAGAGATGCTTTGACACAAACAGACAAGGTTAACTCCAGGTTTTAGCTCAGGTTTTACCCGGATATAACCTGGCTACATCCTAGTCCACTGGAAAACTTTCACTTTTTAACCAAAATGTAGCCTGAATACCGAGATGAGCTTTTCACCACCTTCAACACAAAAATGTTCGCTGGGACCCATGACCACCACACAGTTTGGAGAAAGTAGCCGAACTTGAACTTCCTGTTCAACAGATGGAATGTTCGCAACGTTAGCAGGACATTCTGCATGGTGACTGGATCCAGAGATAAGGAGAGAGCGCCACGGCATTAAGGCCACACACAATCACACTGTCCGCTACCATGCCCACTGCTTCCTGAACACGGAAGCAACCTGTTTAAAATGTTAACGTAGCGTTTTTATTAGGTTTTATTAGAGGGAAAGGTAGAAATAATACAACCCATTTTGGCACACAATGACCCTGACATTATTTTCTCTCCAATTCTTTTTTTTTTCCAATCATAACCCCTCTCCGTCTACACAAAGTTCATGCATCGTTTCAAATGTTACGTTCATGTAACGGTTCAGTGCAGCTAAATACGCGCACATGCACCCACACGAGTGTTTGGACACCCCCAAATCGAGGAGAACAACTTACTGCCTCCCTCCTCTATCCCTCCTTCCCCCTGCCACACTCCTCCCTCTGTCCATTCCCCCTCTTTGTCCCCCAATCTCTCTATCCACCCCCCCCCCCCCCCCATCTCTCGGTTTACAGTGGGGCCTTGTTGAATCAGCTGTGCTCTCCCTTTAGCTCCGGCTAACGAGTGACATTAACGAGACGCGTCTCACGCTACGGCCATTAAAGAGCGCCCCAAACGAGGTTGGCTATTTTTAAACAAAGGAAGAGAAAAAGAATGGGAAAGTATGTACAAGCGTGACACACAGACATGAGGAGGAGGACCGACGTGTAAAGCGCGTGTGGAGAGCCCTTAAAACTTGTGTTTGGGTTTGCTCAGTTTTCAGGACAGGTGGAAAATGTCCGTCGATTTCAACAGGGGGTCCGTGGAGACCTGGGGGTCCTTTAAGGCAGGGGTTCTCAATCCTGGTCTCAATCCTGGGGGACCCCTGTGTATGCTGGTTTTCGTTGCAACCGCAGTTGCAATCCCAGAATTTTAACAAGCTGTTAATTTTTCTTAATTAGGTGCTTTTCATGTTTGGAGGAATTATTCGCCCACTTAAGACACATTATGTCAGAAATAGCTATGCATGCCATGTAGAACAAACTCCCCATGTTCACATTGTGCTTATTGTGCTATATTGCAACAATTACATAAGAAAAGGTTACAAAATAATGTATTTTCACTCAAATGAAAGAGTGAAGTGAATCAATAGGCTCCTAATTAGGTTGTTGAACACATGTGTTTAACTCAATTTTTTCTTTAAGCTTAAGACAATGCAGGTTTGGCTCGTTATCATTTGCTTTGTGTTTGAATTCTTCATTATCTACGAAATGGTTAATTTTAGTGGCCATGTGTCCACACTTTCACCAATTAGGAGCCTATTGATTCAAATCAGTCTTTAAATGGATCTGTTAAATAATTTTCTTATCTTTTTTAAATAATATAGCACAATGTGAACATTTCACCAATTAGGAGCCTATTGATTCAAATCAGTCTTTAAATGGATCTGTTAAATAATTTTCTTATCTTTTTTAAATAATATAGCACAATGTGAACATGGGGTGTTTATTCTACATGGCATCCATAGCTATTTCTGATATAATGTGGCTTAAGAGGGTGAATAATTCCTCCAAACATGACAAGCACCTAATTAAAAAAAATTAACAGCTTGTTAAAATTCTGGGATTGCAACTCCGGTTGCAACGAAAGCCAGCATACACAGGGGTCCCCCAGGACCAGGATTGAGAACCCCTGCTTTAAGGGTCCCTGCCGAGACTTGATAATATGCAATGACTACATAGATTTGGGGAAATATTTAAAAATATAAATATAAAATATAAATATAAATATATATATTTATTTAATATAACCATTTTTAACTTATGATGGGGGTCCCCAGAATGCCATTGTCATTGCGTGGGGGGCTCCTGGATGCCTGGGTGGGCGGGGTTCTTGAATCAGAAAAGGTTGAAAATATATAGACAGATTGGACATTTCATCATTGTGGAGAAAAATGGGAAAGGCAGAAAAAAGCATTTAAATACAGAGCTGCATATCTGGTGAGTATAAAGAATCTATGCAGTCTGTGCAGTTGTGTACAGCGTTCCTTAAGTCTGATAAATTCAAAATCACGTTGCGTTCTCGTCAGAACCTTGTGGATATTGTGATGTGTGATCTCCATGGCGATGAGGTGAAGGAAACCTCAAGTGCTCGACGAGAAAGCGAGATCACAGATAATAACCGTTGCCCGCGGAGACGACGGGCTCAACAAAACAGAAGAGCCGTGGCGCGATGCGGGAGCGAGTCGGGCTTCGGGTGGGCTGTAGTTTTGCGGGCCGAAGTCTCATCTGGGCCGTGAGAAGCGTGTTTCCCCAACCCCACACCCCGCTCAAACACGTCCGTCTCTGCACAGCCGAGTTGCTGACAGGATCGGCGAAGGCCGCATTCTGCTGAAAGGCAGGTGGCTGGAACAAAAAATCCAGATAATGCTGGCACTAGGAGTGTGCCAATTTTGTCACACAAGATTTAAACCACTTCCCTGTCTTATGGCTGGAGTTGTGTGTGTGGGTGTTTATGTGTGTGTGCGTGTGCGTGAGGTGGCTGTGTGCGTGTGTGTCTGTATGTGTGAGGTGTCTGTGGGTGTGTGTGTGTGTGTGTGTGTGTGTGTATGTGTGAGGTGTCTGTATGTGTGAGGTGCCTGTGTGCGTGTGCGTGTGTATGTGTGAGGTGTCTGTGTGCGTGTGTATGTGTGCATGTGTAAGGTGTCTGTGTGTGTGAGGTGCCTGTGTGTGTGTGTGTGTGTGTGTGTGTGTCTGTATGTGTGAGGTGTCTGTGTGCGTGTGTGTGTGTGTGTGTGTGTGTGTGTGTGTGTGTGAGCTGTCTGTATGTGTGAGGTGTCTGTGTGCGTGTGTATGTGTGAGGTGTCTGTGTGTGTGTGTGTGTGTATGTGTTAGGTGTCTGTGTGCGTGTGTATGTGTTAGGCGCCTGTGTGCCTGTATGTGTGTGTGTGTGTGTGTGTGTGTGTGTATGTGTTAGGTGCCTGTGTGCGCGTGTGTGCGCGTGTGTGTGTGTGTGTGAGGTGTCTGTGTGCGTGTGTATGTGTTAGGTGCCTGTGTGCGCGTGTGTGTGTGTGTGTGTATGTGTGTGTGTGAGGTGTCTGTAAGCTGTAGCATGTGTTCAGGGAGCAGTCCTACTCCCCTCCAGGTCCCGTTGCGCTTAAGGCCGTTAATCTCTAATGACATTTATTAGTCACTTCCTTCCTCTCTCTGTTTGCTGTGTGTGAATAAAGTCAGCTGCAGAGCCCACAGCTCCACCTCTGTCTGTAGGGCAGGGCAGTGGTGAGACCACACAGGGAACAGCCAATACAGGTCTCTCACGGGGAACAGCCTCTACAGGTCTCTCACAGGGAACAGCCTCTACAGGTCTCCCACACAGAAAACAGCCTCTACAGGTCTCTCTCACAGATAACAGCCTCTACAGGTCTCTCTCACAGGAAACAGGCAATACAGATCTCTCTCACAGAAAACAGCCAATACAGGTCTCTCTCAGGGAACAGCCAATACAGGTTTCTCTCACAGGGAACAGCCAATACAGGTCTCTCTCACAGAAAACAGCCAATACAGGTCTCTCACAGGGCACAGCCAATACAGGTCTCTCACATAGTAACATCCTCTACAGGTCTCTCTCACACAAGGAACAGCCAATACAGGTCTCTCACATAGTAACATCCTCTACAGGTCTCTCTGGTGAGAATGTCCAGAAACGCAGTTAATAGTCTTTACAGGTCAATAAAATAGTGAGACTGCCGAGAGACACAATTCACAGTCTCAGTTGGACAGTATAGTTGTGAGACCGCCTTTATTTTTTATTTATTGGTTTATTTGATAGGGACAATGCAGTTAAACATAGTTCCAGTACAATGACAGCAACTGATGTTCTGCACAAAGAGTTTATAGCTATTGCTAATTTGCAACTCCTGTCCCTAGTTGGGCTTTTATAACAATTACACTAAGTATGTAATCCAAAATACAGTATAACCACATCTAAGACCTATAATACAAAATTACATCTATTTAAAAACAATCACAAATAAACAGTCACATAATTCCACAATCCTCACACATCATGCACATACTCTCTCACTCATTCACTCCCTCTCAACACACATCATTCATTTCCTCTCAACATATTCCCTCTCAACACGCATCACAACACACACAGTTACAGCATTTCAAAAGTGGGTACAATCCTGTTTTGTTTTCAGCCAGTTCTTAACCATGGATACAAACATTCTGCTCTCTGATACCAGTTTAATTTCATTCGGGAGTCCATTCCAGAGATGACCGCTCTTTACTGAAAAAGCTGATTGTCCGAATGTTGTTCTGCGGTAAGGTATTTTACAGTTACAGTTTGTAGAGCTCCTGGTGACTCTGCTGCTGTTTTGTCTCCGAATAAACACTGAAAGTGGCTCTGGGGCTAGATTATAGATACATTTGAAAAATAATTTGAGAAAGCATAAGATGATGAAACTGTCAAAGCTCAACAGATTATATTTCTTTAAAATATTACAATGATGCCAGCGAATTTGCTTTTTATCCATGATCTTTAAGGCTTGATTGTATAAAGTACCAATTTGCTTTATTGCAGAAGGAACTGCTTGAGCCCAGACTGTAACACAATATGAAATGTGAGAGAAGATCATAGCATGCATGTACAGCAGGGCTGCCTGATCTGGAATGTAGTTCCTAATTAATTTGAAACAATTAAGGTTGCTTTTTATTGTTTTTGAAATCTTCATTATGTGTTTATCAAATTTGAGTTGAGGATCCAGTATTAATCCAAGATACTTAACTTCTGTTACTGATTTAATTTCTTCATTTTTTAAGTGGATTTTAAACCTTTCCTGCATATTAATTTTCTTCAGTGAGAAACACATAGAGACTGTCTTTTGAAGATTGAGTATTAGATGATTTTGCATAAGCCACTGTTGGACGTCAATCATACATGCAGACAGAGCATCCGCAGCCTGTTCTGGTGTCTTGGCGGCTGCATATATGACTGCATCATCCGCATAAAGTTGGCAACTGGCCGCTGGACAGTGTGAGGGCAAGTCATTAATAAATAAACTAAAAAGCAAAGGCCCAAGTATGGAACCTTGCGGTATACCCATATTATTGTTTAAAAAGGAAGAATTAATTTGGTCAACTTTGACACATTGTGATCTGCACTGGAGATATGATGAGAACCACTGTACTGACTTGGTAGAGAAATTAAAAGATGACATTTTGGCTAACAGCACACTATGGTTGACCGTGTCAAAGGCCTTCTTGAGGTCCAGAAATACAGCCCCCACCACATTGCCTCTATCAAGAAATTGTTTTACATTTTCAATAAAACAACAATTGGCCGTTTCAATGGAGTGTCCTGGTCTAAAGCCAAACTGCTGAGGGTGGAGGAGTTGATTGGCCTCTAGATGTTCGACCAGTTGACCTGCCACAATTTTCTCCAGTAACTTAGACAGTACTGGTAAAATAGAAATTGGGCGATAATTACACATACTGTCCTGACTTCCTGTTTTAAATACTGGTATAATGACAGCTTTTTTCCAGGCAAAAGGGAATTGACATGTTCTGATGGAGAGATTAATAAGATGAGTCAGTGGTATTGTTAATGCAGTGCTGTATCTTTTAAGAAAAGAAGTACTCATATTATAAATGTCATTGGTTCTGGAGTTGGACAATTTTCCAAATACTTCAGTAACTTTTTTTACATTGACCTCTTTGATATAAAAGGGATCTATGGATGTCATTCCTGTTGGATAATTTAAGTCATTTAGAGTCCCAAATTTTACAGTTAATTCTTCTACTGACTTAACAAAATAAGAATTAAATTCATTTGCTATGGTAGCATTGTTAGTGATAGTCTCACCATCTATTGTTAGTTCCTTAATCGCTTTGTGATTATTAGATTTGTTAGTTAAGTTGTTTAAGTGCCTCCAAAGGGATGTGTTATTGCCTTTAGCATTGTCTATAAGTTGAGTATAATATGAGGCTTTTGCTTTACGTAGTTCTGTTACCACTTTATTTCTTAGACTTTTGTAAGTTAAATGGTCAGTATTTAGTTTTGAACATAATGATGTTTTCAGAGCAGAATCACGCTTCTTCATCAGTTTTCTAATTTCATTGTTTATCCATGGTACAGTACTTTCTTTTTGTCTACCTTTCACTTGTTTTGTGAATTTCTTAAATAATTTTGTAATAGCTGCAGTCATATAATTACAGCATTCATCTACATCATTCAATGTCATGTAATCATCCCAATTTAAAGTATTGAGTTGTTGTTCAAACTGTGCAATTTTAGATTTGGGAATAATGAGTTTTGTGTTTTTATCAGTTTCAGAACTCCCAAAATATTGTAGTCGCTTTTTAGTCAGTTTTCTCACTGTTAAAGTCATATTATGGTCTGAAAGACCCGTTAACAAATTATATGTTCTTGTTATTCGTTCTGATTTATTGGTAAATGCCAAGTCAATAAGTGTCTTAGTCTGTCTAGTTATCCTAGTGGGACCTTTGATCAGTTGTTGATAGTTAAATTTTGTCATGATTGATTTTAATTTTTGTTTACTTTTTTTGTCAGACCAGTTGATATTGAAGTCGCCATACCATAATGTTTCACTATAAGAGTCAAGTTGTTTCACTACAGTACACAATTCATCATAAAAGGAAACATGATGTGAAGGTGGATTATACAAGACCACAATATTAAAATTCATTTTAGGAGACAGAATCACATTCAACGCTAAACATTCAAGAGAGGTATTCAAATCTACTATTCGACCTTTAAATTTGTCCTTAATAAATATAAGTACACCTCCACCCTTCCCGGCTTGTCTATCTTTTCTGAAGCACTGATATCCAGGAACGTCTATCATATTAGTTGGTATGTTGTTGTGAAGCCATGTTTCTGTTAGGCAGAGATAGTCCAAATTTGAGTCCAGGAGAAGTGTAGAAATCTGGTCTGTTTTGGAGAGTAGGCTGCGAATGTTTAATTGTCCACCTAAGATACCCTTTGGCTTTGTCTTCGCATCCCAGAGCGTGATTAACAGTTTGAAAGAGTAAATATTATTTTTGCTTTTGCTCAGCACGACTCACAATCTTTAAGCTCTTCACAGAATTTGTTTGTAGCATGTTATTATCAGCTTGGCCAGTATGTGTCTTTCCAGTAACCTGTAATGCCTGGGCGGGGCAGTAGGGGGAGCTAGGGCTAGAGACAGTGGTCTGAAAAGGAACTGACGAGGAAAACCGGGGTCGCAGGGCGAACGTTCGGGGAGTAAATAGTCAGTCTTGTTTGTATTCTGCGCCGGCCTGCACCGTACGCTGTATATTAGCCGCGAGCATTTGGCTACCCAGCCTGTTTGGGTGGACACCGTCGTATTTAAAAAAGGGTGGACGTTCCCAAAACAAATTAAAATTATTTATAAAACCGATGTTGCCAGCTCTGCAAGCTGATTCAAGCCAAGAGTGAAGGCTGAAGATCCTGCTAAATCGTCCTTCCCCACGGCCAAGAGTAGGAATAGGCCCTGAGACAAACACGGACTTGCCACAAAAATTTAAAAACTTTAAAAGGTCCTTAAAATCGCTCTTGGTCAGCTCAGACTGACAGTGAGAAGTGTCATTCCTTCCCACATGAACAATAACCCGTTCGATGGAAGACGGGAGAGTGCGTAGCAGGTCAGGGAGTTTACCCAGAATGTCAAGCACCTTGGCTCCAGGAAAACAACGTGTAGCTACATTGAAAAAGTTAATGTTTTTTATAATAGAGTCCCCAATTATCAATGTAGTTGGAGGGAAGAGGGGACGAGGAGGCGGCTGTAGGTCTTTCAGGCAGGGCTGAGATTGGGTAGACGAATTCCGCATTGCACTGGCTATCCCCGGTAAGGGAGGGGAAATTCGCCGGCTGTCGTTCGCCAGCGAGTAGGGGCTACTGCCCCGGACGGAGGAGACAGCCCCAGGGTGAGTGCCACCATCTGCACGGGCAGCGTCAGCAGAGCGTCTTGAAACTGCCTCCTTCAGCAACCTACGGCTTGTGGATGATCGCCCTGCAGAGGGGCGAGCTGTAGCCGCTGGAGAGGGGTCCGCTTCCGTTAGTGATGGTCCGATCAACGTGGTAGGCACCAGGCTAGCAGCGGACAGCTGTTGCTCCGAGTTCCCCAGCACATCAAACCTGTTTCCCAACTGGATCGGCCCCGGAGACGGATTGCGGGAGGGGTTCCCATCTCGCTTCTTTTCGCCCCGGACGATGATCCAGGGCTCCGAGGAAGCGGGTGTGGAGCAGAACCGTACCTTGGGCTGAGCTCCGAGCTTGGGCCCGGGGTCTGCTGTCAGCTGCTCAGTGTGAGACGGGGAAGGCGGGGGGGGAGTTGAAGCCGGTGGCGTCCACCGTCTGACAGGCCGCGACGAATGAGTCTATCAAGATCTCATCGTCTCTGATGGCATAAAGGTTTGTAATTCTTTCTTCAAGCTGTTTTATTTTGTTTTTTAGTAAGTCACAGCGACAGCACTGAGGCAATAGCGATGCCATTTTTTAATTTTTTTTTTAGTATGAGAACTGACTAAAATCCCGTAATCGGTTGAAACGGTAAAATAGATGTAAAACCAATTTAAAACTGGGTTTTAAATAAAATAAAATGAAATAAAATACAGAATGTTGCAATTATTTAAAAAGTCGTTAAAATTCTTGGTCAAAATAGCCAAAATAGCCAAAGACCGGGAGTTTTACGAGACACGTCCGCTCTGTGCCACGTATCCAAGTTCAAATCAATTGACTTTGAGCTACCCAACCCTGCTCCTGGAGATCTACCGTCCTGTAGGTTGTCATTTATACCCAAATTTGGCACACCTGATTCTACTAAGTAGCAGTTCAAGGAATGGCTTCTATGGGTAATTTCCAAATCTATAAAAATAAGTTAATTAAAAATAAATAAATAAACGTAAGTATTGTTGCATCTAACATCACTATAAAAAAAAAAATCAGTGGTTATGGTAACCGTAAAATGAAATGAACACTAACACGAAAAATCTAATAAAGTATGTGATTTATGGGCTTCTAAAACGCACTTAACAGTCTAAGACTGGTCTGGAGTAATCGTAATCTACGAGCGTTTCTAAGAGTGTCTTAAGTTAAGATGCTTTTGGGAAACGCGCCCAAAGTTCAAGAAGCTTCGTACGAAGGGTTTTACGACGTCTTAGCCTAACGATGCTTTTGGGAAACGCACCCCAGGACGGTATGTAGATGTCCAGGAACAGGGTTGGGCAGCCCTGGCTTAGAGAAAGAGTGAGCAGTCTTTACTACAGTAGTAAGACCAGCAGTCTACAGGTCAGTGCATTTGCATTACAGTGTGAAGGTGAACCCGCTCTGAAATTAACCCAAAAGTCCACATTTGCCCAAACAGTTCTGACCCTCCCCCGCCCCAAGCCCCCAGCCCCGCCCACTCACTCAGAGGAGGTCCAAACAGAACGGTGTCCAGAGCCTTAAGCTGCAGCTTCTGGGCGTGGCTCCGGTCCAAAATCTTTAAGATGGACATGGTGAGAGTGGTGTTCTTCACAGCAAGCCTGAGGGGGAGAGAGGGAGCACAACCGGTGAAACAAGATCAGGTGTGTGTGTGTGTGTGTGTGTGTGTGTGTGCACGTGTGTACCTGGGCATGGCGCTCCCGTTGATACGGATCTTCTTTACTGCGTCCTCGTACTGCGGCAGCTCCACACAGCCAGTGAGCCACACTACCATCTCTTCCACCGTCCAGTTGTACACTGTCACACAGAGAGAAACCACACAGCCAGTGAGCCACACTACCACCTTTTCCACCGTCCAGTTGTACACTGTCACACACAGAGAAACCACACAGCCAGTGAGCTACACTACCACCTCATCCACTGTCCAGTTGTACACTGTCACACACAGAGAAACCACACAGCCAGTGAGCCACACTACCACCTTTTCCACCGTCCAGTTGTACACTGTCACACACAGAGAAACCACACAGCCAGTGAGCTACACTACCACCTCATCCACTGTCCAGTTGTACACTGTCACACAGAGAGAAACCACACAGGCAGCATATTACCATCACATTAACAGACCCAGCAGGCTTATGTGTGTTTGTGTGCGTGTGTGTTTGAGTGAGTGCGAATGTTGAGGAGAAAGAGAGAGAGAGAGGGCAGAAGGAAGAAAGTGGGAGAGAGAGAGCGGGAAAGAGAGAGAGAAATGCACAGACACAGACAGACTGGTGCTTATTGTATAAACGGGCAAAGATCAGTGTATACAGACACTCGATAACTTTCTCTCTCCCTCGCTTTCTTCTCTTTTTCACTCTCCCACTTTCTCTTTCCCCCGTTCCCTTTTCCTCTTGCTCTCTCTTCCTCTATTTCTCTCCCCATCTCCTCTCCCTGACCCACCCTATCTCACCCCTCCCCCCTCTTCTCTCTCTCCCTCTCTCTCTCTCTCCCCTCTTTGATCAGTACTGCTGTTGGCTGGGCCAGTGTTCTGACCTCCCTGTACCTCCCACTCACAGTTACTGAATCACACAGACTCCATAGAGCTCATTCAGCCATTCAAACCCAGGTTAACTGACTCACAGTTACCGAATCACAGAGACTCCATAAAGCTCATTCAGCTGTTCAAACCCAGGTTAACTGACTCACAGTTACCGAATCACACAGACTCCATAAAGCTCATTCAGCTGTTCAAACCCAGGCTAACTGACTCACAGTTACCGAATCACACAGACTCCATAAAGCTCATTCAGCTGTTCAAACCCAGGCTTTGAACCGAATCACACAGACTCCATAAAGCTCATTCAGCTGTTCAAACCCAGGTTAACTGACTCACAGTTACCGAATCACAGACTCCATAGAGCTCATTCAGCTGTTCAAACCCAGGTTAACTGACTCACAGTTACCGAATCACACAGACTCCATAAAGCTCATTCAGCTGTTCAAACCCAGGCTTACTGTCTCATAGTTACTGAATCACAAAGACTCCATAAAGCTCATTCAGCTGTTCAAACCCAGGTTAACTGACTCACAGTTACCGAATCACACAGACTCCATAAAGCTCATTCAGCTGTTCAAACCCAGGTTAACTGACTCACAGTTACCGAATCACACAGACTCCATAAAGCTCATTCAGCTGTTCAAACCCAGGTTAACTGACTCACAGTTACCGAATCACACAGACTCCATAGAGCTCATTCAGCTGTGCAAACCCAGGTTAACTGACTCACAGTTACCGAATCACACAGACTCCATAGAGCTCATTCAGCTGTTCAAACCCAGGTTAACTGACTCACAGTTACCGAATCACACAGACTCCATAGAGCTCATTCAGCTGTTCAAACCCAGGTTAACTGACTCACAGTTACCGAATCACACAGACTCCATAGAGCTCATTCAGCTGTTCAAACCCAGGTTAACTGACACAGTTACCGAATCACACAGACTCCATAAAGCTCATTCAGCTGTTCAAACCCAGGTTAACTGACTCACAGGCTAACTGCTGATTTATGTGTTTTTATCTTAAAAAAAGAAACCCGCACAGGTCCGTCACTGGGACAGTCTGTGAGTGGAGGCTTTGGGAGTAAAACGGGGAAGCGGATAACCAGACAAAAACCCAGAGGCAGTCTGGCACAGGGTTCGACCACACTCCCCACAACAAGAGGACGGCAGTATAGGGTAACGGTTGGAGAACTGGGCTGGTAAGTTGAAGGTCAAGGTGGCCCTTCGGAAAGGTGAACTGCTTCAGTAAAATATCCGTCTGTGTAAATTGATGCCATGTGTAAAATGCTAAAGGTTGTGCAAGTCGCTGTGAAGAAGAGCGTCTGCTGAAGGCCTGTGTAATGTGAACGTACAGCACTGTGAAGCGGGACTGCTGAAGGCCTGTGTAATGTGAACGTACAGCACTGTGAAGCGGGACTGCTGAAGGCCTGTGTAATGTGAACGTACAGCACTGTAAAGCGGGACTGCTGAAGGCCTGTGTAATGTGAACGTACAGCACTGTGAAGCGGGACTGCTGAAGACCTGCATAATGTGAACGTACAGCACTGTAAAGCGGGACTGCTGAAGGCCTGTGTAATGTGAACGTACAGCACTGTGAAGCGGGACTGCTGAAGGCCTGCGTAATGTGAACGTACAGCACTGTGAAGCGGGGACTGCTGAAGGCCTGTGTAATGTGAACGTACAGCACTGTGAAGCGGGACTGCTGAAGGCCTGTGTAATGTGAACGTACAGCACTGTGAAGCGGGACTGCTGAAGGCCTGTGTAATGTGAACGTACAGCACTGTGAAGCGGGACTGCTGAACGCCTGTGTAATGTGAACATACAGCACTGTAAAGTGGGGCTGCTGAAGGCCTGTGTAATGTGAACGTACAGCACTGTAAAGCGGGACTGCTGAAGGCCTGTGTAATGTGAACGTACAGCACTGTGAAGCGGGACTGCTGAAGGCCTGTGTAATGTGAATGTACAGCACTGTGAAGCGGGACTGCTGAAGACCTGTGTAATGTGAACGTACAGCACTGTGAAGCGGGACTGCTGAAGGCCTGTGTAATGTGAATGTACAGCACTGTGAAGCGGGACTGCTGAAGGCCTGTGTAATGTGAACGTACAGCACTGTGAAGCGGGACTGCTGAAGGCCTGTGTAATGTGAACGTACAGCACTGTGAAGCGGGACTGCTGAAGACCTGTGTAATGTGAACGTACAGCACTGTAAAGCGGGACTGCTGAAGACCTGTGTAATGTGAACGTACAGCACTGTGAAGCGGGACTGCTGAAGGCCTGTGTAATGTGAACGTACAGCACTGTGAAGCGGGACTGCTGAAGGCCTGTGTAATGTGAACGTACAGCACTGTGAAGCGGGACTGCTGAAGGCCTGTGTAATGTGAACGTACAGCACTGTGAAGCGGGACTGCTGAAGGCCTGCGTAATGTGAATGTACAGCACTGTGAAGCGGGACTGCTGAACGCCTGCGTAATGTGAACGTACAGCACTGTAAAGCGGGACTGCTGAAGGCCTGTGTAATGTGAACGTACAGCACTGTAAAGCGGTACTGCTGAAGGCCTGCGTAATGTGAACGTACAGCACTGTGAAGCGGGACTGCTGAAGGCCTGTGTAATGTGAACGTACAGCACTGTGAAGCGGGACTGCTGAAGGCCTGTGTAATGTGAACGTACAGCACTGTGAAGCGGGACTGCTGAAGGCCTGCGTAATGTGAACGTACAGCACTGTGAAGCGGGACTGCTGAACGCCTGCGTAATGTGAACGTACAGCACTGTGAAGCGGGACTGCTGAAGGCCTGTGTAATGTGAACGTACAGCACTGTGAATCGGGACTGCTGAAGGCCTGCGTAATGTGAACGTACAGCACTGTGAAGCGGGACTGCTGAACGCCTGTGTAATGTGAACGTACAGCACTGTAAAGCGGGACTGCTGAACGCCTGTGTAATGTGAACGTACAGCACTGTGAAGCGGGACTGCTGAAGGCCTGTGTAATGTGAACGTACAGCACTGTGAAGCGGGACTGCTGGAGGCCTGTGTAATGTGAACGTACAGCACTGTGAAGCGGGACTGCTGAACGCCTGCGTAATGTGAACGTACAGCACTGTGAAGCGGGACTGCTGAAGGCCTGTGTAATGTGAACGTACAGCACTGTGAAGCGGGACTGCTGAAGGCCTGCGTAATGTGAACGTACAGCACTGTGAAGCGGGACTGCTGAAGGCCTGCGTAATGTGAACGTACAGCACTGTGAAGCGGGACTGCTGAAGGCCTGTGTAATGTGAACGTACAGCACTGTAAAGCGGGACTGCTGAACGCCTGTGTAATGTGAACGTACAGCACTGTGAAGCGGGACTGCTGAAGGCCTGTGTAATGTGAACGTACAGCACTGTGAAGCGGGACTGCTGAAGGCCTGTGTAATGTGAACGTACAGCACTGTGAAGCGGGACTGCTGAACGCCTGCGTAATGTGAACATACAGCACTGTGAAGCGGGACTGCTGAAGGCCTGTGTAATGTGAACGTACAGCACTGTGAAGCGGGACTGCTGAACGCCTGCGTAATGTGAACATACAGCACTGTGAAGCAGGACTGCTGAAGGCCTGTGTAATGTGAACGTACAGCACTGTGAAGCGGGACTGCTGAAGGCCTGCGTAATGTGAACGTACAGCACTGTGAAGCGGGACTGCTGAACGCCTGCGTAATGTGAACGTACAGCACTGTGAAGCGGGACTGCTGAAGGCCTGCGTAATGTGAACGTACAGCACTGTGAAGCGGGACTGCTGAAGGCCTGCGTAATGTGAACGTACAGCACTGTGAAGCGGGACTGCTGAAGGCCTGTGTAATGTGAACGTACAGCACTGTAAAGCGGGACTGCTGAAGGCCTGCGTAATGTGAACGTACAGCACTGTGAAGCGGGACTGCTGAAGGCCTGCGTAATGTGAACGTACAGCACTGTGAAGCGGGACTGCTGGAAGAACACTGCAATGTGCACTACAAGCATTTATACAAGGCAACAGTGATTCATTCAGCCGGGAAAACGAGCGCATCGATCCGACTGATCCCCCTTTCACTCAACCTTCATTTCATCCTGCACTCCTTCAACTTCATTCTTTCACCGACAGGACAGAGAGAGAGACTTACTCACAGATGCCTTTTCATCCGGGAGATGGAACAATAATTAGATCCCGCATTGATTCCTCCATTAAGAGGACAAAGAGACTTTGAGATTTTATTATTATTTTTTATTTTTTTATTTTTTAAAACGCACAAGTGCACATTACATCATTGACGTTGTCATTGTTGTTTAACCGCTTGTGATATAATAAATAAAATTTAAAAAAAAAAGTGACTTACCTAGGGAGGTCTTCCAGGTGTTCCACATGTCCTCTACGCTAATGAGGAGGTCCGCCCCATGGAAGCTGTTGTGCTTGGCCTTGGGGTCGTGGTAGTTCAGGTCTTCCCTGAGGAACTGCCGGGGGATGGGGGGGTTTGGGGAGGGGAGACAAGGAGGCGGGGCCAAGTTTACACCATAGACTGTAGAAAAATATGGACAAAGTGACTGTGACGTCACCCATCGACTATCCATGGGCTTGTGAGAAGCGTTTTGAAGCTGCGGAAGGGCCGCCATGTTGTACAAAAACTGGACCCAGAGACTGAGCAGTAGGGAGCAGGGGGACCCTTATATGGTCATTACGTCCGGGCCGGGCCCGGTTCCTCCACCAAGCGTGCGAGATACTAGCGACGCGCAGTAACTAGGAAGTGCCTCAAACTGTCCCAGATTGGTCCACAAAATAATAAATATAGTGCCCAAACTTAACAAATCGGCCCTTGGGGAGACAGGAAGAAAAAGCACATATTGCGACTGCATGTTCTCGTGGGAAAAATTTACTGACTTTGTATTTTGACCGCATTTGATACCGTTGACTTGCATTGAAAAAACAGGCCTGAAAAACTACACTGGAGCCAACCGCACTGGCGCCAGACAGCAACGAGACCAACGAGACCAGGAAGTGAGCTTCAACAGCAAAGCCCGGTTTTGGCCCCTTGGTTTACACTCAGGAGCCTGTGTTTTCACTCCAGCCAATAGCAGAAAGGCGAACAGAGAGGCCACACCCCTCTCAGGCAGGAAGGACTAATATGCGCTTGTGTATTCACAACGTGGTTTCATATGATGATGTCACAGCTGGCTCAGGGCTGCTGGGGCGACAGCGGAAAGGCCGAAGCCTGTGGGGACAGTTGCCGTGCAACCCACCGCATGTCAATCAAACCTTAACCTTCCCATCCTCTGCTTTCTCTTTCTCCTTCTCCCATCATATTTCTATCCCCCTCTCCTCCCATCTTTTCCTACCAGAGACTTTGTTCTGCGTCCACCGTCAGCCGTGCGCACGTACGCCCACAAACAGCCGTGCCCACAACGACCTGGGACAGCGGCCAATGAGAGCCGGCGGAACGCTGCCAGGAAATCCGGCCCCCTTTATCAGCCTGTGGCAGGTTACAAAGTAAAATGCGCTTCAGTTGGGAAAAAGAAACAAGGCTGGGAGACGCATGTGAGACTGTGTGTATGAGCATGCCACTGCAGCCCGTGCAGATGGGAGTTAACCCAGGGGTCTCTTCATTATGATTTATGCTTATCTAGCTGTGAGCCACACTGACTGTGGGAAACGGGCCCTGTTCCCATGTCGTATCTAAACAGGCCAATCAGCCAATCAATACATTTATCACATCTGAGGGAGCAGGCAACATGGCGGTGTGTGTGCAAGGGTTCTGTGTGTGTTTGTGTGTGTGCATGCTTGTGCGTGCGTGTGTGTGTGTGTGTGCGTGGGTGTGTGCGCGTAAGTGTGTGTGTCTGTGCTGTGACAGTGTTGCAATGTTTTCACACTGTCAGCTCAGCTCATGCTGTTACAACAGAGGAGTCAAGCTGGCTTTCTTTACACCCACACCCCCACAAGAACTAAGAGCTCTCTCTCTCTCTCTCTCTCTATCTCTCTCTCTCTCTATGCTAACTTCCACAGAAGCACAGATCTCCCTCTCTCTCTCTCTCTCTGCTAACTTCCACAGAAACACAGATCTCTCTCTCTCTCTCTATGCTAACTTCCACAGAAGCACAGATCTCTCTCTCTCTCTCTCTATGCTAACTTCCACAGAAGCACAGATCTCTCTCTCTCTCTATGCTAACTTCCACAGAAGCACAGATCTCTCTCTCTCTCTCTCTCTCTATGCTAAATTCAACAGAAACACAGATCTCTCCTCTCTCTCTATGCTAACTTCCACAGAAGCACAGATTTCCCTCTCTCTCTATGCTAACTTCCACAGAAGCACAGATCTCCCTCTCTCTCGCTCTGCTAACTTCCACAGAAGCAAAGATCTCTCTCTCTCTCTATGCTAACTTCCACAGAAGCACAGATCTCCCTCTCTCTCTCTCTGCTAACTTCCACAGAAGCACAGATCTCTCTCTCTCTCTATGCCAACTTCCACAGAAGCACAGATCTCTCTCTCTCTCTATGCTAACTTCCACAGAAGCAGAGATCTCCCTCTCTCTCTCTGCTAACTTCAACAGAAGCACAGATCTCTCTCTCTCTCTCTATGCTAACTTCCACAGAAGCACAGATCTCTCTCTCTCTATGCTAACTTCCACAGAAGCACAGATCTCTCTCTCTCTCTATGCTAACTTCCACAGAAGCACAGATCTCTCTCTCTCTCTATGCTAACTTCCACAGAAGCACAGATCTCCCTCTCTCTCTATGCTAACTTCCACAGAAGCACAGATCTCCCTCTCTCTCTGCTAACTTCCACAGAAGCAAAGATCTCTCTCTCTCTCTCTATGCCAACTTCCACAGAAGCACAGATCTCTCTCTCTCTCTATGCTAACTTCCACAGAAGCAGATCTCTCCTCTCTCTCTATGCTAACTTCCACAGAAGCAGATCTCCCTCTCTCTCTCTATGCTAACTTCCACAGAAGCAGATCTCCCTCTCTCTCTCTCTATTCCAACTTCCACAGAAGCACAGATCTCCCTCTCTCTCTATGCTAACTTCCACAGAAGCACAAATCTCCCTCTCTCTCTATGCTAACTTCCACAGAAGCACAGATCTCCCTCTCTCTCTATGCTAACTTCCACAGAAGCACAGATCTCCCTCTCTCTCTGCTAACTTCCACAGAAGCACAGATCTCTCTCTCTCGCTCTGCTAACTTCCACAGAAGCACAGATCTCCCTCTCTCTCTATGCTAACTTCCACAGAAGCACAGATCTCCGTCTCTCTCTGCTAACTTCCACAGAAGCACAGATCTCTCTCTCTCTCTCTCTATGCCAACTTCCACAGAAGCACAGATCTCTCTCTCTCTCTATGCTAACTTCCACAGAAGCACAGATCTCTCTCTCTCTCTCTCTCTCTCTCTCTGCTAACTTCCACAGAAGCACAGATCTCTCTCTCTCTCTATGCTAACTTCCACAGAAGCAGATCTCTCCTCTCTCTCTATGCTAACTTCCACAGAAGCAGATCTCCCTCTCTCTCTCTATGCTAACTTCCACAGAAGCAGATCTCCCTCTCTCTCTCTATGCCAACTTCCACAGAAGCACAGATCTCCCTCTCTCTCTCTATGCAAACTTCCACAGAAGCACAGATCTCCCTCTCTCTCGCTCTGCTAACTTCCACAGAAGCACAGATGTCTCTCTCTCTCTCTATGCAAACTTCCACAGAAGCACAGATCTCCCTCTCTCTCTCTATGCAAACTTCCACAGAAGCACAGATCTCTCTCTCTCTCTCTATGCTAACTTCCACAGAAGCACAGATCTCCCTCTCTCTCTGCTAACTTCCACAGAAGCACAGATCTCTCTCTCTCTCTCGCTCTGCTAACTTCCACAGAAGCAAAGATCTCTCTCTCTCTCTATGCTAACTTCCACAGAAGCACAGATCTCCCTCTCTCTCTATGCTAACTTCCACAGAAGCACAGATCTCTCTCTCTCTCTCTCTCTATGCCAACTTCCACAGAAGCACAGATCTCTCTCTCTCTATGCTAACTTCCACAGAAGCACAGATCTCTCTCTCTCTATGCTAACTTCCACAGAAGCACAGATCTCTCTCTCTCTCTCTCTATGCCAACTTCCACAGAAGCACAGATCTCTCTCTCTCTCTCTCTATGCCAACTTCCACAGAAGCACATATCTCTCTCTCTCTATGCTAACTTCCACAGAAGCACAGATCTCTCTCTCTCTGCTAACTTCCACAGAAGCACAGATCTCTCTCTCTCTCTATGCTAACTTCCACAGAAGCAGATCTCTCCTCTCTCTCTCTATGCTAACTTCCACAGAAGCAGATCTCCCTCTCTCTCTCTATGCTAACTTCCACAGAAGCAGATCTCCCTCTCTCTCTCTATGCCAACTTCCACAGAAGCACAGATCTCCCTCTCTCTCTCTATGCAAACTTCCACAGAAGCACAGATCTCCCTCTCTCTCGCTCTGCTAACTTCCACAGAAGCACAGATGTCTCTCTCTCTCTCTATGCAAACTTCCACAGAAGCACAGATCTCCCTCTCTCTCTCTATGCTAACTTCCACAGAAGCACAGATCTCCCTCTCTCTCTCTATGCTAACTTCCACAGAAGCACAGATCTCCCTCTCCGCTTCCGCGGTGACAGCACAGATGCTCCTGGGACTGGACCTCAGGACCAAGCCTCAGGAGCAGAGCCAAAAGGAACTGCTAAATCCCAAAACTCACTTCCTGTTTACAGAAGCAGGAAGTGGAGCATCAGCTGAAATAGCGCATGTGGAGAGGAAATTAGCGCCAATGCTACCGAGGGACAGTGCAAGCCAACGTCGCTACAATCTCCAGGCCCACCTCCCCTTCCTCAATAACACACACCTTACATAATTCTCAGTCACTATAAACAGGTGCTGGACGTTGACTTGAGATTATTATTTACTTATGTGTGACACTTCCTGTTTTTAGATAAACCCATCAATGGTCACTAAGGAACTGCTGGTGCAAATGAGCTCTGCACAATGCATCAGGCACCGTTTCTGCATTGTGTCAATGTCAAATTATACTTGTTCATCATAAAAAAACAAATTAATAAAACATGTAAAAGGCTCTATTAATAGAGATTGCTCATAATGCTCTTGTGAAAGCAAATTTATGAATTTATAACTGACAATAACTTCTTCTTCCTTAAATACACCTCTTTCACTTGCGTCCCATAAACGGTATCCGTGTCTTAGCCATACTTATATAAACCCATAATATAAAGGATATAGTTAAACTAAAATTTAAAAAAATATCCCTGGCACTAACATATTAATAAGACATACCCGTTTATTACTTATAGAAAAACAAGATACAAGAAGCGTTTCTACTTGGTACGGGATTGCTTTGGTAATTTCTGCACTATGCCAAGTTCCTATTTTCCAAAGCTCAGCTAGATGGAAACAAAATCCAATTGAAGTAAATTTCTCTCAGCTAGGCTAAGCTAACAGGAATGAAACATATCGGCTGGAAAGCATTCAGCAGTACTCTTAGGCTTACTAATCACCTGTCAATCACACCGGCAGTGGTTTATGCTCGCAGTATCGCTACACAACACATTTCCACATGTGCATTTCTACAGGGGAAATATGGAAGTTTCATTCATCAGCTACCTGGCATCAAAACAACGAACCCACAGCAAACCCGCAGGTCAATCATTACTCTTCACTCCACCCGCCACTAACACCACAGAGTCTTTACATGCACCAGGTGCTCAGGTACTGTCTACATCCTCTCGGCTTCACATATATAATATAGCACTGGAACCTCCAGGAAGTTAGAGCGCTATATTACAGTAGCCGTACAGAACATCCGTCGCCACAATATCGTACTTGGTCAATATTGTACTTTTTTCAGTTGGTTGGGAGACGGATACACGCACACATACACGTGCATACGCACACACACACACACACACACACACACACATACACAATGTCCTTCACCATAACCTTGAGAGAGGGGCCTCTGATTACCAGCGGACAGTAACCCGAGATTAATCGGGTTTGTCCCCAAACCGCACGGCAACAGCGAGCTTTAGCCCTGAGCTCCCATTGGCTGGACTCAAGGTGAACATTCCCATCATCCAAAGCGGGGTGGCTGCCACAGTAAACGGGTGAAGGCAGCAAGAGATTAGATCCTTTGCCCACTGAAGCACACTGTAAACAGATCCTGACAGCCCGTGGAGGATTTTCGGGTTTTCGACTCCCCCTCGAGCCCAGCTCAGCAGCGGTGAGGCCTGAGGGGGAGGATACGGTGTCAAAATGGCGGCCGCTCAACTTTAATCCCTCTCCACGGGAGCTCTGCCGCTAGAGAGAGACACTTCTGCCGTTCTCACCCTGACACCCCCCCACCTAGTCCACCTCCTGTCAATCTGGGCAGGGGAGGTGATGGAAGCCATTTCGGCTCTGCCTGTGATCAGTGTTTCACATACTCTGCACCTGGGTCTGTGTCTTCCACCCTCACCGGCTCTCATTGGCTCACGGCTTGCTCGGAACACAGACGTACCGAGCTGATCTACGGACAGTATTACTGGTGCCTTCCTACGGCTTCAGTTGACTCATATTTTGGCATCAGTTGCCTGATTTGACCAATCAAAGACTTTTTAAAGTGTAATTATGATCATAGGTTCAACACCCAACCTTCAGAGCCTAGCATTCATAATTTCCCTCTCAACTGTTGGCTGGCTGTTGCTGTAGCCACCCTTTTATTATTACATATTAAATAAAACTAACAGTCACATTAACGTTGGGTAGAAATGTGATGTCACAGAATAGGCCCCACCCCCTCCCTCACCCCGTCGGTTTCCGTCACGTCCACGTTGCCGTTGGCGTCGTCGTCCATCTGCTTGTGGATACTGCGGATGGCCTCGAAGCTCAGGATGGCGTTCTCATCCTTACAGAGCGCCTCGTCAATACGACACAGTTCTGGGGGGAGAGAGGGAGAGAGGGAGAGAGGGGGAGAGGGGGAGAGTGAGAGAGAGAGAGGTCCTCAGTGAATCACACATACAAGGGTCTGTACACAAACACACACACACACACACACACACTGTTACGTCCCAAAAGTTGCCCACGTTATCATAACCGGGGAACGACAATGGACGATAAGACGTAACAAAATGCCACCAACAGAAAAGGTGCCAACGACAAATTACAATAACAAAATTAAGTTTATTACCAAAAAAAAAAGACGAGCACACACAATACATTACCAAAGTAGGTTGACAGGATGGACAGACAGACAGACAGGCCAGGGCTAAACTACTCCTAAACTGACACCACGGCATCTATCCCTCTCTACCGAGGCAGCAGAAAAGGAGGGAGTCTTCCGGGAAACTACATTTCCCTACAAAGCAACTTAAACTGAAGACAAACGTGTGGCAACAGAAACCACAAAACTGCTGAAAGCATGTAAGGCAGAGAGAACCCTGATCACCACAGCAATCAGCTTTTTATTGGTTCCTGCTGTCAACTGGGCACAGGTGCACGTCATCAGCAATCAGGGCCTCATTGCTTCACCTACAGCACACAGACACGCACACAAACTGCACAAAAACAAGGGAACGTAACAACACGCACACAGGTACAATTACGCACGCATGTACACACTCTCTCCCGCCTAGGTCGTAGTTTAGAAAGTTCCAGAATAATTCCAGTCTTTTCTAATGATTCTGTGCTATTACAACATTCCAAGCGCCTGACCTCAACACTGCTAACCGATGACTAATGGAGCTCTATTGCTTTGATCTACACACTGCAGGGTGGCAGTGCAGTTTCACTGTTAGGACACTGGGAGGCTGCAGGTTTGATATCCCAAGATTGGCATTGCCGTTGTACCCTTTAAGTAAGGTACTTAACCTAAATTGCTTCAGTAAATATCCAGTTGTATAAATCGACTGTAAGTACTAATGTAAGCTGTGTAAGTCACTCTGAGAAAGTGTCTGCTAAATTCCTAAAATGTAAATACCCACTGGCTTTGATCTGCACACTGCTAAGGGGAGACTGCTGGTGACTACAGGACCCACAGGTCAAAGGGCACAGAGGACTAGTCTAAAGCGCAAACAACACAAAACTCCCGCCCCGGCCCCCCAACTTGACAAAAGAAGCAGTTTGAAAAAACCTATTGTGATGTACGCAACCTCCTGTTCAGGCTGCCAGGCTCCAAATGCACTTAAATATAGCCCAGCGGACTAGCGAAAAAACCTGCTTCTTACTATTTATAGGCAGGAGCTCTGGGCAGCTGTCTGGTTCAAGTGGAGAGGGGGTTAGGGATGGATTTGGGGGGGGGGGGGGGGGGGTTGGGGTCACATATGGGAGCTCTGGGAAAGGCTTGTTCTTTTCACAGGAAGTGTGGAGATCAGGGTCTGAGGTTGAGGGGTAAAACGCGGATACAGGATTATTTTTGGATTGGTCGCTATTGATGGGGGGGGTGAATAGGAAGGGCAGGGGGGGTAGGATGATCAGGGGCCAAGGGGAGGTGTGTACAGGACAGTTTGGGGGGCAGACAAAGTAAATATCGTCTTTTTATTAAAGACCACAAATATACACACACTAACATGCACAGTTACACACACACAAACACAGAGATATACACGCACACTTGCGCGCACACACACACACACACACACACACACACAAACACAGAGTTAGACACACTTGCACACACACACACACACACACACAGATATACACACACACTTGCTCGCGCGCACACACACACAAACACAGAGATAGACACACACTTGCACACGCGTGCACACACACGCGCACACACACACACACACACACAGAACATCAGCACACTGTTCCTGACATCTGCTCCTCTCGTCATAGCAACGGCCCGTGCTGGTGGGCAGAAGAGACCAGGCCAAACTCTTCTCAGTGTAGAACACAGTCACACAGCCTCTCTCTGTTCAGCCATATTTACAGTATTACACCTCACCCCTGTGCTGGCTTCAAATCTCAAACACAAGCTGTTGGCTGATGCGTAATTCAGATACGGGGCAGAGGAGACAAGCTCTCAGATCACGTAGCTCTGCTAAAGCGCACATCAATAAATACTCCGCTTGTGCAAACTAAACTGCTGCTATGAGTCACAAAGTTAGAAAGCTCTGCTCATGAGTTTGGTTAATAATAAAGAGACCTCTATTTAACCAGAACAAATTCTCATTTATAATGATGACCTGTGTAGTCTCTAATGTAACGTGTCTTTGCTACATGACAGGTTCATACACACCTGCTTTCCCGTACAGGTCAGACAAACATTCCTCTTTAAAAAAAATGTTTTGGCCAATGCGAAATTCGCACCCATCGTGGGGCTGAGCCAATTCCCACCCCAATTTGGAATGGGCAATTTTCCGCAACCGCAGCCACGTTCGTTCACGAACCTTACTGCCGATTGAGGAGAGTGTAGATATCCACGGTGCTTAATGATTACACAGACATGGGAGACTCAGGGGGGGTGTGTCGGTGGCATAGCCTGCAGAGCACTGTCCACATGCTCATTGCGAGCCGGTGGTTTAAATCCTGCCGCACGGCCTTTATCGCATGTCTCTCTCTCTCTCTCTCTCTCTCTCTCGCTCCCCATTCTTCATGTCTCTCTACACTGTGCTGTCCAATACCCTCACACACACACACACACACACACACACACACACACACACACACACACACACACACACACACACACACACACACACACACACACACACACACACACACACACACACACTCACTCTCTCTCTCATTCCCCATTCTTCCTGTCTCTCTACACTGTGCTGTCCAATAAAGCTGAAAAACAGGACTCAAAAAAAGGCCCTGTCACATCCTGGCATCTCTTTCCATCTCTCATCCTCCTGCCTCTCTCCCTCCATCCCTCTCTCTCCCTCTCTCCCTCTCTCTCTCTCCCTCCATCCCTCTCTCTCCCTCTCTCTCTGTGAATAAGTGCCCAGATAAAGACGTGCCCAGAGACAGACTTCAGCGTCTCTCTGCCTGGGACCTGTAAGACTCTGGACTGAAGCCCTGTTCTCCAGTGTGTGCCATCCTCAGAAACAGCGCAATAAAGAACAGAAACACCCGCGGGTCGTAAGGTTGGCCGTTTATCCTTCCTCTCACCAAAAAGCCGCACAGAAACACAAACAAACAAATGCGAGAATCGGCCTGTTTCTGAGAGAGAGAGATAGAGAGGCTCTTCTCCAGCACTGCGTAGCCTCTCTCTCTCTCTGTTTCTCTCACTGTCCCTCTCTCTGTTTCTCTCTCTGACTCTCTCTGTCTTTCTCTCTCTCTCCAATGTCACAAGGCCACAGGACTCTCCGTGGTCATTCCTAATCGTCTCTGAAATAGAAACCAGTTTCATCGACCGACATCCTTTTTCGATCCATTTACGCATATTCTGCTCTCGCTCCCTCCAACCCTGTCTTCCTCATTCTATACATATTCTGCCCTCCCTCCAGCCCTCTCTCCCTCCCTCCCCATCCCTGAACGGGTGATCCTAAGCAGCCGTTGTTATAACTGATTCAACACATAGTCTTACATAGGAGAAGCTACTAACTGTGCAGGGAGCTACGATCCAGACAAGCTACACTGTGACCACTGTGACATCACAGCTGTGACATCAGCGTAGTGGCCTGACAATGCTGGTCATGTGACACCACCAGGGCTCTGTGAAAGTCTGACAGGGAGAGAATTACCACAGGAATGAGAGAGAGGGAGATAGAGAGAAAGAGAGGTAGAGAGTGAAAGAGGGGGAGAGAAGGAAAGAAAGGGAGAGAGCGAGAGAGGGAAAGAGAGGTAGAGAGAGGGAAAGAGGAAGAGAGGGAGAGAGTGAGGCGAGGGAAAGAGAGCAAAAAAAAAAAAGAGACTGTGAGTGACTACAAGAATCGTTAATTAATATTTTCCCCTTCTCCACTGTATAATTATTTAATTACTGTTGTATTGTTGAATAAATTAGTTCAGTACTGATATTCCCCTGGTTAATTGTGTTATGTCTGCTAATGTATCTGTGCTGCGGGAATGCAAGAAGTATTGTGTCATGCCAACAAAGCAATTTGAATTTGAAGAGAGAGAGAACGAGAGAGAGAGCGCGTCTGCCTACACTGGTTTTTGCCTGGTTTTCAGTAATTTCATTGGTACGTCTCTCCCTCGTCTGTCTGCTGCTCCCTTACAATCATAATAATGATGAAATCTGATATTAGTCCAACTCCACCCAAAAATGTACAGTCACGTCCAACACCAATACCTATGAATGTCTGTGGAAGAGCAGAGTGATTCAGCACAAAAACTCAGCACAGCCTCTAACAGCCTGACACAGCTCCCAAAGTTTGCTTAAATTCAGCACAGTCTCTAACAGCCTGACACAGCTCCCAAAGTTTGCTTAAATTCAGCACAGTCTCTAACAGCCTGACACAGCTCCCAAAGTTTTCTTAAATTCAGCACAGTCTCGAACAGCCTGACACAGCTCCCAAAGTTTGCTTAAATTCAGCACAGTCTCTAACAGCCTGACACAGCTCCCAAAGTTTGCTTAAATTCAGCACAGTCTCTAACAGCCTGACACAGCTCCCAAAGTTTGCTTAAATTCAGCACAGTCTCTAACAGCCTGACACAGCTCCCAAAGTTTGCTTAAATTCAGCACAGTCTCGAACAGCCTGACACAGCTCCCAAAGTTTGCTTAAATTCAGCACAGTCTCTAACAGCCTGACACAGCTCCCAAAGTTTGCTTAAATTCAGCACAGTCTCTAACAGCCTGACACAGCTCCCAAAGTTTGCTTAAATTCAGCACAGCCTCTAACAGCCTGACACAGCTCCCAAAGTTTGCTTACATTCAGCACAGCCTCTAACAGCCTGACACAGCTCCCAAAGTTTGCTTAAATTCAGCACAGCCTGACACAGCTCCCAAAGTTTGCTTAAATTCAGCACAGCCTCTAACAGCCTGACACAGCTCCCAAAGTTTGCTTAAATTCAGCACAGCCTCTAATAGCCTGACACAGCTCCCAAAGTTTGCTTAAATTCAGCACAGCCTCTAATAGCCTGACACAGCTCCCAAAGTTTGCTTAAATTCAGCACAGCTTCTAATAGCCTGACACAGCTCCCAAAGTTTGCTTAAATTCAGCACAGCCTCTAATAGCCTGACACAGCTCCCAAAGTTTGCTTAAATTCAGCACAGCCTCTAATAGCCTGACACAGCTCCCAAAGTTTGCTTAAATTCAGCACAGTCTCTAATAGCCTGACACAGCTCCCAAAGTTTGCTTAAATTCAGCACAGCCTCTAACAGCCTGACACAGCTCCCAAAGTTTGCTTAAATTCAGCACAGCCTTTAACAGCCTGACACAGCTCCCAAAGTTTGCTTAAATTCAGCACAGCCTCTAACAGCCTGACACAGCTCCCAAAGTTTGCCGAAACTCAACACAGTCTCTAACAGCCTGACACAGCTCCCAAAACACAGCTCCTGCAAGTAAAGAACGAAAGTTGTTCTGGATCAACGTGTCTGCTAAAATGTAAAATGCAAAGGCACAAGCACACACCTTTGCCCTACTTTACCAAAACTCTTGAACAAATATTGACTTTAACAAGTCAATGTTAAAGCCCCCCCCCCCCCCCCCCCCACAACCCCCCAACAAGGACAACAGTTCAAATGTATGTAGAACAAATATTTACCATTTTGTCAGTCCTGTACAGTGAAGGTGCTTCTCAGTTTCACAATTTATATTTTTATTGACCTCAATGTTTTATATTGTCACTGTAACATACCTCTGTGTTTTTAATTAAGTGATTATCTTTGTGAAATATGCTTGCTTAAAATGAGAAACATTGCACTGAAAGGCTTCCCAGGGCTTTCCTCTAACTCCTGACTCCTTGGCTAAGCGACTACATTCCAGTCTCATGAGACGCAATTAGCAGCATAAAAATGTCCTCTGTACCATTTTCTAATGCATAAATAACTCTTAAGTATTTTGTGAGAAGAAATATTTTTAAAAATATTTAGTGTCATCATTATTTTATTTTTTGAGGCAGAACTTCAGAAGGAGAAGACTAAACAGGACTACCACGGCTCCACGTCAACTTAGCCCTTTTAAAGTTTATTCTTTACACAATTCTGGCATGTACGTAAATAATGTACGTCAGAATTTGACAAGGAGAAGATCTGAGAGAGAAAGAGAGAGAGAGAGGGAAGAAAAGAGAAAGACATGAAGAAGCAGAAGACAGAGATAGCCTAAAACAGAGAGAGAGAGAAAGAGGAAACAGAAGCGGGTGAGGAGGCGAGCGATTGGCCGGAGCGCAGCGATGCGGTCAGAGCCGAGCAGTTAGCACAGGGTCCCGGACGTCCTCCCCTGTCCGTCAGTACCACAAATACACAGTCACTAGGTGAGTCAAAGCGCCGTCTATATTTACGTCACCCTGCGCCCCCGCCGGCCCAGAATCATTCATGGAAAGTAAAGGGTCACGGAGTTTCAAACAAACAATACGCTAAATACTTCAGCTCTTCCAGATGCCGGAAAAATCCTTAACCACTCCCCCTGAACATCACTGAGAATTTTAAAGCCAGAGGTGTTACCAGCCACTATGTACAGTCTCTATCAAAGAGGGACCTTTATTCTGAATGCTGGTCAAAACCAGCAGTTATCTGCAGGAATTGAATAGTGTCTAAAGGATTAAAGTGCTTTATATAATAATAATAATAATAATAATAATAATAATAATATGGCTGGTGCTTATTTCAGCCGAGCCTCACTGCACACGTGCTTAGTGTCAGAATGATATCACACCAGGTGGGAGATTTAAGCACAGGTATTTGTGTCTGATCACGTGATCAGTGTCATCTGACTCATGTTCTGATCCAGGCTGACCTGCCTACATTCCAGAGAGTTCCTTCAGCTACACTGTTTTCCTTAAGAAAGGGAATCTCTTAAAGTCCCTTCCCCCCACCCACAAAGAGTTCCCTTCACTCAAGTGTGTGACTGCGTGTGTGTGTGTGTGTGTGTGTGTGTGTGTGTGTGTGTGTGTCTATGACAGTTTCTGCGTGTACGCATGCATTTATATGTGCAATGCACGTGTCTGTATGCCTATGTGTTTGTTTGTGTGTGTGTTAGTACATACATGAGTGCCTATATGTGTGTGTGTGTGTGTGTGTGTGTGTGCTTGAGTGTGTGTGTGTGTGTGTGTGTGTGTGTGTGTGTGTGTGTGTGTGTGTGTGTGTGTGTGTGAGTTTTCCAGAAAACATAAAACACCTGCCACATGTTTGCTACGCAAAACCTCAACCTCTGTTCCTAACCTGGTTATCTATGCTGTTTTGTGAATCTTGTGCCATGTGTACATTTTATATGATGACTTGTTTTTCTTTATAATTATGCCAATCAAGCATAACTGCCTGTTAGTCAAATTTTTATGAAATGCTAATAAATCATAAATTACATGTCGCTGTTATGTCAGCAATAAGTGAGTACACTTCAACAAATGCAAATGAAGACATCAGAAAGATATTTGGTCCCCAACAACTGGAGTTGATCTCCTCTAAGTAGTACAGTGGAATCTGATGGCACATCTGTTTCCATAACATTGTAGTGAAAAACTGAAAAGGAATAATTAACAATTTGGCCATATGTGTGACTCATGTTATGTGCAAGTACTGGATTCTAGACCAGTTTAAATGATATTTCCAATATTTTTTCCACCCCCTGTATGTACAGTACCAGTCAAAAGTTTGGACACACCTACTCATAGAAGGTTTTTTTCCGTTATTTTTACTGTTTTCCACATTTTGAAATAGTAAAGACATCAAAACTATGAGATAACACAAATTAAATTATGCAAAGACCAAAAAAGTGTTAAACAAATAAAAAAAAGTCATATATTTTAGATTCTTCAAAGTAGCCACCCTTTGCCTTGATAACGGCCTTGCACATTCTTGCCATTCTCTCAAACAACTTCTGTGGTAAACAGGTATTCGACAGGTAAACAGGTGATGCCATTATGACTCTGTATAAAAGGATATCAAAAGACTCCTGATATCTTATTTCCAGGTACTCTTAGAAGCGATACTATAACCTCTGCATTTGAATGGATCTCTATGGGAATTGGGGGGTGGGACTAGATTTAGCTTTAAATTACACTGGAACAGTGTGGAACACATGGTTGGCTAAATGGCTCTAAGTCATCAAGTGTCTGACGTATCAAACAAGCCTTAAACCATCACTCTGCTGCCAGAAATACAGTAGATATGGATGGATAATTTGAAGGGTTTCTTCTCCTGACTTATTTCTCCATAGAGTTCAATAGGAAAATTTGTCAGGAGAAACAACCCTTAAAGTGATCCATCCATATCTACTGCATATCTGGCAGCAGAGTGATGGTTTGAGGCTCGTTTGATACCTCAGACCCTTGATGACTTACAGCCATTTAGCCAACCATGGGTTACATACTATTCCCGTGTAATTTACAGCTTAATCTAGTCCCACCCCCCAATTCCCATAGAGATCCATTAAAATGCAGAGGTTATAGTATCGCTTCTAAGAGTACCTGGAAATAAGATATCAGGAGTCTTTTGATATCCTTTTATATAGAGTCATGATGGCATCACCTGTTTACCTGTGGAATACCTGTTTACCACAGAAGTTGTTTGAGAGAATGGCAAGAATGTGCAAGGCCGTTATCAAGGCAAAGGGTGGCTACTTTGAAGAATCTAAAATATATGACTTTTTATTTGTTTAACACTTTTTTGGTCTTTGCATAATTAAATTTGTGTTATCTCATAGTTTTGATGTCTTTACTATTCCAAAATGTGGAAAACAGTAAAAATAACGGAAAAAAACCTTCTACGAGTAGGTGTGTCCAAACTTTTGACTGGTACTGTATGAGTGTATACAGTGTGTGTATTTATATGTATGAGTGTGTGTATGCCTGTGTGTGTATGTGTGTGTGTGTGTGTGTGTCATATGTACGAGTGTGTGTGTGTGTGTGTGTATGTATGAGTGTGTGTGCCTGTGTGTGTGTATGTATGTGTGTGTGTGTCATATGTACGAGTGTGTGTGTATGTATGTGTGTGTGTGTGTGTGTGTGTGTATTTATATGTATGAGTGTGTGTGCCTGTGTGTGTGTATGTATGTGTGTGTGTGTGTCATATGTACGAGTGTGTGTATGTGTGTGTATGTATGAGTGTGTGTGCCTGTGTGTGTGTATGTATGTGTGTGTGTGTGTGTCATATGTATGAGTGTGTGTGCCTGTGTGTGTGTGTGTGTGTGTGTGTATGTATGTGTGGTTTGTACTGAAACAGTTCTGCAACACATTATAGCAGTTAGTGCTCCCAGGGTTCAGCTCTATCTCAACACCCAGCTTACACACAAAAAGAGGGGATTTCCATAAATGGGAACTTGCGCTGAACTTACTCTCCTGCATTAGAGAGCTGGAGATACCACAGTCCTCAGGGTCTGTGGACCACGGTCAGGGGCAGCTGTCTCGGGACGGATTACCCACAAGCCTCAGCTCATCTCCATCGAGATAACGCAATTACACCGCGGAGTGGAAACTCTGGCCCTTTCACTGAAAGGCCAACTGACGTGCATTCTAGAAAATTGCTCACGGAGAACTGCGCTCGCTTGCAACAGTTACCGCTGAAAGATTTCAAACTGGAAGTTCTATCCTGAACACCAAGGACACAGACTTAGTTAAGACGGGATACAAAAACGAGCAGGAAAGTGGGGGTTTTTATGGCGGATTTAGCTAAAGTTAGCGAGCTTTAGCTAACATCTGCCTTGTTGAACGTGCACCTCTAAAAATGTTAAAGGCTTTAAGAATGCAGCGTTTAGCAACATTAGTAAAAAAAAAAAGCTCTCCAACACCAGAGGAATGTTGTATTACAGCACAGCCAACAGAACGTAGAAGATATGAGCTGTCCTTAACTGACATCAGGTCTCTAGCTGACATCATGTCCCTAAGTGACATCACATCTTTGACATCATGGCTCTCACTGACAGCCACCACTGCAAGAAGATTGTGGAAACAGCTGAAATCCTGGGTTTTCAACAGGGGTTCCGCGAAGCAGTGGGGGTTCTTCAAGGGAGTCCCTGACCAGACTTGATATGCAATGACTATATAGATTTTGGAAAATATTTCAAAATGTAAAACCTTTTTTTTTTTCTTTTTTTTTTACTTTTGATGGGGGTACCCAGGATAGGGGGTCTGGATGGGGGTCCCCCTCCTGAGTGTGGAAAAGGCCTGAGTGTGGTGAGGGCCTGAGTGTGGAGAGGGCCTGAGTGTGAGTAGAGCCTGAGTGTGGAGAGGGCCTGAGTGTGGAGAGGGCCTCAGTGTGGAGAGGGCCTGAGTGTGGAGAGGGCCTCAGCATGGAGAGGCCCTGAGTGTGGAGAGGGCCTGAGTGTGGAGAGGGCCTGAGCATGGAGAGGGCCTGAGTGTGGAGAGGGCCTGAGTGTGGAGAGGGCCTGAGTGTGAGTAGAGCCTGAGTGTGGAAAAGGCCTGAGTGTGGTGAGGGCCTGAGTGTGGTGAGGGCCTGAGTGTGGAGAGGGCCTGAGTGTGAGTAGAGCCTGAGTGTGGAGAGGGCCTGAGTGTGAGTAGAGCCTGAGTGTGGAGAGGGGGCCTGAGTGTGGAGAGGGCCTGAGTGTGGAGAGGGCCTCAGTGTGGAGAGGGCCTGAGTGTGGAGAGGGCCTCAGCATGGAGAGGCCCTGAGTTTTTTTCTTTTTTTTTTTACTTTTGATGGGGGTACCCAGGATAGGGGGTCTGGATGGGGGTCCCCTTCTCTGGCATTGTTCTTTTTCAGAGAAATGACAAGATGGACACCGACAGTTTCTCCTGTCTTCTCCACAAACCGGTGTAGACCACTGTTATATACACACACACAACAGTGCGTGTCTACGGCACAGTGACGTTTTTTAATGGTTTAATAGCCGTGTGTACGGGGATGATGCGATTGACAGTAAAGAGAAGCCACATCTAAACCATCACCGCTGTTATGTCCTTTTATTAAACATAACAACCATTACAGATAGCCTGCAGAGGAGGCAGCATCCAGGACAATATCTCTGATGCTGCCTTTGATGTTCACACCCTTAACCACACACTTGTATGTTTTATTTTTCTTTTCACATCAGAATATTAGTCCGGGTAATCACTGGCTCATGTATCGCCATGGTTTCATTTAGTCTCTCTTCACAAAGAACACAAGACTCTTACGACAGTAACAAGCTGCCAAGATCACACGATTGTCAAAACCAAATACACCTGGAAGTTTGAAAGAGGGCTACACGACGCGCACGGATTAACACCCATGCATGCATTAAGCATTACACCCAGAAGAACAAAATATGCACAAGATCCACACGTGGAGTAGGGTTAGGCCTCATCTTATCTGCAGTCTTTAACTTAATCATCTGCTTCTCAATTAAAGAATAAATGAAAGAATTATGGGCAGTCTGCAGTCTGCAGTCAGCTCCAATAAATGATTAGGGCTAATTGAATGATGGAGCAGAGGTTGGCAGGAAATCCCCAAACAGATCGGCCCTTGTTGTGCAGCCCTGCCGTGCACAGAAACAAATGTGGATTTGCATCATCATCACTGGGAAACGCATTTCCAGATGGCAATGCAAATGGGATACAGAGAGGGCCTCAGTGTGGAGAGGAGAGGGCCTGAGCGTGGAGAGGGCCTGTGCGTGGAGAGGGCCTGAGTGTGGAGAGGGCCTCAGCATGGAGAGGGCCTGAGTGTGGAGAGGGCCTGAGTGTGGAGAGGGCCTCAGCATGGAGAGGGCCTGAGTGTGGAGAGGGCCTCAGCATGGAGAGGGCCTGAGTGTGGAGAGGGCCTGAGTGTGAGTAGAGCCTGAGTGTGGAGAGGGCCTGAGTATGGAGAGGGCCTGAGTGTGGAGAGGGCCTGAGGGTGAGTAGAGCCTGAGTGTGCAGAGGGCCTGAGTTTGGAGAGGGCCTGAGTGTGAGTAGAGCCTGAGTGTGGAGAGGGCCTGAGTGTGAGTAGAGCCTGAGTGTGGAGAGGGCCTGAGTGTGGAGAGGGCCTCAGTGTGGAGAGGGCCTGAGTATGGAGAGGGCCTGAGTGTGGAGAGGGCCTCAGTGTGGAGAGGGCCTGAGTGTGAGTAGAGCCTGAGCGTGGAGAGGGCCTGAGTATGGAGAGGGGGCCTGAGTGTGGAGAGGGCCTGAGTGTGAGTAGAGCCTGAGCGTGGAGAGGGCCTGAGTGTGGAGAGGGCCTCAGCATGGAGAAGGCCTGAGTGTGGAGAGGGCCTCAGCATGGAGAGGGCCTGAGTGTGGAGAGGGCCTGAGTATGGAGAGGGCCTGAGTGTGGAAAAGGCCTGAGTGTGGTGAGGGCCTGAGTGTGGAGAGGGCCTGAGTGTGAGTAGAGCCTGAGTGTGGAGAGGGCCTGAGTGTGGAGAGGGCCTCAGTGTGGAGAGGGCCTGAGTGTGGAGAGGGCCTCAGCATGGAGAGGCCCTGAGTGTGGAGAGGGCCTGAGTGTGGAGAGGGCCTGAGCATGGAGAGGGCCTGAGTGTGGAGAGGGCCTGAGTGTGGAGAGGGCCTGAGTGTGAGTAGAGCCTGAGTGTGGAAAAGGCCTGAGTGTGGTGAGGGCCTGAGTGTGGTGAGGGCCTGAGTGTGGAGAGGGCCTGAGTGTGAGTAGAGCCTGAGTGTGGAGAGGGCCTGAGTGTGAGTAGAGCCTGAGTGTGGAGAGGGGGCCTGAGTGTGGAGAGGGCCTGAGTGTGGAGAGGGCCTCAGTGTGGAGAGGGCCTGAGTGTGGAGAGGGCCTCAGCATGGAGAGGCCCTGAGTTTTTTTCTTTTTTTTTTTACTTTTGATGGGGGTACCCAGGATAGGGGGTCTGGATGGGGGTCCCCTTCTCTGGCATTGTTCTTTTTCAGAGAAATGACAAGATGGACACCGACAGTTTCTCCTGTCTTCTCCACAAACCGGTGTAGACCACTGTTATATACACACACACAACAGTGCGTGTCTACGGCACAGTGACGTTTTTTAATGGTTTAATAGCCGTGTGTACGGGGATGATGCGATTGACAGTAAAGAGAAGCCACATCTAAACCATCACCGCTGTTATGTCCTTTTATTAAACATAACAACCATTACAGATAGCCTGCAGAGGAGGCAGCATCCAGGACAATATCTCTGATGCTGCCTTTGATGTTCACACCCTTAACCACACACTTGTATGTTTTATTTTTCTTTTCACATCAGAATATTAGTCCGGGTAATCACTGGCTCATGTATCGCCATGGTTTCATTTAGTCTCTCTTCACAAAGAACACAAGACTCTTACGACAGTAACAAGCTGCCAAGATCACACGATTGTCAAAACCAAATACACCTGGAAGTTTGAAAGAGGGCTACACGACGCGCACGGATTAACACCCATGCATGCATTAAGCATTACACCCAGAAGAACAAAATATGCACAAGATCCACACGTGGAGTAGGGTTAGGCCTCATCTTATCTGCAGTCTTTAACTTAATCATCTGCTTCTCAATTAAAGAATAAATGAAAGAATTATGGGCAGTCTGCAGTCTGCAGTCAGCTCCAATAAATGATTAGGGCTAATTGAATGATGGAGCAGAGGTTGGCAGGAAATCCCCAAACAGATCGGCCCTTGTTGTGCAGCCCTGCCGTGCACAGAAACAAATGTGGATTTGCATCATCATCACTGGGAAACGCATTTCCAGATGGCAATGCAAATGGGATACAGAGAGGGCCTCAGTGTGGAGAGGAGAGGGCCTGAGCGTGGAGAGGGCCTGTGCGTGGAGAGGGCCTGAGTGTGGAGAGGGCCTCAGCATGGAGAGGGCCTGAGTGTGGAGAGGGCCTGAGTGTGGAGAGGGCCTCAGCATGGAGAGGGCCTGAGTGTGGAGAGGGCCTCAGCATGGAGAGGGCCTGAGTGTGGAGAGGGCCTGAGTGTGAGTAGAGCCTGAGTGTGGAGAGGGCCTGAGTATGGAGAGGGCCTGAGTGTGGAGAGGGCCTGAGGGTGAGTAGAGCCTGAGTGTGCAGAGGGCCTGAGTTTGGAGAGGGCCTGAGTGTGAGTAGAGCCTGAGTGTGGAGAGGGCCTGAGTGTGAGTAGAGCCTGAGTGTGGAGAGGGCCTGAGTGTGGAGAGGGCCTCAGTGTGGAGAGGGCCTGAGTATGGAGAGGGCCTGAGTGTGGAGAGGGCCTCAGTGTGGAGAGGGCCTGAGTGTGAGTAGAGCCTGAGCGTGGAGAGGGCCTGAGTATGGAGAGGGGGCCTGAGTGTGGAGAGGGCCTGAGTGTGAGTAGAGCCTGAGCGTGGAGAGGGCCTGAGTGTGGAGAGGGCCTCAGCATGGAGAAGGCCTGAGTGTGGAGAGGGCCTCAGCATGGAGAGGGCCTGAGTGTGGAGAGGGCCTGAGTATGGAGAGGGCCTGAGTGTGGAAAAGGCCTGAGTGTGGTGAGGGCCTGAGTGTGGAGAGGGCCTGAGTGTGAGTAGAGCCTGAGTGTGGAGAGGGCCTGAGTGTGGAGAGGGCCTCAGTGTGGAGAGGGCCTGAATGTGGAGAGGGCCTCAGCATGGAGAGGCCCTGAGTGTGGAGAGGGCCTGAGTGTGGAGAGGGCCTGAACATGGAGAGGGCCTGAGTGTGGAGAGGGCCTGAGTGTGGAGAGGGCCTGAGTGTGAGTAGAGCCTGAGTGTGGAAAAGGCCTGAGTGTGGTGAGGGCCTGAGTGTGGTGAGGGCCTGAGTGTGGAGAGGGCCTGAGTGTGAGTAGAGCCTGAGTGTGGAGAGGGCCTGAGTGTGAGTAGAGCCTGAGTGTGGAGAGGGGGCCTGAGTGTGGAGAGGGCCTGAGTGTGGAGAGGGCCTGAGTGTGAGTAGAGCCTGAGTGTGGAAAAGGCCTGAGTGTGGTGAGGGCCTGAGTGTGGTGAGGGCCTGAGTGTGGAGAGGGCCTGAGTGTGAGTAGAGCCTGAGTGTGGAGAGGGCCTGAGTGTGAGTAGAGCCTGAGTGTGGAGAGGGGGCCTGAGTGTGGAGAGGGCCTGAGTATGAGTAGAGCCTGAGTGTGGAGAGGGCCTGAGTGTGGAGAGGGCCTGAGTGTGGAGAGGGCCTGAGTGTGGAGAGGGCCTCAGTGTGGAGAGGGGGCCTGAGTGTGGAGAGGGCCTCAGTGTGGAGAGGCCCTGAGTGTGGAGAGGGCCTCAGCATGGAGAGGCCCTGAGTGTGGAGAGGGCCTGAGTGTGGAGAGGGCCTGAGCGTGGAGAGGGCCTGAGTGTGGAGAGGGCCTGAGTGTGGAGAGGGCCTGAGTGTGGAGAGGGCCTCAGTGTGGAGAGGGCCTGAGTGTGGAGAGGGCCTCAGTGTGGAGAGGGCCTCAGTGTGGAGAGGGCCTGAGCATGGAGACCAAGCAGAGAAAGTAGAAACCCTCTGAATCTCCAGACTGCATGAGGCCACAGATTCTCCACACTCACCAGACACAGTAGCTTTATTCATCAGTTTCTCCTTTACCAGGAAGAAGCATAGCTGCTAAACAATAAACCACAAGCCTCTCTGTTTTTAATAAAACGTCAGTGAAGCGCTTTGTGCATTCACAAAAAAGGCACTTAATAAATAGTTAATGCGAGTCAGGCTGAGGAAGAGACCCTGAGGCCTAGCTGTTGGTCAGCCCTTCCCCCCTAACCAAGGCCTCTGCCAGGGACAGCCCCTTCTCCCAGAACCTGCCCGTGAACTGCCAGACCTGGATCAAACGCGTGTTCCAAATATACGCTGGGCAGCATTTGAAAACCCAAACGCAAATCCCTGACAGCTTTCTAATAAAAGACGTGTTAATAACCAAAATGTACAACCATACAAAATTAAAAAAGATGTTCCGAACATTGCTGAAAATAGATGTTTCTTAATAGATTCCCAAAAAATCTGTAGGAATGTTATAGCTGGTTAACAGGGTTAATGAATTTCAAGTGATAGCTCAGCTCCACACCTTAAAACAGCTGGTACTATCCAGTCACTATCCAGTCACGGCCCAGTCACGGCCCAGTCACTCTCCAATCATGATTATAAAGGGCTGAAGCTGTTTGAATGGCAGGTCATTGGGAAGCTAGATGGTCCATCTCCACAGTGTCAGCGGAAAGCCATTACATTTCCTCAAAATCAAATCTCAACTGCTGCATAGCTCCCAAACCCTCAGGTCCGAAAGTACAGTGACTAGGTATAAAAGTCATAGGATAGTTCTCTAAAACCAATGTTATAAATATCATCTCAGTATGCTGATGTTTCACTACACACACACACACACACACACACACACACACACACACACACACACACACACACACACACACACACACACACACATATACACATGTATAAAAGACACACACATAAGCACATACACACGCACACACAGATGTATAGGGATATAGGCCTAAACACACACGCATACACCCAGGGGCCCAATCTACAGGGAACTTGCGATTGGTAGATAAATCATACAAGGTACAACCGTAATGTCAACCATCCACAAGATCTGTGAATAAAACAGTGCAGGCAGGAAATAAATGGGTCAGCACTTGACTTCACAGTGGCTGGCTGGGTAATTAAGCCACAATACACACACACACACACACACACACACACACACACACACACACACACACACACGCACCACAGACCAGCCGCTGGGAGCTGATCTGTAGGCCAAGTAACGTGCCTTTGTTTCAAAAGGCTGCGGAAACAAGCCAATGTTTCTTTCTTTCTTTCATGGCCTAGATAGAAAAACACTGTGTATAGCTATGGTTTCAGAAAATGTCCTTCTGTGACAATGTGATTATCAGGAAGGCAGAAAAAATTATTTCCCCCCCATAAATCAATGTGCATTTTAAACTTATATGACCATGGTTGTACTAAAAAAACACACACACAACTTTGGTGTGCAACGAACAAAGTAGCTGAATTTTCAAAGGCTTAAAGGTCGCACTTAAATAAACAATTTACCTGTGGTTATTCCTGGAGAGTATGCTACACTCCCTTTCAGTTCACTTTAATCTTCCATATTTTTATTTTTACAGATTTGTGGCCCATGTTATGGAATATTTGAAAGTGGTTGTTTGAAGAATTTAAATGGTACCTTTGGTGGTTAAATCTAGGGACATTGGTTGTCTGAGCACTGTTAGGGTGATCTGGGTACTTGGTGTGTCTTTTGCTAGATCTATAAATTTAGTCATACAATCATTTCATGTATATAAGAGTATAATACATGTATAATACAACCCTGAGTGACCACATATTTAGGCTGAGGTTACAAATGAATTATGTCACCCCCTCCACAAGAACTTTCCTCTTTAATTACAGGAATCTAACAAGGAACAAGCCCTGTAATTGAACCAGTTAATTATTTTAAAAAAATAAATAAATAAATTTTTCCATTTTTTAAATAAACTACCTCGTCCTTAGTGAGATACATTTTGTTTTAAAACAATTAGGAGAAAATAACTTGAGGGCGGAAAATGTATTGCTAAATCTTACTCTCAGCCACATCCTTGCACCTGCGCTGCAAGAATGCAAAATGTTAAAGCAATATTATTCCTTACCTGACAGCCCGTCATCAACATGTTGCTGGTCAGTGTGAACTTGACACGGCTTTTCCGCGAGATACTCCCCAGCGAAGCACAGACATAGAATCCACAGGGTCGCCAGTTTGTCGAAATCCATAGTGTACTTCGGTAAGAGGAAACATGAATTCGTCAAATAAGCAAACAAGATACGCCGCGTAAATGGCCCAATCCCCTCTTCTCGCTCATAACTTCATAACATACTTTGGACCTAATTTGGTATCATAATTCATATTTTAGAATGCGCCAACAATATGGAGGTTATTTATTGTAGGCTACATTCCTCTAATGGAAATATTTTACACACCTGACGTTTCTCTACTTAACATTCTTTTCAGTGGCGATCACCTATTTCACCTCAAATATTTAGTCTAGTGTCAGTTAACTGTTTCCCCTTCTAATCAATTCTAATTCAAAAACATACTTTCCGGCACACCATCGGATTGTTTCAGCCTGATTATAGGCAACGAGCAGAGACAATGCCAAGTCTTTACTGTTAAACTCAAATCAATAAAAAATGTAAAACTTACTGTAAATGTACCCAGAATCGTATCTTTAAGTGTTTCGTTAATCAGACCGAAACGCAGAATAATGTGTTGCCGTTGGCTCAGTGACAAAAATCCTGTTCGCGATTTAGAATGTCGGTTATGCATCTCCTTAAAAACATATTAAGTTTACATTATGCATGGCAAACAGGCACAGAAATGCAGGCTGAACGAGGAAGCTGCAGTAGGCTATGAGTAGCCCTCGTTGATCATCCGAGGCAAGGCACGCATACAACGACACATTGGTAGCCTACATTTTTTGTTGGTGTGTGTTCGTTATCATCCATTACTCAGCTGTATTATGTCATCAAACTGGCGAAAAATAAAAAGAATGCCCCAAAGTAACATGTGGAGGCAGTTGATTGGAACTGTGGGGTAGTGCGCAGTAGTGCGTAATAGTCAAAATCGCCATTGCGCTTCACACCTTCGACAGTTCTACAGGTTTCGCCTTTTACATTTTCCGTTAAATCTAAATGATTAACGACAATGCACAAGAAACTAAAAACCCGCATCGAATTTAGAAGCCGGGGATGTGCCAAGTATCCAAAAGAGGGGTGATCATTCCTAATATTGGTAATTCTGTATCTTTTGCATTATGTGGTCTTTAAACTCCGTTGATACGCGTTTCAGCTCATGTGAAAATGCAAAAAAAAACACAACTCAATATTTACCTCTCAGACTGTTTTGCATTTGGTGCGCTTCTGGTTCCTGGATCGCTTTAAATCGCGATTAGAAACGGGTCTTTAGTTCGGCCCGACTCCCCAAAGAGCCCCCGTATCGTGCTCCATCAGAAAACAGATTATGTGCGGGATGCGGTGATTACTGGCCCCGCTGTCTTCACGCGCCCACACCAACACGCTGGATGACAAGGGCTACTTGCCTGACTTCAACAATACCTCCCATCCGCGACTGAATCATATCATATCGATAGCCAGGCGCTCCTCCAATTCCTCACTTCTGCGCGTGAAATCCAACGAATAGTATGTGAACGTCTATAGGCGGAGGCCAATTCCAACTGCTCTTGACATAAGTACACGCGCCAGTTCCCGACTTTCACCAACGCACGTTTACTGCAATGAAATGCGTCTTTAATACAGACCGTTTTCGCGATTCTATTCCTACAGCTCCAGTAGGGGCTCTGCTGCCGGTGCAGACTCGGACCTCGGCTCTCCGCTGTTCCAGTCCGTCTGAGCGATGTGTTCGCTACAGTATTTCTTTGCAACGCCGTCTACTGGAATGGAGGCTAGCCCATTGTTTTCCCGAGCAATTCTTGCGCTTTACAGGCATCGTAGGAAGCTCAAGTAGGCCATCTTCCGGAGCAACGTTGCAGCGCGCACGTTTTTTCCAAATGTCTTACGTCACTGAAATATTTAGTTAGAGCTACTCATTGTAGTTGTAGCCCATATGCAATTTAGAACGCAGAATGCGCAGTGCTCCACATACTGAAAGCATGCAGTGGCATGTTACAATGATGAGTGCAATATATATCAGCAAAAGGGATATAACCATGCTATTGCCATAATAATGTTATTCTTCAAGCGACTTAAAGACAGCCGGTTCGATAAAAAAAAAAGCTATTTTAATACCCCATGTTTTTTAATAGTGCGGATTTTTTCTACTGTCTGTAAAGTGTTAGAACCGGTTAATGGATATTAGTTGCCCTGTGGTATTGCTCAGAAAAAAAAAACTCTAAGGTGTATCCTGATAATGTGACGCGCCAGTCCGCTCCGCGTCAAAGCAAAAAGTTTTTTCAAGTTCGGACACCGTTCCAGAACGAGGGCGTGTACGGATTCCCCAGAGAACGAAGGGCGGAGCGGCGTCCGCATCACTTCAGCTGTAAAGCCAGCACAACCATCGCGTTAAACACACTTCTGTAGCCAAGAAGAAGAACCGAGGTAAACCCGCTTTTATGAATATAAATTCTGACATTTTACGCATTGAACAGTAATGGAATTAAAGGACTTAAAAAACTTTCCACTACAATATTGGCAAAACACAAAAGCTTTTCTGTATATAGCTATCTCAAGCGTGGATGTAAGCATAATGTAGGCTATGTAGCTTCATAGGTAAAGGTAAGCATTCTTGTTTATCATTCGCTTTGTTGGTGTGATAAGTATTTCAGAGAACACACCCTCACATGTCGGGAGCACTGTGTATTATTTGTTACCATTGTATGTTCTGCATAAATTTAGTTCACTGAAAGATTTTTTAAAACACAAATGCCGCATGCTACAAAAGGAGAATCATTGCAGTTAACCTTAATTGTGTGATAATAATGAACTTTGAGATTATTAAGAGTGCAAGTTAATTTATATCGGAATGGGCATGGCTTTTAAATACTGAAAACAAACAGAATTCAAATGAAACAACTAAAACCTAGAAAACGATGGACAATTTAGCACGTGTTGCAATTTAAAGAATATTTCTGTGCAGTTCTACAAGTTGCATGTTTTATGTCAGCAGTCATATCTACATTCATAACGTTGCCTGCAAACTTCCTCATATAGTCTTTTTGTGTTGGAACTTCCTCTGAACTGCGTTCACTTCCTTTAAAGCGCTACTCCCAATTGTTTGACTGTTACACGACATCCCAGAAGAGAATCTTGCACATGATCCGATTGGAAAACGACTGGAGTAGCTACATTAGGCCAGTGTGTTTGGTGAGTTTCCTTTTTTTCGTGACTTTACTGATAAGATGTTGAATCACCTTTTACTCACCAAGGGAAACCGTGGCGCGGATTCTATAGCTGTCCGCGGCGAGTTTGAGAAATGCAGTTCATTCTTTTGAGGTATTCTGAAAACACATTAAAAATGCAACTTGGCCTTCAAATTCCTCAGTCAGACATTCTTATCCTGCTGCCGTGAGGCGTTAGGTTTTCTGCCTGAATTTGTTGTAGTCTTTTCAAAGGGAATTCCAGTAGATTATTCTTTGTTTACAATGATAAATTCATATATTATAAGCCTGGAAACTTTAATAAAGTGCCACTACCAAGTGCCATTGTCATTTTCTCTTCTTAGGTCTAAAAAAAAAAGCTTTGCAGTATGACAAACAAGTATACCTATATTAGCCTACAGTGATTATAACTGAATTTGGCATTCAGCTCAATGAATTTACCATCTGTAGAGTATTCTGGGGGCAATTGCAACACCATAAAATTGCACCAATCTGAAACAAGCTAGAGCTGAGATTCTATCCAGCAAAGCTAGCTAGTTTCATGTGTTCAGGGTTGGGGGCAATTGTAACAAAAAATTGTGTTACAATTGCCCCCAGAATACTCTACAGATGGATTTTATTGTAATTGAAATTTGGTTGTTAAAAAAAAAAAAAAAAATTGATTATGTATTCGATCAGTTATAGGCTAATTTACCGTGCACTTTACAGGCGTGCATTATCATTATATGTGCGCATAAATTTATGGCCATGATCAGAAAATGTGATGTTTATTCCGTGCATGCAGATAAACTGCCGATTTGCTGTTTCAGGTAGGCCGTGAATCTGCGGTAGGTAAAGCAGACGCTGATTGTGCACACTGAAACACCTGCTGACAGTATATATTAGTAATAGGGAGCCCTGTAGAATGCTTTCCCCCTGCGTTACCACCAGTGATGCTTTCATGCGTGTGGCAGCTTTCCGTGGTGGTGGATTCTGTGACAAGGCCACGCGATGAATCCTGGCCCAATCACTGCGTTACGAAAGCCGATCGTCATAATGGGGTTTTGACGTAGGTCTACACCGGTGTCGCACGTACAGTCATAGAATGAATATTCGGGACAGCCCCCTACAGAAACATTTCAAGGGCACTACTGCAGAACAGTGAAAATAATTGCGAGCTGCCTGCACTGGATATCACCATTGCAGCCCTACAGTAATGGCCATTATCGTAAATCAATACAAGACTGCACTGTAGGAAAAAAAACATTTTTTCCTCTGAACAGTACCCATTTGTTATAGTTTAAGAAAAGCAAAATGGGGGTTGTTAACTGTATTTTGAAATAATGGGGGGGGGGGGGGGGGGGGGGGGGTGGTGGTATTTGAGTATATATTTATGTTGATTCAGTATTCAGAGAGCAGAATCTGATGGCAAAACTTCTGTGCAGAAGTTTGGTCATAACTATTGTTGTCAGTGCAGTGAGCTTTCATGAACCCCATTTTGGGTGGAGCTATTATGGTCTGTCACAATTCCTGTCTTTCACAACGGACTCACAGCCAATCCGGGTGAAGTGCTATGAAATCCGGAATCGTTCCTTCGACTTGCGGCGGCTCACTCAGCTGGAATGAAAATCAGCGCATGCACAAGCGAGACCCCAAGGCTCGGTCTATGGAATGCCATCAGGAAAATTCAGAGAGACGGCAAAAAGCATCTGGCCAGCTCTTTTTGGGGGTTTGAAGCCTAGTTCATTTGTGGAGTGTGAGATGTTCAATCTGAGCTTGACTGAACCATTCGCTTAAACGGTTAAACACTGAGTGCCTCCTGCACGTTCATTAAGCCTAATAATGAATCCAGAGGTGCGTTCAAATTCAGCGAACAAGGCGAACGTTTGCAAACTATTTCAAACTTTTTTCCGTTAGCTCTGTGTTCGCCGCAAACGTTTGCAAACATAAGCGAACGGTCTGAAAAGGTAGTTTGTGGCGAACAAAAATTGACGCTGGACTGAGGGAAATGTGTTCCCATGGAGATTTCAATTGAAGATACCGGTAATGCAAACAATTTGGAATGTTCTTAAAAAGCCGTTCAAATTTAACCGTTCAAAGAAAACATTTTTGCCACACACGTTCGGCTCTGTTCGCTGAATTTGAACGCACCTCAGTTATGAATAGGAACTGTGATTCTTCTAGCTTCTAGGCATCATGCTGTACTCTCTCACTCGCTCTCTCTTTAACAGTAGTGCAAATTCAATATGCTTTATTGTCAGGAAATAGAGTACATTTGTATACGTTGCCAAAGCAAAATGGAAGTATGTTTAACCATTAACACAGAGACGAATCAGTAAACAATATACAACAAGATTAACTGTGATAACTCTGGCAGTAACCCTCTCCCCCATATCTCCCTCGCTCTCTCTCTCTCTCACACACACACACACAACACACACACACACACACACACACACACACACACACACACACACACACACACACACACACACACACACACACACACACACACACACACACACACATACCACAGTGAGCAACTGCAGTAACCATTATGTGAGATAAAATGCTTCTTTAAAATTTGCAGGCTGCTTACATATTAAATTATTCAAGTGATCGATCCCGAGATTCCGGATCAGGGACGACCAAAATTCCACTGATGTTCCTTCCTGTAAAAACCACTTTGATAGCAAAAGTATGTTTTTTTTTAGCATTCCCTTCCATGTCTCACCTGTAGCTCCCCCCTGACCTTGTTAACAGACAAACCTCAACGATTCACCTGAAAACTCAGTACAACCACTGAGCTTAGAGAAAGGTCTTGCATATTAACGGTTGTGTCCAACTCCCAGATATGCAGGGCCACATTGTCTGCTGGTTTTGAGGTTCCGGCACTCGCTGTAAGCACTTAACCTGAGTCATTGATTGGTTAAAGAGTCCATACAAGACCTAAATGTACAGCTGACTGAAAGGAAACCACAGAAACCTGCAGACACTGAGCCCTCAAGCACACTTGCATCAAACACATCCGTTCAGTTCTGTAAGAAGTAATAATCCTGCAACCTCTCTATTACAGAAAATATAGACATTGGTTCTTCAGCTGACATGGATACAGCTAACCACATAGAGCAGGGTACTCAAACTCCAGTCCTGGAGGGTCGCAGTGCCTGCAGGTTTAACTCCAGTCCTGGAGGGCCGCAGTGTCTGCAGGTTAACTCCAGTCCTGGAGGGCCACAGTGTCTGCAGGTTTAACTCCAGTCCTGGAGGGCCGCAGTGTCTGCAGGTTTAACTCCAGTCCTGGAGGGGCCGCAGTGCCTGCAGGTTTAACTCCAGTCCTGGAGGGCCTCAGTGCCTGCAGGTTTAACTCCAGTCCTGGAGGGCCGCAGTGTCTGCAGGTTTAACTCCAGTCCTGGAGGGCCGCAGTGTCTGCAGGTTTAACTCCAGTCCTGGAGGGCCGCAGTGTCTGCAGGTTTAATTCCAGTCCTGGAGGGCCACAGTGTCTGCAGGTTTAATTCCAGTCCTGGAGGGCCGCAGTGTCTGCAGGTCTAACTCCAGTCCTGGAGGGCCGCAGTGTCTGCAGGTTTAATTCCAGTCCTGGAGGGCCACAGTGCCTGCAGGTTTAACTCCAGTCCTGGAGGGCCACAGTGTCTGCAGGGTTAATTCCAGTCATGGAGGGTCACAGGGTCTGCAGGTTTGTGTGGTTTCCTTTCAAATCAGCAGCAGGTTGAGGCCTCGGAAACAAGGCCCGTCCGTGGGCTCCTCAGCCGATCTTAGCTTAATCACAGAAATACCTAAACCATGGCCTCTAGTTCCCCCTGAATTCACAGTTGTGCTGAAATGAAGGTGTATTAGAGGCTATGGTTTCGTAAGTACTTTGGTTAACACAGGAAGAAGACTGAGAATCTCTTTCTGGTATTCTACATGAAGGTGTGAACTCTATCGTTTTGTTTGTATGAGGCCTTTTCCTTCGCATTTGTTTTTGGGAGGGTACACACACCAACCGGGTTGATTTTTTTCTCCCGTTTCTCTCATAATGAATCCAGTCATGTAGTAGATTGGTAATAATCCACCACATTAATAACACACTTGTAGTTTTTTAAAAATGGGTTCTCACAAGGTCCTGTTTGTGGGTGGGAATTACTGGCGAAAAGTGCACATTGCGCTGTCGGTCTTCATCTGTGCATTCTGCATTTAAAATAAAACTTGCCAGCAGCATCGTACAGAGACTCTTGGGATTTGAGAGGGATGGTAAAGGGTGGTTCTGACAACCACTCCCCCAAAAAAAGAACCCAGCTGAGAATAAGATCTCTGCACAGAGACAGACAGACAGACAGACAGACAGAGTTTGAGCACAGACCAGCAGTGTGTTCAGAGATCTGCTCTTGATTTGTGAGGTAACCGTTAATGTTGCATTCAGGGTGTGGAACCTGTCTCTCGCTCTCTCTCACTCTCTCTCTCTCTTCGGCTCAGTCCCACTGAAGGTCTTTGCTGTTGCCGTGGTGATGTTGCAGAGCAGATCTGGGTGTAACCCAGGTTTAGAGCTATGCAGCAAAATAAATAAATAAATAAAAACAGCTCTTAAAATCAGCTCTTTACAAAGTACAATTTACACTGACAGAGTGCCTTTTATCCAGTGTGCACAGCAAAAAATGGCAGTGTAAATCTAATACTGCTGGTGTACATTTAACACCCTAGGGTGTTAAATTTACACCACCATTTTTGCTGCGTGGACTCGTATTTAAAACCAGTTACATTACATTCATTTAGCAGATGTTCTTGTCCATAGATCTTGTCCATGTTCTTGTCCACTGACACAGTGTAAAAGAACATAACCTCATTCACGTTAACATGGACATCGGCTGCTTTGACCATGCTGGTCATTAAGATCTAGACCCTGAGCCGACCAGAGGAGGATGGGTAATTGTCAATTTAAGGACATTACTAACCGTGCACTTGCCAGCAATAATTTTATTCTGAACATTGATGAAGTAGTTATATTTTAACTGGCTTAAAGCATTGCATATTAAGTACTTGATATTATGGGGATATGGAAGAAGCATTTGGCCCAGGTCTGATGGACACCAGGGAGTTTTTCCTTGCCACTGTTGCCTTTGGCTTGCTCTTGTGGGGGTTTAGGCAAGGGTTTTTCTGCGAAGCGTATTGTGACAACGAGTTGTGAAATGCGCTCTATAAATAAATATTGATTTGATTTGATTTGATATATATGAGTACTAGTACCAGACCTGGCTGACAATATTCCCACCCCAGAAAACGTGTAACATCACTAAAGCACTGACACAAGTTAACCAGGAAACAAGATACAAATCCTGTACACACCCACATGCATCTGCAATAAGCCTGTCTGAAGCACTGATGCAAGTTAACCAGGAAACAAGATACAAATCCTGTACACACCCACATGCATCTGCAATAAGCCTCAGTCTGAAGCACTGATGCAAGTTAACCAGGAAACAAGATACAAATCCTGTACACACCCACATGCATCTGCAATAAGCCTCAGTCTGAAGCACTGACACAAGTTAACCAGGAAACAAGATACAAGTCCTGTACACACCCACATGCATCTGCAATAAGCCTCAGTCTGAAGCACTGACACAAGTTAACCAGGAAACAAGATACAAGTCCTGTACACACCCACATGCATCTGCAATAAGCCTCAGTCTGAAGCACTGATGCAAGTTAACCAGGAAACAAGATACAAATCCTGTACACACCCACATGCATCTGCAATAAGCCTCAGTCTGAAGCACTGATGCAAGTTAACCAGGAAACAAGATACAAGTCCTGTACACACCCACATGCATCTGCAATAAGCCTCAGTCTGAAGCACTAATGCAAGATAACCAGAGCTGTGTCCGAATCAGAGCCCTATTTACTGTGTCCTATCTCCTGTGTACTGGCAGATGTATGCTGTTTATTGTGTACCGTTTAGTACGTCACATGTTGCTTTTGTTGTTATTGAAGGAAAACGTCAGCGAATCATATTTATGTGACCAAAATGTTTGCGTACTTCTTGAAAAGTATGCTCCCGAATATACCCAGTGAAACCCCGGAAGTAAGTATATCATACGGAGGTTTTAAGTATACTGCATTTAGAGAAAATCTTGACTACTTAACGACTTTCTCGTCCTGTCTACTCAACAAGCCTAACTCAATAGTATGGAAGGTTGGTGATTCGGACACAGCCCCAGTGTACTCAACAAGCCTACTCAATAGTATGGAAGGTTGGTGATTCGGACACAGCCCCGGACCCAAGATTCTTTAACGATCTTCCCAAGATTCTTTCTTCCTGTCATTCTCTTCCCTTGCTTCAAGGGGGGAATCCCCAAAATGCCAGGATGAAATATGGCAGCCACACCAAGTGGGATTCGGTTCCAATTTAAGGGGAGGGAGTAATTATATAAATATAATTAGTAGGCTAATTCTATTACCTCAGTTCCCTTACAATACAATGCTCCACACAAGTGGGAGGTCACGTTTCAACTCTATGGGGTAGAATTCCTATATCGGTTGCGAGGGCCTTTCAGTTCCATTTTGTTGGTTTCTCATCTATCCTCCCTTGCAGAGCACCTGTTACGTTTGCTTGCCGCACGCAGCAAATTACGTCACAAGATGTAATCGCTCCCTCGAGGGAAGAGAGCAACGGAAGGGAATGTGTTAAGTTGGATCCAAACGCAGTCCTGTACACCTCCATGAACCTCCATGCACATTATTAGGTAGCACTGCTCTAAAGAAAGACCCGGAGTCGAGTTAACACTGCGCGTCCTCCTCACAATGTCTAGTCTCAGGAGCTCGCAGATTCTCACGCGGCGTGGTATACCCCAGTAAACTTGTGTTTAAGCGAGGATCCATACTGTTAATGTGCCGTTTCAGTGTATGGATGGGGCGCCATGCTCTGCTAGTCTAGCGATCGACAAACATGCACCATTTTAACCCTTAATGGTCTGCTCAACCCATGGTGGAAAACCAGATTTTGACATACAGTACACACAAGACTGTTGCGAGCATACTTTTCCTGCTAACTGTAAACTCCACTGGTTGGTGGAGGGCTGTAGTGTCATTGATAGTTTCCAATTCAGTCATCGCTGTGCAGGATAACAGGGCTTTTCAAATGTAGCTTTTCAAACTGTTAATCGGACGACCTTTTCAACCGAGCAAAAGTAAACTTTATTGTCAGTAGTGTTTTTTCTCTCTCTCTCTCTCTCTGGAATAAAACAGATTGGATCTTTAGGATGAGGTCAGCGGACAGTATCTCCCCTTTGTTTCAGGCATATCCTGTTTCACGTTTCCTTGTGTATTCCTGATTTACATGAACACAAACTGAGCGGGTACCTCTGCTGATGTGTGATGTGTGTAATAATACACTTGAATGGTGCCTTCTGGAATGGTGGCGAAGGCAAAAACACTGGTCAGTACCAGACAGGTTGTGGGATCTAGCTAAAACAGAACTGTCAACATCAGCCTGCGACCAAGAGGGGATCAAAAAGTTGCCCACAAGAAGTGGGAACCACTAAATAGGAAAGGACAGCAGGTCCACGAACGGAGCAGCGAAAGTAAACAAACGGGAAAAAACTCCCGGCGAAAAGCCAAAGAAAAGCGACCCAGAGAAGTGCGTGAAAAGCTCGAGCAGTAAATAGAGAAAGAGAAAAGGAAAAGCCTCTAGCACAATAAATGATCAAAGAGCTAAAATAAAGAGGCAAACAGAAACAAGGCGAAACCGAGGTTACAATGTCAAAAAGAGACAGGGAAAAGAAAACCAAGGAAAGGACTACGTGTGAAAGGAAAAAGAACTCCTAAACACACGAAGGCAAGTCCCACGTATACTTTCAGCAATTAGCCGAAAGCACAAGTAGTTGCCTGAAATCGTGTACCTGCGTTACCTGGCTTAGTGTGGCAAGAATGACACAAAAGCCCAGAGCAAGGGAGTTGCGGTGCTTAAATAGTCGACGCGCACCTGCAACTCGTAACCAATAATAGGCCCCGGAGAGGAAGAAAATATGACAGGAGCGCCCTCTCACGGCCCCAGGAGGCAACGCCCACAAAAAGAACAGAGCAGGCCGCAAAACCATGAGAGTTCCAGCATGCTGAGGCTGTGAGCCAATCAGAATGCTGTGTTTGCGTTGTGTTCCAGCATGCTGAGGCTGTGAGCCAATCAGAATGCTGTGTTTGTGTTGTGTTCCAGCATGCTGAGGCTCTGAGCCAATCAGAATGCTGTGTTTGTGTTGTGTTCCAGCATGCTGAGGCTGTTAGCCAATCAGAATGCTCTGTTTGCATTGTGTTCCAGCATCCTGAGGCTGTAAGCCAATCAGAATGCTGTGTTTGTGTTGTGTTCCCAGCAATCTGAGGCTGTAAGCCAATCTGAATGCTGTGTTTGCGTTATGTTCCAGCATGCTGAGGCTGTAAGCCAATCAGGATGTTGTGCTTGCATTGTGTTCCAGCATTCTGAGGCTCTGGGCCAATCGGAATGTTGCATTTGTGTTGTATTCCAGCATGCTGAGGCTCTGGGCCAATCAGAATGCAGAGCATTAAGTGTGTGGTGGTGGGGGACGGTGCAGTGGGGAAAACCTGCCTCCTGATCTCCTACACTACCAACGCCTTCCCCAAAGAGTACATCCCAACCGTCTTCGACAACTACAGCGCCCAGGTAACCACGACAACAGCAATAACTGCAACAACGATAACAACGCAGTGTTAGGACAGTGACAGGGTTACAATGTTTGTTTTAAGCTGTACCATGCTGTTATAGCTGGTAATGACAGCTCTTATGTCATGCTTATGGCAGTGTTATGCAGGCTTCATAGCACGTACTTTAAGTAATGTAACGTCATGTAAATGTGTATCCAGGTGTCGGTGGACAATCGGCCGGTCAGCCTGAACCTGTGGGACACGGCCGGACAGGAGGAGTACGACCGCCTCCGCACGCTCTCCTACCCCCAGACCAACGTCTTCATCATCTGCTTCTCCATCGCCAGCCCGCCCTCGTACGAGAACGTCAAGCACAAGTGGCACCCGGAGGTGACCCACCACTGCCCCAGCGTGCCCATCCTGCTGGTGGGCACCAAGAGCGACCTGCGCGCCGACCCCGAGGTGCTGAAGAAGCTGAAGGAGCAGAACCAGACCACCGTCACGCACCAGCAGGGGGCGGCGCTCGCCCGGCAGATCCACGCCATCAGGTACCTGGAGTGCTCCGCCCTCCAGCAGGACGGGGTCAAGGAAGTGTTCGCCGAAGCCATGAGGGCCTTCCTCAACCCCCAGCCTCCCGCGTCCGGCAGAAAACCCTGTGTGCTCTTATAGAGAGAGAGAGAGGGAGGGATAGAGAGAGGGATAGAGAGAGGGAGATGGAAGGAGAGAGAGGGGGATAAAGAGAGGGAAAGAGAAGGAGAGAGAGGGAGAGAAAGATGGAGAGAGACAGAGACAGAGAGAGAGGGAGAGAGGGTGTAGGGGGATGGTACATCGTTATCTTATCGCTCTCTGGAACTGAACTAGTTTTTTTAAAAATTGCGATTTCGTGATTTGTTACATCAGATGGCTGCGTGCCAAAAGAGTGGGAGACAGATAAAGAGAATGAGAGAGAGAGAGAGAGAGAGAGAGAGAGAGAGAGAGAGAGAGAGAGAGAGAGAGAGAGAGAGAGAGAGAGAGGGGAGAATGGTTCACTTCCTCTGTTTGTTTCTCTATGTTCTTTGATGGGGGAGAAAAACAGAGACAGAGACTGAGACACCGAAGTGCTGATACTGAGAGACTGTCTGCAATAATTATTATTTTCAATAAAAATGGAACTGAATATTTTTGGTAATGTAATTCAATTACATCTGTATTTTTTATATGAAAACAGAGTTAGAGTAAGAGAGCTCACCTTGGATCAAGGCACCCCTGCCCATATCCTAACATTATCCATTATGAGCCCAAAGGCCAGACTGATCCCAGATCAGCACTCCTCCATTATGAGCCCAAAGGCCAGACTGATCCCAGATCAGCACTCCTCCATTATGAGCCCAAAGGCCAGACTGATCCCAGATCAGCACTCCTTCTCAGAATGCCATTGTTCATACGAGCCCAGCTCTCTCACTGCCTGTAGGAGAGGCCTTGTGTTTGAGTCTCGCCCCTTGGCCGATGTCTCTGAGACGTGGGCCCCCACAGTCTAAGGAAGAGGACCCTCCCCCTGGCCCGAAGCCCAGATGTGGAGATCCGCTCTGCTCTCTCCGCCTTATACAGCTGGGGTCTGGAAACCGTGGTCCCAGAGAGCCACAGGGTCCTGCTGGCTCTTCTTTTGCAAATTAACCCTTTAATAAGGTGTAAGATCCCAAACATGTGATTAGAATGTTCTTAACTGAACATTCTAATGCTGATGTAACAATCACTACTGGTGATTGAAGGCAACGGAGTTCTAGAACACTGACTTAGAACACTGAAAAAAACATTCCAAAAAAAACAAAAACCTACTCTGTCTTCAAAGGGTTAAATTCAGCAGCCAATTCAAGACGCAAAGAAAATGTGCTTTAGTCAGTTAAAACTGCAAAAACCAGGAGATCCTGCTGCCTGCTAGGACCAGGGTTGCAGAACCCCATTATAGGGAAACTCTCAACATCCTCTTCAGTTTTCGTTCAGTTTTTAAAAAACGTTTTCTGTGCTCTGGGGTAACGCCATGACCACACCACTCTTAACCCCAGTGTTGCTTGGCCACGCCCTTTCTGCACTGTGTGAGGCCCTCTCTGGCACCAGCCAGGTCAAAGGTCAAAGGGCACACCCTGACTATCCACACGCTGGGTTCTGAAAAACCACCACTCTCTCGGGTGAGATAAATGTCAAAGAATAAAAGGAAGAAGTAACTGGATGCTGCTACCTTAAAACAGCAGGTGTACCCCACCTCTCACAGATAGCAAATGAAGGAAGAGCATCACTGCCCACTCCTCCTGAGGTTGCTATATCTCATTTGGGGCAGTCGGTTATATCCCTAACCACTATTAACTTTGCTGTAGTCTGCATTATGATTCTCTCACTTGTATTACCTTGCCAAAGTAAATAAAATAAAATGACCAATGAGTTTGGACCTGGATTCAGTCCCTTTGAGCACTGATGAGCCTGTTAAATTGTAAATTAATCTGTCCAATCACTGCAGAGCTGATCAATAGGTGCTACAAAACGACTGCATGGCCGGCTACGACAGCTGCTATGTCATGCTTATGGCAGTGTTATAAAGGCTTTATGGCACGCTGGGACACCTCCCGCCTCCCAGCTCACCTGTGGATCGAACCAGACGGCTTCTGACCACTCCTTTGCTTTGTGCTTCCTGGGAACGTGTGTGTCCTTTATCAGGGACAAGGCAGCCCATAAACACTGCCATGTATACCGCTTAAACAGCAGCACTGTGCACACAAATCTTCAAAGCTCTGTCCAAATAATGGGACCCCAACTGTTCTTGTTTTCAAAGATGTGAGCCTCTCTTTTCTTTTTTTACTCCTGTGACACAAACATTAAAAACTTTGCCTCCAGTCATTTCCTCGAAATAAAGAGGCTTTGTTACCTTGTTTATTTTATGAAAATAGACGGCGTACTGTGACCTCGTGTGACGAAAGTGCTGTATCTTTTCCCGATCTGAAATGGTGCCAGTCAAATACTTGCCGTGTATCTACCGCTAGTCTGAGTGAACAAACACACACATTAAAACGGCCACTTTCTGCAGTAATAACTGTTGAGCATAATCTTGCCATTTATTTCTAGAAGGACAATTATATGGTTCTGAAAGGTCACGGCATCACTGCTGTAGAATTTCCCACAGACGTGCTGCACTTGTGGGTTGCTTCTTCTAGACCTTTCTGGAAAATTTGCTTGATTTTACTTCTCTTGCTGGAAAATGGAAATAATTTGTTCACCTGCTTATTTAGCCAAATATAGCTTTTTTATGAACTCAACCCACTCAACCCACTATCCTGTGAAATAAAAGATTATTTTTAACTTCTGACTATTCACTTCTTACCATGTGTCATTGGAGGTTATTTACAAAAGTTAAGCTGCTTAAATTACACTAAAAACAGACGAGGAAAATACAACTAAAGTGTATTATAACTTTTGACCGGTAGTGTATGCCTATGTACTTTCTTTTTTGAAAAGTATATAGTATTTCATGGTTTCATTTCTAGGGGTTCATCAAAAAAAAACAGTCGCCATGCCAACACAACAGCCAAAAGATCCTTTATCTTGCAGAACCCAGTTCAAGTTCAACAAATGTTCAGCTGTTAACAAATTGAAAGCAAACCCTGTCTGCCTTAAGTAAAAAAAATAAGATACATCTTAAAATTTCAACTTGCTTTTTCTACAGATTATTTTTTACGTTTCATTTAAAAAAAAGAGCTTTTTGGCGCAGTCTGGGCTGGACAGAAGACCATGAGGCACATCCACACTCTGAACAGGTGCCTTAACAGGTGTCACATGCTTAAAATACCGTTTTTCCTGATAAAATTTTATCTTTTCCTATTTATGATCAGAATTGATTAACATTTTGTACGTGAGGAAATGGCTGTAAATTCTCAAATTTAATTGTAATGATGTCCATATAACTGTGTAAATTTCTTCATAATAAAATGAAAGGAAAAACATGTCTAAACTATCCTGAGTATTTCTTGAGAAATATTTTATATTTTATAAGATAAAGCATAAAATCATCCTTGCATTTTGAATACATAAATTATGATGCATTTTAGCAACTGCCTGGGCTCACACATTGAAAGTTTGCATTCAGCAGATTTTCTAAGCTAACTCCTGGCTTACTTCCTCTAAAGTTACAAATAGGAGTGCCCGGTTCTGTATTTCAGACCAGAACAGGGGTCCTCAATCTAATCCAGTAAGGGCCGGTGTGGGTGCAGGGATCCTCAGTCTTATCCAGAAAGGGCCGGTGTGGGTGCAGGCTTTTGTTCCAAACAAGCGGTTGCACACCAGATTCTACTAATCAACCAGAGTCTTCAATAAGGACCTTGATTAGTAGAATCAGGTGTGTAACTGCTTGTTTGGAACAAAAGCCTGCACCCACACCGGCCCTTTCTGGATAAGACTGAGGATCCCTGCACCCACACCGGCCCTTTCTGGATAAGACTGAGGATCCCTGCACCCACACCGGCCCTTTCTGGATAAGACTGAGGATCCCTGCACCCACACCGGCCCTTTCTGGATAAGACTGAGGATCCCTGCACCCACACCGGCCCTTTCTGGATTAGACCGAGGATCCCTGCACCCACACCGGCCCTTTCTGGATAAGGATTGAAGAACCCTACATCAGAACATCTATTGCCACAGTACAGTAATAGGCCACACCCAAATGTGAATAATAACAAGACAGATCAATGGAACAAATGATATCCATTAGCAGATATTTTAATTGCAATTACTTCTGTAGATTTTTTTGGGTCATGTGAGATTGTGGACGTCGTGACCTAATTTTGAGATTACTGCACCCTACAAGTGTAAACGTAGCAGGATGTTTTCAATAAAATACATTTTCAAAAAAAACCCACAGGTTTATTTTACCCCTCTGCATCATTAGCAAGTCAAACTGAGAAAAAGAAGCAAATTGGGAAGTCAATACTCTTTTAAAAAAACAAAAAACAAATCCTTATTTTCACTGCTGACGGTTTGTGGCAGCAACATCTGGTCAGGGTGAAATTTGAGTAAGATGTTTCAAGTATGTTGAGATGAAGGCAGAAGTTGATCATTTTAACGTCCTCTGGGCCTAACTTCCTGCCCTCTAAATGACTTCCTGTTTGCAGTGTGTGTGTGTGTGTGTGTGTTCTGACGCCTTTTAAACCAAACATGTTCAATTCCTATGCAGAGCGGGGAAACCTGGACGCTGGGGGTTTTGGGGTAGACAAAAAAAAAATTATGAAAAACTGAAGTTTAATTTAGTCGTTGATTTTTTTAGGCGTTGTTCCTTGACATTTTCAGGAGTTTACGGTATGAAAACAGTGGCAAGGAGGAGGAAACTGGTGTTGTGGATTGTGCAGTAAATTTAGCTTCTGTCCCACACATCTACTTCCTCTTTGTGTCCCCTGTGTGCCAGTAAACAAATGAACTTCCCCTTTGCCCCTCCCCCATCCCAATCCCAAAGGGCCAGTTCTACTGCCTCAGATCCCGCCCCCCCCTCACGCAGAGACAGCTTTGATGTTGACATGGAAACGGCTCCACGGCAACCGCTCCCGCGTGGGCTGGGCCTAACAGCCCTCCATGGGTGTCAGGACCTCCGGGTCTCCATGGCGACACACCTGATTACCCCCCCCCCACACTTCCCCTCCTGCCTCAGAACAGCAGGTAACTGCCTCTGCGGTCCTGGGGACGGCGCTTCCCAAATTGTGGGAACGTAGGGTGTCCGCGCGCCCCACCGTGCCCCTCTGAGCTTTGCCTGGGAGCGAAATTATTTGGCAGTGAAATGAGAGCGGGACGTATCCCGTCCGTCACTCGGATAAAGTTCATTTCAGAGCCCGAAACTCCACCCCCCGTCTCCCACCCTGTCCCGATAGCCAGCGCACCTCTGCGCCGTACTCATTTAACTGTAAAATAAGGAACCGCTGCCTCCCCCCACCACCACCACCACGCCAGCACTAACAGAGCCCTCTTTGTTCCCAAAGTCAAAGCACAGGTGTTTTGGACTCACCAGATACTCCACTTCTTAACATGTCCACCTTGGATACTTTTTTGATGTCTCTTGAAGGAGCTCCTGCTATCTGCTGGAAACCTCCGGCAGTTTCTAAGCAGAGGATGGATGGACGCCAGTAGTGAAGCATCTGGGAAGTCTGTAGTATTCTGTGGTGACAGAAATATCTGTGTGAAATATGCTCAGTGCTAATTTCAGGGTGTCTATGGCTCCCCAGGCACCTCTTGGCCATACGTCATAGAACAGATAAAAGACACTTTTATGGAAAAACAGGAAAGAGGACAAAATTAGGCAAGGCCGAGCCTGAACTCCCAAATATCCTGCAAATGTGGTTTAGAAAAAAAAAAACCTCAGCGGGAACAAAAAACATGCACCGTCTTGTGGAGTAACTTACCCAACAGCGCAAAGAATTCTGTCTGGTTGACCTTGGTGTTGCCGGGGGGGAGGGGGGGGGGTGCGGTGCAGGGATTCCTGGGGGGAGAGGGGGGGCATACCTGAATGACAGCCCCCCCCCCCCCGCCCCCAAGCACTGTCTCCTACAGATGATGAGTCCAGACTGATTAACACCAGGTGGGAATAACAACACACACAAACAACCACAGACTTCACAAAAGAGGCTCTCTCTCTCTCTCACACACACACGCAGACACACTCACACACAGACTCACTCTCACACAGTCTCACTCTCTCTCACACAGACTCACTCTCTCACACACACACAGAGACTCACACTCTCTCACACAGACACACTCACACATAGTCTCACACTCACACACACAAACCACACTCACACACACAAACTCAGTCTCACACAAAAAAATAACACTCTCAAACACAGACTCACACATACACACTGTGTTTGGCAGAAACAGGCCGGGGGTTCGCAACAGAGGGTTCTGCCGGTTTTTGTTTTCACCTTAAAATCAGCAACCAGTTCAGACCCAAGAAACCAGGTGAGCAGAAATAACTGCAAATTAAACAACTGCAAAACATGTTCATGGAAGACTATAAGGGCACAAAGAAGGTCCGCTTGTAGCTGAAACGACACAAAAAATGACCTCCGACACGGACACCCGCTCAAGGTCCACTTTGGGTTCGCCATGATGTCATTTAGGTCTGTGCAGACCCTGTGGACGTCTCTCCGCACACTTTCCTTTAGGCGACTACGAAATGGGCTTCAGGGTAAGAAAGGACGCAGCTCTCTGTAATAGCATATTTATTCAGTGATCATTTAGAGCGGGACTGTGTGAATCTCACAGAAACCCCACAGTGTTACATTCAGCCAGTATAGTGTGTGCGTTCGGCACAATGATTATGTACAATTATTCACGTCAACATACTCTCTGCATTTTCACCACTGAAAAAAAGCTTTAGTAATTCCCCGTTTGGTTGTTAAGCATTACAGGTCATACAAATTCACTGGCTGCGTTCTCTTTTCGACTCTCACTAATGGCTGTAATAACTCATTATTAACCAATCAGGAAGGTGCAAAGGGAACTCACCTTTAATATTCATCAGGGGGTGGGGAATACAATAGTCAGTGTAACCAATCAGCTGTAAGCATTATACTTTTTATAAAGTACCACGGGGTCTTTAATGACCACGTTTAAATCAGAACCTCTGTTTAGAGTCTCATCTGAACTGAACATCTCACAGCACAGTGTCCCCATCCCTGCACCCTGGCAGCGGCTTTTCAACTTGGTCAGAGGGAGTAGCGCCCCCTACTGGCGGTAACCTGTTTCTCAGAATGTCTCTTGTGCAGGTACTGACCCGCGCCCAACCCCATGTAGACCGGGTTACAAAGAGTTACGGTGGCCGGGAATGCAGACAAGACTAAATTACATCCCATAATCAATTTGTAAAATCTGCAAGATTAAAAAAAAAAACAATGTAATTATGAAGAAAAAAGCACAATGAACACTGTAAGTACAGTTTACACTGGCATAGAACATCGATAAGACAAGATTTCTGTTGCACAGAATTGGCATACTTCCTGTAGTCATGGAATATGATAGAATCACAGGTGCAGGAGGGAGGCAGAGAAACGGACCTATGACAACTCATTAATTTACCCAGTACTTCTAGCTCTGAAATCTTACCAACTCCATCATAAATAGACACATAAAACATTAGCTTCGCATATGAAGCAGCAGCTAAAAGCTATTCGTCACCGTGACTGCGAGAACATTATAAAATAGCAGCTACACGTCACTTTGCACGGCTGCAGGATAGCAGCTTTTGGGAATCAACATCTGCTGGGGTGGTAGTACTAATAATAAGGACAGCCATATTTTTAAAAATCATTTTGAGAATGTTGGCAGTCAGCTTGGTATTTCACAGGGACAAAAGCACTCTGAGTAAATAGCCACCGGAGAAAGAAAACGACCTTAAGAGAACAAACACTACTCATACTCTCAATGTGCTGTACATGCCCAACTCACAGTCAAGTGGGCCTACGGTTTTTTTTCAAATGTAAAAACAACACTTAAAAATGTTTTTATACTGCTTACACTCCAGGATTAAAAAAATGGCATACAAAACAATAATAATAACAACAATAATAATAATAAAAACATTTCCTGAGTTTTTACAGAATTGAATTTAGCGCGTGGCGTTAGCATCTCTAAAGACACTGTGACCATTACGTGACCATTGCAGGCAGTATCGGTGTAACTGCCATGTGGAGATACTGAACATTTCTAACACTGTTTTTTAACACCTGCGCTACAATAGAGAGGCGGGCCTCCACATGACAGAGAGCCTCAGGGGGAAAAAGCAGGAGGGGGGACGCTACAAAACCAACGAACGTGTCGCCCGGGAAATAAAGCGCCCTCATTACCGATGAGCCAGCTGCTATTCACAAAGCCAGCTAAAGTATCACACGTATCTACAGTGAGTTCCAAGCTACCAAGCAGCCCATTAGCCTTTACTGCAGCAGTAAAAAAAAAAAATAATAATAATAAAGGCAATACACAAAAAAAGAAACTACACCATAAAACCGATGCAAGGAATGCATTCATTCACTTAAATCCATCTAAAGCAGCGTATAAGGGACTCGGGTGGCAAATGACATGAAGGAATGATGTCATGCTAACCGCTATGAGCAGCACCAGTCTCTGGTGATGAAGGCACACAGACCGTCACGGATCATTTCAGTGGCCGAAATCTGTAGGGTGATGAGGTGGCGGACAGGCACCAAGGGTGAGAGAGAGAGCAAAGAAGGCTTGATGAAACAATTTTAACGGATGACGTTTTTGCAATTTGAACCAGTCAGATAACAGCATGGCCATGTAATGCAGAGAATTGCGACTGGTTGAAAAGCATCAGTAACATTTTTACTCTGTAAACAAGGCAAAAAGCAATAGCGCAGAGGCAGTGTAAATACCTCCCTGGTACTCACCTCAGGCCCTGGAGACCAGCACAGCTGCTGCTTTTCCCCTCTAATTGGGTCTGATTTATACCTGGGACACCAGGTGAGCGGGACTTCTGGCCAATCAGTGACATTAATCAGCCATCAGGTAGAGAGTAAAAGCAGCAGGACTGCTGTCTTTCAGGGTGAGATTTGAGTATGTGGGGTTTATGGCCTTTTGACATCACACAGCTATTGGGGAAGAGGCCGTTTGTTGAGGAATGAGAGTTTATCTCCAGTCCTGGATGGGCCAGAGTGTCTGCAGGTTTAACTCCAGTCCTGGAGGGGGCGCTGTGTCTGCAGGTTTAACTCCAGTCCTGGAGGGCCGCAGTGTCTACAGGTTTAACAACAGTCCCTTGGGGCCATAGTGTCGGCAGGTATTTTGCAATCAGTTAAGGCCTTGAGTTGGCTCTTTAGCCCAATAGTGATGACTTAAATGAATCACTCCTGCTGAAACAGATTGAAAACCAGCAGACACCACAGGCCTCCAGGACTGGGGTTTTACAGCCCTGAACTTGAGAAACCAGCCAAGCAAACGAAAGAGCAGAGCGAAAGAACAGTTCCAAAAAAACGGACAAAGACCGACTATTTCAACAACACTCGCCAGGAGCACTGAGGGGAGAATGTGTGAAGGGTCTGTCTGTCTGCCTGTCTGTCTGTCTGTCAGGCCTTTAAATCAGAGAGGTGATCATGGGATTAAAAACACATTATCTTTGACTCTACAGTTCAGCTCCCAATGTAGAGTCACCACCAAGCAGCAGTCAACTTGAAATGTCACAGAAAGAGCATTGCTTAAAAAATACTACAACAACAACAAGAAAAACAAACAGCATAGTAAACTTGGCGGGCCAGACGGAATGGATAAGACGTTTGAAAAACTGCACTTCGGGCACAGCTTTTGCAGGATGGTCCTTTTGGGTCCTCACAGGCCACCGTTGCACGGCTTGCAGGACCGTGAGAGCAGGAATCTCAAACTTTGGAGGGCTGCAGTGTCTGCGAACAGCCAGTCTGTGTTTCAGCACTCAACCCCTTCTCTAGCACCGCCCTTTTTCAACACAAGCCTCAAAATAAAATGGTTACTGCTCTTGAACTCTTTTGACCACAGGCATAATCCCGGCCTCTGTAAGGTAACCCTTATGAGTTTGTTGTACAAGAGTCAGAATTACTCTAAGTATTACTGAAACAAAGTAACACAAGCTCAAACACAGTGGAAGTTTTTTCTCGCCTAAAAGATTTATTTATTTTTTGCCGGCATAAGGATACCAACTTTGCCGTTGTTCATGTCGTCTGGGGATTTACAGAATACACAGAACGCACAGAATCCTCATTTTTTGTAGAGCCTATTTTGCGTCATGTGACAAAATAAGGAACCGTTGTCCCTATAACATCGGAATCGTAAAATGAGTTTTAACACTTTCAACAGTGTTATGAGATTGATTGAAAATTTCACCATAAAAAGGCAATGAATGCAAATAAAATAAGCCACTTCCGGCTCGAATAAGGGCCGTTGCTTGTTAAGGAGTTGAAGGATAATTCAGTTTTTCTTTCTTCAACTTGGCCGATTTCTCTGAATTATTTCCACCATGCCGATCGGTCATGATAATAATTTTGTCACATCTTTCTTTTTCGAGCTTTGGCCACCCGCTCCACTCTGCTTTACAATGGCGTCCAATGGGTCGTAACAAACACGCCTGTCACATGTCATAAGTGCTCAATTTATATCACTGACTGGCTATAATCCACGCACCTCGTTTCCTGAAGCCTAAACTGGCCAAGTAAACCTGTGTACTTTGTGTACTTTTCGCCAGTAATTCCCATCCACAAACAGGACCTTGTGAGAACCCATTTTTAAAAAACTACAAGTGTGTTATTAATATGGTGGATTATTACCTATCTACTGCATGACTGGATTCATTATGAGAGAAACGGGAGAAAAAATCAACCCGGTTGGTGTGTGTCCCCTCCCAAATACAAAGGCGAGGAAAAGGCCTCATACAAACAAAACAATAGAGAGAGTTCACACCTTCAGGTAGAATAACAGAGAAAGAGATTCTCAGTCTTCTTCCTGTTTAAACCAAAGTACTTACGAAACCATAGCCTCTACTTCACCTTCATTTCAGCACAACTGTGAATTCAGGGGGAACTGGAGGCCATGGTTGAGGTATTTCTGTGATTAAGCTAAGATCGGCTGAAGAGCCCACGGACGGGCCTTGTTTCCGAGGCCTCAACCTGCTGCTGATTTGAAAGGAAACCACACAAACCTGCAGACACTGGCCCTCCATGACTGGAATTAACCCTGCAGACACTGTGGCCCTCCATGACTGGAGTTAAACCTGCAGGCACTGTGGCCCTCCATGACTGGAGTTAAACCTGCAGGCACTGTGGCCCTCCATGACTGGAGTTAAACCTGCAGGCACTGTGGCCCTCCAGGACTGGAGTTAAACCTGCAGACACTGTGGCCCTCCAGGACTGGAGTTAAACCTGCAGGCACTGTGGCCCTCCAGGACTGGAGTTAAACCTGCAGACACTGTGGCCCCTCCAGGACTGGAGTTAAACCTGCAGGCACTGTGGCCCTCCAGGACTGGAGTTAAACCTGCAGGCACTGTGGCCCTCCAGGACTGGAGTTAAACCTGCAGACACTGTGGCCCTCCATGACTGGAATTAAACCTGCAGACACTGCGGCCCTCCAGGACTGGAGTTAAACCTGCAGGCACTGCGGCCCTCCAGGACTGGAGTTAAACCTGCAGACACTGCGGCCCTCCAGGACTGGAGTTAAACCTGCAGACACTGCGGCCCTCCAGGACTGGAGTTAAACCTGCAGACACTGCGGCCCTCCAGGACTGGAGTTTGAAACTCCTGTTCTAGACCCCCCCATTTCACCCCCGTCCTGTCCGTCCACTGCCATCCTTCCCCAGGTGTGCACAGGTGTCTGTGACATCACTAGGGGTGGGGTTGGTGGGGGGTGTTTGAAATGGAATTGGACTACTCCCCCTCATTTACCCCTCAGGGGAAGATGTGGAAGACCTGGTCTTCCACCGGCCCCTTCCTCTCCGGCCCCACCCAATCGGCCTTCCCAGGATTCCAAGCGCAGGGGAGGGAGGGCGAAAAGGAAGAGGAGGATGAGGAGGAGGGTGAATAGGAGGGGCAGCGGCCCGCCCCTCTGTTCCCCTGTCAGAAGCGTTTGTCCTCCGGGGGCGTGGCCACCATCACCTCTTTGGTTCCAAAGTCCCAGTACGCCGTTATGTGGAAGGCCATGTTAGAGAGAACGACCAGGTACTCAGAGAACGCAAAGAGCGTATAGACTGGGAGAGAGAGGGAGGGAGGGAGGGAGAGAGGGAGAGAGAGGGAGGGAGGGAGGGAGGGAGAGAAAGGGAGGGAGGGAGAGAGGGGGAGAGAGGGAGAGAGAGGAAGAGAGGGAGGGAGAGAAAGAGGGAGAGTGGCGGAGAGGGAGGGAGAGAGGGAGAGAGAAAGGGAGCGGGGGGGGAGAGAGAGAGGGAGAGAGGGGGGGAGAGAGGGAGGGGGGAGAGAGAGGAAGAGAGAGGGAGGAAGAGGGAGAGAGGAGAGAGGGAGGGGGCAGAGATGGAGTGAGAGAGAGAGAGGGGAGAGAGGGAGGGAGAGGAGAAGGAGAGAGAGGGAGAGGAGAAGGGAGAGACAGTGAGATAATCAGTCTATCAAAATAACATTGCGATCATTGTTATAGTTACAATTTTCAACATAGTTAAATGAGAAAGCTGACAGCCTGCACTTTAACCTAATATTCATTGTTTTATTTCAAATCCAATGTGCTGGAGTACAGAGCCAAAACAACAGAAATTGTGTCGTTGCCTAAAATACCATTTAACTGTGTGTATAAGTTCCGGTATTTTCACTTTTGCACTTTTCAGAATGGTAGTGGTGTCCTGGTCAAATTCGCACTAAACTGGCTCTCTACATCTGACCACCTAATCACCCCCTATATCTGATTGGCTACACCTACTCACCCCCTATATCTGATTGGCTACACCAAATCACTCCCTGCAAACTGATTGGCTACTCCTAATCACCCCCTAGATCTGATTGGCTACACCTAATCACCCCCCAGATCTGATTGGCTACACCTAATCACCCCCTAGATCTGATTGGCTACACCTAATCACCCCCTAGATCTGATTGGCTACACCTAATCACCCCCTAGATCTGATTGGTAAGCGGTAGAGGATCTGCACTCACTTCCTGGGTCACAGTAATTGTTGTGCCACTTGTAGAAGTACGCTGCGAACAGGCAGGATGTCACGTTGAAGAGAAAGAGCCATTTCTTCCACAGGTATGATGTCTGCTCCTGCACAGAGAGAAATGCATGCAAATCGTTCATAATGCACACAAATGCCGTCTCCATTCAAATCACTCACAAATGCAGTCTCCAATCAAATCACTCACAAATGCACACAAACACCATCTCGATTCAGATCACTCACAAATGCACACAACGCCATCTCTGTTGAAATCATTTAAAAATATACACAAATGCCATATCCATTCAGATCACTCACAAATACACACAAATGCCATCTCCATTCAGATCACTCCAAATGCACACAAACACCATTTCCATTCAAATCATTCACAAATGCAGACAGATGTCAGAGCACCCAGTGAGTCGCTCACAATTACATGGTATTATATTGATTTAGCAGATCCAGAGCGACTTAGAATGATCAACACCAGAACTTTCTCAGGCAACAAACTGATAATTTAGGAGTTTCATCTTGGTCATCTTGGTAGCAAATGCAGATTTTGGGAGGAATGTCATCTTGTAGTCTATAATTCTCATTGCACATACTGGTAGCTTGTAGTCTATAATTCTCATTGCACATACTGGTAGCTTGTAGTCTATAATTCTCATTGCACATACTGGTAGATTGTAGTATATAATTCTCATTGCACATACTGGTAGCTTGTAGTCTATAATTCTCATTGCACATACTGGTAGATTGTAGTATATAATTCTCATTGCACATACTGGTAGCTTGTAGTCTATAATTCTCATTGCACATACTGGTAGCTTGTAGTCTATAATTCTCATTGCACATACTGGTAGCTTGTAGTCTATAATTCTCATTGCACATACTGGTAGCCTGTAGTCTATAATTCTCATTGCACATACTGGTAGCCTGTAGTCTATAATTCTCATTGCACATACTGGTAGCTTGTAGTCTATAATTCTCATTGCACATACTGGTAGCTTGTAGTCTATAATTCTCATTGCACATACTGGTAGCTTGTAGTCTATAATTCTCATTGCACATACTGGTAGCCTGTAGTCTATAATTCTCATTGCACATACTGGTAGCCTGTAGTCTATAATTCTCATTGCACATACTGGTAGCCTGTAGTCTATAATTCTCATTGCACATACTGGTAGCTTGTAGTCTATAATTCTCATTGCACATACTGGTAGCTTGTAGTCTATAATTCTCATTGCACATACTGGTAGATTGTAGTATATAATTCTCATTGCACATACTGGTAGCCTGTAGTCTATAATTCTCATTGCACATACTGGTAGCCTGTAGTCTATAATTCTCATTGCACATACTGGTAGCCTGTAGTCTATAATTCTCATTGCACATACTGGTAGCTTGTAGTCTATCATTCTCATTGCACATACTGGTAGCCTGTAGTCTATAATTCTCATTGCACATACTGGTAGCCTGTAGTCTATAATTCTCATTGCACATACTGGTAGCCTGTAGTCTATAATTCTCATTGCACATACTGGTAGCCTGTAGTCTATAATTCTCATTGCACATACTGGTAGCTTGTAGTCTATAATTCTCATTGCACATACTGGTAGCTTGATTCTGCAGAATGTCAACAGGTTCCTACAGGTTATGGCTACTTTCCCAGGTAAAGAGAACTTTATTGTCACCCAAGACACCCAAGAGTTACCACCACTGCACTGTTCTCGCTAAACACGATCTTTTGAGTTGGGACAACCTCATTAAATTCTCTCATGCATGCCTTGTTTTTAAAGTTTTTCACGGTTTGGCCCCACCTCCACTTAGTGAGTTTATCAAACAAAATTTAAGGGCGGCACGGTGGTGCAGTGGATAGCACTGTTGCCTCACAGCAAGAAGGTCCCGGGCTCGAATCCGAGACGGGACCCCCCTGTGTGGAGCGGGTACCCCGGCTTCCTCCCGCAATTCAAAGACATGCAGGTTAGGCTAATTGGGGGGTGGGTGTTAACAGGGCGTTGCTGTAAAAAAGCATGTGTGCTCAGTCAACCTACCCTGTATAAATAAAGGGAAATAAATAAAATACTCAAAGTAGCAGACATAGTAGATCTGTCTCGAGAGGTGATTGTGTCATTCCGTATGGGAAAAGCTCCTTTAGCCAGTCTGCGTGCTCAATGAAAGCAGCACAGTTTTGGAATGCATTGCATTGCATATACGCACTAGTAAAACGTACAACATATTTAAACACAACCTTAAGGAATGGCTTCTTGTCAATCAGTTGTGTGAGAATGAGTCATAGCATTGCTTGCCTGCATGTAATCCGTTGTTTTGTACTTGTCATGTGTTCTGTATGTCTGTCAGCCTGCTTGGATGTAGTCTATTTGTTGTGTTGACTTGCCTGTACGTCTTACATGTTTCTTTTGTCTTTTAGATAATGGCTAGTTAGTTAATGGTTCATTTTTTTCTAATGTTTTTATTTTTTATTTTAGCGAATGGCTTATGACAACTGGTCGCAGGGACAACAGTTGAAAATTAGCCACTTGGCTAACACTGGCACATTTACCTTGTGGTTGATTAATGTGTATTGTCTTGGACTCAACCTGAATGCACAGGATTTTAGGCAGCAGTGTAGTATAATGGTTAAGGAACTGGCCTTGTAAACGAAAGGTTGCAGGTTCAATTCCCAGGTAGGACTCTGCTGTTGTACCCTTGAGCAAGGTACTTATCCTGAATTGCTTAAGTATACAGTCAAGCCGGAAAGTCTCCACACTCCTTTCAGCTTCTCCACGTTTTATTACGTTACAGACTTATACTACAATAGATTGAGTTCATTTTTTGCCTCAAACATCTACACACAATAGCCAATAATGACGAAGTGAAAACAGGTTTTTAGAAAATATGCTATTTTATTTTACTGACAAAAATAGGTTATTTAGGGGTTACATATCTGTACACACCCTTAGCCTAATACTTGGTTGCTGCACCTTGGGCAGCGATTACAGCTTCAAGGCGTCTTGGGAAAGAAGCTACGAGCTTGGCACACTTGTTTCTGGACATTTTTGCCCATTCCTCTTGGCATATCCTTGCAAGCTCCATCAGGTTGGATGGGGAGCGTCGGTACACAGCCATTTTCAGCTCTTTCCACAGATGTTCAATTGGATTCAGGTCTGGGCTCTGGTTGGGCCACTCAAGGACATGCACAGACTTTCTCCGAAGCCACTCATTTGTTCTCTTGGCTGTGTGCTTCGGGTCGTTGTCATGTTGGAAGGTAAACCTTCGCCCCAGTCTGAGGTCCAGAGCGCTCTGGAGCAGGTTTTCTTCAAGGATCTCGGTGTACTTAGCTGCATTCATCTTTCCCTCTATCAGGACTAGTCGCCCCATTCCCGCTGCTGAAAAACATCCCCACATCATGATGCTGCCACCGCCATGCTTCACTGTAGGGATGGTATTAGCCAGGTGATGAGCGGTGCCTGGTTTCCTCCAGACGTGACGCTTGGTATTCAGGCCAAAATGTTCAATTTTGGTTTCATCAGACCAGAGAATCTTGATTCTCATGGTTTGAGAGTCCTCTAGGTGCCTTTTGGTAAACTCCAAGCGGGCTGTGATGTGCCTTTTACTAAGGAGGGGCTTCCGTCTGGCCACTCTACCATAAAGGCCTGATTGGTGGAGTGCTGCCTGGATGGTTGATCTTCTGAAAGGTTCTCCCATCTCCACAAGGATACGCTGGAGCTCTGTCAGAGTGACCCTCGGGTTCCTGCTCACCTCCCTGGCCAAGGCCAGTCTTCCCCGATTGCTCAGTTTGGCCAGGCGGCCGGGTCTAGGAAGATTCTTGGTGGTTCCAAACTTCTTCCATTTACGAATGATGGTGGCCACTGTGCTCTTTGGGACCTGTAAAGCTGCAGAGATTTTTCCGTACCCTTCTCCACATCTATGCCTTGACACAATCCTGTTTCTGAGGTCTGCAGATAATTCCTTTGACCCCATGGCTTAGAGTTTGCTCTGACATGCACTGTCAACTGTGGGACCTTATATAGGCAGGTGTTGGCAATCCCCAATCATGTCCAATCAATTGAATTTATCACAGGTCGACTCCAATTAAGTTGTAGAAACATCTCAAGAAGCAGTATCAGTGAAAACAAAATGCACCTCAGCTCACTTTTGGGTGTCATATCAAAGGGTGTGCACACTTGTGTACATATTATATTTTACATTTTGATTTTTAATAAATTAGCACAAATGTCTAAAAACCTGTTTTCACTTTGTCATTATGGGCTATTTCGTGTAGAATTTTGAGACAAAAAATGAACTCAATCTATTGTAGAATATGTCTGTAACGTAATAAAATGTGGAGAACGTGAAAGGAGTGTGGAGACTTTCCGGCTTGACTGTATATCCAGCTGTAAAAATAGATAATATGTATAAAAAGCTATAAAGTTGTGTAAGTCGCTCTGGATAAGAGCGTCTGCTAAATGCCTGTAATGTAATGACTTTAGAGCCCTGGAATCCAATGGTACATAAAGGCACCCAGTGTATGTTTTCTGTGATAGGTGGGTTTGTGTGTGCTGCGTGTGACTGCTATTCACGCTGTAGTTTTGTGTGTGTGTAAGCAGCTCAAGATGTGAATTTGTGCATCTGAATTGTGGGAGGTGTACATGCAAGTATGAGCATGTGTGCGTCTGTGTATGTGTAAGCTGTTTGGCGCGACTGTGTATGTGTAAGCTGTTTGGTGCAGTTGTTTGTGTGTGTGTAAGCTGTTTGGTGCAGTTGTTTGTGTGTGTGTGTGTGTGTGTGTGTGTGTAAGCTGTAAGTTGCAAGAGGTGTGTTTGTACGCGTAGAAGCCGTTTGAGGTGTGGTTCCTTGTGAGCGTCTGCAAGCTATTCGTGATGAGGCTGTGCCTAGCATGTGTGCTAGAGCAGGAAGTTGCTGTTGCGCTCTGACACAAACGCTGCTCCCCCGCCCCCTCCACACCATTTAAACACACTGCGGCTTCCTGTTCTCCAGGCTTGGAGCCCCGTCCCAGTGGGGCGCTAGTTACAACACCAGCTTCTGCACAGGCCAGGCATGCTCTTACACTTTAATATGTGTTTATATGTCCCCACAATGCACGTTGTGTCCTCACAACGCCAGCCTCCTTACAGGGACTGCCGTTACACTTTCACACACGCGAGCGCAAATGCACGTCCATGTTTTTATGTCTGTGTGCGTGCGTGCGTATGTGTTAAAGCAGGCTTTTCCAATGGATCTAGAGTATGCCTGTGTGTTGAGGTTTTTGTTTCAGATGAACCCTTGACTGATCAGGATTGTTGGGTGTACAGACTGTGTGTGCCTGTTCGTGTCAACGGCTGAAACAGGAACCCATAACTCAATATCGCCTTCTAAAGCGCATTCATCACATCCGACAGAATGCCTAACGGACCTCACAACCTGGCGGAAACCTCACAGCCACACCACACTGCTCACTCCTAACATTACGACCTCAAATCACAGCCATTTAGCAGACTGTTGCCTCATTCAGAGTGAGTTTTGCATTTTTTTAATTTATTTTTTTAACATAGTATCCATTTCTACAGCTGGATATATACTGAAGCAGAGCAGTACCGTGCTCAAGGGTCCAACCGCAGTGTCCTACCTGGGAATCGATCCTGCAACCTTTCGGTTACAAGCCCAGCTCCCTAAGCATTATGCTACACTGCAGCCCTAAGAGGCACAAAGCAGGCCGTACGTGTGAGCGGATGTAATTATGGCTTCCGCTCACCTGCTTTTATTTTAGGAGTAGAAAGTATTGAAAGTGACAACCGCAGGGGGTGATGGGTAAGTATGGGGGGGGGGGGGGGTATGTGTCATGGGTCACGCATTAAGATTTCAAGATTAACGTCTTCTGGTAAACTGAGAGCTGATAGGTCATCTTCACTCTTACCACAAGCAGATACGCATCCAAAATTACTTCCTGTCCTTCCATTAGTCACGTGTGAACGGCTATTCTTAGACCTCTCCTCGTTCTCTGCCTCTCTCTCTTTCTCTCATTCTTTCTGTACTGACCAGCAGTGGCAGTGGAGAGGAATCCGCAACTGGTTAAGCCCCGCCCCCAAAAGACCAGGCTTTTTATACCGTGACCGTTCCAACAGGAAATGTAACCTGCCGGCCTCTTTCTCTGCGTGCTCTATAGTTGAACTGGTAACAGAGGAGAACCACAAAGCTAACAAACCTTCTTCTCATCATAGACACTTCCTCAGAGAAAGGAGGTCAATGAGTTCTAACCACAGTCACTGTTCTTGACTCTTCCAGGGTATGAAACTTCTTCTTTTATCACCCATTGCCCAGAGTGGTTTTTGGATTCTAAAAATCACCAGCCATTTTCAACATTTTACCAGCCACACCACCTTTTACAATATCTTACCAGCCACAAGATATCTGGCTGGTGTTAATTTCACACCCTGAATTAACAATTAAAACAATTAAAAAGTCTTCTGAGAGTGGGTGGACTAGCCTTGGCTTTGATATCAAAGCCTCATTCATCTTACATGAGGAAGGCAAGTAAATTAATTTAATATGAGCTAAAGGCACCACCCAGAGTCTCAGATATTAATGTTACACAACAAACAGTTGCTCGCCTTGTATTGCTTCCAGCATTACACGGCGAGCCCGTTCCTCTTGTCAGCTCTTTAAAGAGATACTGCACAGCCTTTTCTAAGGCCTTTTTTACCGCTTCAATTTGAACTGGAACTTGTGAGTAGGTGTGGTCATATGACGATGGTGCCACGTAGTCATATTATGAATATTCATACGGTCAAGGAGTGAAAGGGTGTGTCGATATAAGTCGTAATATTAACGTTAGCAGTAATACAAAGCAATTCGCATTTGAACTTGAACTAGCTAGTTAGCAGTACAAGGGTCTCAGTCTCAAAGAGGAAAAAAAAAACGTTTGTCTCTGCTTTTATACCACGTGCCCAGCCGAGACCACCCCTAGGACCACCTCAACTCCACCCATTTTTATGTTAAGGATCTCGTGACGTCACGAACCCCCGGAAACCAGCGTATTGGTAAGCCTACACAGAAACTCAGAAAACATCCATTTTGACTAAACATGAGATTTTTGGACAAAAACAGTTGTGTACGATCACAATCTAACCCAAAACATCGGTTTTCAACGGGAAAAGTCCGTTTTTGACTGCAGTATCACTTTAACGCACGGGACCGCTTTGCTGAGTGGGAGACGGAGGCAGCTCTTCATTAACGGCGGAAGCGGGAAGCGGGAACTCTTGAGACGCACACGCACAGCCTCGCCCCGCTCAGACAGGAAGCTGCACGGCGACGCGCGTCTGCAGCAGTCTGCACCCGTTCTCGCCTCCGCATGCTGCAACCTCCGTTTGCGTCTGCAAACCCGGAGCGACCGCAGCGCAGGCGCGAGTCGCCGAGCAGGGACCTGGGCCAATCGGGCCAACCCATACCTCCCCCTGCGTGTTTGTGCACTATCTGAGACTGTGCAGATGGCAGATCAAAGTTTATACCTTCCATGCACATCCTGTAACAATATACAGTGCATGTTGGGCTGCAGAGGTACAGTAAATAGCCGTCAGCCGGAACTTGTCCTGTACTCGAAGGCTGTTTCTCTGAACTGGACTTTACTGACTCAGTGCACATAAACCCTGTTAGTGGGCAGATATTCTTGGAGAGGCAGATTGACGAACATTGAGGCTTCCTCCAGATGGCAAAGATATCTATCAAGGGCCTGCAACCACAGACACACACACACACAAACAAACACACACACGCACACACACACACACACACACACACACACACAGATCTTGCTCTAAAACTCATTGATTTGTCACATCGGTTTTTATGTAGAGATTCACTGGAGAACCAAGTGGACGCTCTACCGGAATGACCGTACCACTGTATGAAGAGAACACCCTCCTCTGCTTGGCACAACGCTATATTTAGTCCTACTATACTTACTACTAATACAGCCAAGTGCAACTGATGAGCATCACATGGAAAGATAATAATTGCTATTAAAAAATAACATACGGCGATATTAACATCGGCAGCTTGTGGCTTCTCTGCCTAAAGACGCAATCGTCAACAATAGCTCAATACTGCCCCACAGTGGTGACACTACTGCCCTGCAGTTTAAACTTGAAAGCATTGCCAGATACCCGATACCTCGACGAGTGAATTAATTACAACAGGGGTTCCCAAACCGGTCCTGGGGGACCCCTGTGTATGCTTGTTTTCGTTGCAACCACAGTTGCAATCCCAGAATTTTAACAAGCTGTTTCTTTTTCTTAATTAGGTGCTTGTCATGTTTGGAGGCTTGTCATGTATTCACCCTCTTAAGACTCATTATATCATAAATAGCTATGGATGCCATGTAGAATAAACACCCCATGTTCACATTGTGCTTATTGTGCTATATTATTTTAAAAAGATAAGAAAATGATTTAACAGATCCATTTAAAGACTGATTTGAATCAATAGGCTCCTAATTGGTGAAAGTGTGGACACATGGCCACTAAAACTAACCATTTCGTAGATAATGAAGAATTCAAACACAAAGCAAATGATAACGAGCCAAACCTGCATTGTGTTAATAAGCTTAAAGAAAAAATTGAGTTAAACACATGTGTTCAACAACCTAATTAGGAGCCTATTGATTCACTTCACTCTTTAATCTGAGTGAAAATACATTATTTTGTAACCTCTTTTTATGTAATTGTTGCAATATAGCACAATAAGCACAACGTGAACATGGGGAGTTTGTTCTACATGGCATCCATAGCTATTTCTGACATAATGTGTCTTAAGAGGGCGAATAATTCCTCCAAACATGAAAAGCACCTAATTAAGAAAAATTAACAGCTTGTTAAAATTCTGGGATTGCAACTATGGTTGCAACGAAAACCAGCATACACAGGGGTCCCCCAGGACCGGTTTGGGAACCCCTGAATTACAACACAAGGCCATTGTGACTAATCTCTCAAAGCGAGTGCCAATACCACATACCACATATATTGAGTTTAAAAGCAACAAAGTAGGTAGAAGATGAAATGCATTGTGTGGACATTACAAGAGGGCACATCATGTCACCAATCTTCTCAAATGTTGGGACATTGAAGGACTGTTCTAGAAGATTTATTTAAAATTTTTTTAAATTACCCGCAATGCAAAATTCCACATATTTGCCTTTGTATTCTGGTGCCTCAATCGATTCCATAAAAACGCCTGGGGGTATTCTAACTTTTTTGTGATTATGCAAACTTTGGTTTTGATCGTTCATTATCATGCATGCCGTTTGTGCACTGGCGTCTGAAGATGGCAGCAGTCTTGGGAGGGGTTTACTGGCTTTGGAACGCGGCAGAAACAGACTTTGTTCAGACACCGTTCCCTGATGGGATCTCAGACTGCAAACACACAGACAACCATTCTACACCAAACATTTGATAAACACACACACACACACACACACACACACACACACACACACACACACAGACACACATACATGCTAGCACACACACACACACACACACACACACACATACATGCTAGCACACACACACACACACACACACACACACACACATATATAAGGTGGATTACTGTACCTCAGGACTAAGTGAGTACTTCTTAATGACCTGCCACAGCCTGCAGGTGATGGTCATGTGACCAAGTGCGCAGGCGATGAACACGATGAAGCCGTTCTTGTGCAGATCTGCGAACGACGCAGCAGAGCGCACACTCGTGAGAGAAATCACCTTAAAACCAGCAGCCAATTAAAACCCAACAATCAACTTCACATCAGTCAACTGCGTCATTAACTTTTCGTTGATCAATTATGTGCTGAGTAACAGTAGGTCTCTTTGAAGGACATACAGGTGAACATTAGTGTTATGTAAACTCACTGTATGTCTCTTTGAAGCAGATATCGGTGAACATTAGTGTTATGTAAACTCACTGTATGTCTTTTTGGAGGAGCAGTAGTGCAAATGAATCTCACTATCTTTCGTTGGATGAGACGTAGGTGAGCAGTAGTGTAATGTAACCTCACCGTATGTCTTGTTGGAGGAGCATTAGTGTAATGTAACCTCACCATATGTCTCGTTGGATGAGACGTAGGTGAGCATTAGTGTAAAGTAAACTCACTGTATGTCTTGTTGGAGAAGCAGTAGTGCAAATGAATCTCACCGTACGTCTCATTGGAGGAAACGTAGGTGAGCAGTAGTGTAATGTAAACTCACCGTATGTCTCGTTGGAGGAGCAGTAGTGCAAATGAATCTCACTGTATGTCTCATTGGAGGAGACGTAGGTGAGCAGTAGAGTAATGTAAACTCACCGTATGTCTCGTTGGAGGAGACGTAGGTGAGCAGTACTGTAATGTAAACTCACTGTATGTCTCATTGGAGGAGACGTAGGTGAGCAGTAGAGTAATGTAAACCTCACCGTATGTCTCGTTGGAGGAGACGTAGGTGAGAAGCAGCAGGCCCAGGTTTTCTCCCAGGGCACAGGCCAGGTTGACGCAGCTGAGCAGCCACTCGGTCCAGCGCCTGGCGAAGCGTCCGCGGTAGAAGTTAAAGTAGGCGACGGCCACCAGGAACCTGGGGGCGGAGTGCAGGCCGATGCACACCCTCCAGATGTAGCGCTCCGGGGTCTGGCTGATGGAGGCGCTGATGGAGGGGAGGTAGTTGGGGACCTGGGGACAGCAAAGGGGGAAAAAATAAAGAGTGTAAATCCATCAATCGCCTTCAACTCATCCAAAACAGTGCCGCCAGAGTCCTTACCAGGTCTAAGAAGTCAGCCCACATCACCCCCATACTCGCCCAACTCCACTGGCTTCCAGTCCAATATAGGATCAAATTCAAAGTTCTTCTCCTGACCTATAAAGCCCTAATAGGCCAAGGCCCCGCCTACCTCAGTGACCTCATCACCATCCACAAACCCTCACTCTCTCGCCGCTCTAGCCTTTCCCCACTGCTCTGCGTCGCCCCTACGCGCCTTCGGCCAATGGGGGATCCAGCCTTCTGCTCGTCTGCCCCTCGCCTCTGGTACTCCCTCCCTGACCACCTTAGAACAGCTCCCTCTATTGATGCTTTTAAAACAGGCCTTAAAACTATTTTTTACCGGCAAGCTTTCTTGTAAAGCTTTCATTTAAAATTTTTAATTCAAAATGGCTGCCGTGCATCAACCAAGTGTGTGGTGGCCTCCCTTCGCATGAAAGGTCCAAAATAAAGGCAATCTATTATTATTAGTAGTAGTAGTTGGCTTTAAAATACTTTCCATGCTTCCAAAATGAGTATCAGTTGTGTCTGGCATCAGGCATTTAAAATGTATGCACTCATACCATTTTTACTATAAAATCTCAAATCCTCTTGCAGGCAGATTGGATTCAGAAGCCATAATTATATCATATAATTACAATAATTACATCCCTTTGAAAATCATGATAATATTATTGTCATGGTGGGAGACCAGGAAAAACAATGAGTAGAAGGTGAGCAGGGTATTTGCACATTGTCTCAGTTGGACAATTTGGTGAGTTCCCTTAGGAATGGTGTGCTCGTGCACGTTCACCTGGCAGTGGGTAGCGGTGGAGTCCTCGAAATGGTAAAGCAAGGAGATTAAGATGCAGGAGACCAATCCGCCGAGCGCCAGGAAGACTGTGGCCACAGCAAAGATTGTGAAAGGCAGCCTGAAAAGAGGCTTGTCTCGGTCCAGACCGTAAGGCCCTTGCAGCATCCTGTCAACAATGCAACAGAACGGGTTGAGGACAGCGTTTTGTCAAGGTAGCATCCCAAACAACACGAGGAGGACCTAGGCTATTCTCGGTCTAGAAAACAGGACCCCTGAACAGGGCATGAAATTAACTTTTTCACCCACTGGTCAGAGTGGCTTGTGGATTTTTAAAAAATCACCAGCCATTTTTAACATTTTACCAGCCATATTAACATTTATCATATAACACAACTTGATTGGTTACCTGCCAATGTGGCTGCTAGAGTAGAAAATCGTACCAGCACTTGGCTAGTGGTGGGTGCTAATTTCACACCCTGCCCCTGAATCTAATTTGTCATCAGATGACATAAATGTGCATGCTATTCTGAATTCTACACGTATCACTGAACAATACAGTATTTAGGAGAAGCAAGTTCCTGAAGCAAACACAAACAACTTTTTTTTTTTTGTGACATGAAAGTTTTGTTCCAGAAGTTGAAAGTTTTTTTTTTGTAAAGAAGAAAAATCGAGGCAGATATCCCGTATCAGAGATTGGAGATAAAATGGTTCACCACAGAGAAACAGCAGAGGCCTGATTAGGGAATGAGCCAGGATGTCCTTTGACTCCACTGCTATAAAGCTATCTCTGCATATGACCGTTGGACTAAGTTAAATGTTCAAACTAATTTCTAAGGATAAAACCTGTAAAGGACACTTTGCTAGTTAGAAAGGATGTTTATTTTCAACGCTTGCCATCTCACTTCCCGGATACAGATATAACGTTAGCAAGGATATTTGCCTTTTTCTTCCGAATAACAGTCAACATTAGCTGCCAATGCTCGCTATATAACGTTATGTTACTGTGCTGCCCATCTAACGTTAGCTGGATACTATTACTAGAGTAAGACGATCGGCTATGTTTTCGTTAATTTTTGATTAGCTCAAATGTTTATAACTAAATAACGTTAGCCAACCCAGTGAGTTAAGTTAGCTGCAAACAATCCCACGTCGTATAAATTAGTTATTAGCTAGCGACACAAGGACTGATGTATAATACTAACAGTTACTATCTAAAGGTACATTTACCGGCTAAAACATACATAGCTGCTCTTGACTTTATCCAAGTGAATAGAGGTCATAGACAGACATAGACCGTTATTAGCTATGTCCATTTCTGTTCTGTGAATAAACTATAGTTTTATTCCTTTAACTGATGAAATGGGTAACAGCAGCTAAATACGTAATATTTGCTATTCCAACACGGTGGGCCTGAACGCTATAGTTACTTAAGCAGCCATGGCTGCGGACTGTGCTGCACCGCCCGCCCGGCTACCGTTACCTTACCTTCCCACGGGCTACCAAGCTGCGCTGCGGGACGAAGATGGATCAAAACGCGGCGACACGGGTGCAATGCTCCCGGCTCCCGGTAGTCAAATGTAGCTTGCGATCAAAATCAACGGCTAACATAACAGCATGTTACACGATGCAAAGATAGCTAACGGTAGCTAAGGCAGCTCAAGAATAATAAAATAAGGTTTTAGCTAAGCGACAGATGTACCGGTCATAGAGTTAACGGTAATGTACAGCTGTTAACTGTGCCAACCCAAAAATCCGTCATTGAAAGCATTCAACAACTGGCTGGTAAGATAAGTGAAAAAATAAAAAATATGGCATATTTCTGAAAAAGGTAGCTAGCTAAGTTAGCTGCTATATTAATATTTATCACCATTTAACTGGCTCTAGCAGTCTTGGCGCCCTAACGTACCCGGAAGAGAACTGAACAGAGGCACACATGCAACCTTAGTACCGTTAGGTTAGTGATCATCATTGTAGCTCCATTTAACTCCAACAGAATGTAACTAACGTTACTCCTTAAAAAATTATGTGTTAAATAAGTGTAGTGTGACAATGTACGATAACGGGTAAGGAACTGGGTTTGTAACCGAACGGTTGCAGGTTCGATTCCTAGGTAGGAGGTAGTTGTACCCTTGAGCAAGGTACTTAACCTGAATTGCTTCAGTAAATATCCAGCTGCATAAATGGATGCCATGTAAACATTAAAAAATGATGTCTTTTCACCACTGTTGCAGCTTCAAATCATAAATCGCTGCTGTTTGAGCAAAGTGGCCATTCTCCGAGGAAGGCTTCAGAATATATGTAATGGATCAGCTTTTTATGTAAATTTTAAAAATTGTGCGGCGTCTCTGAGTTATTCATAATTTTCATTTTAATGACAAAAGATGGCTTTAAACCCATTTTTACATAAAATGACTTTTTTTTTTTAAAGAAGAAAAATCGAGGCAGATATCCCGTATCAGAGATTGGAGATAAAATGGTTCACCACAGAGAAACAGCAGAGGCCTGATTAGGGAATGAGCCAGGATGTCCTTTGACTCCACTGCTATAAAGCTATCTCCGCATATGACCGTTGGACTAAGTTAAATGTTCAACCTAATTTCTAAGGATAAAACCTGTAAAGGACACTTTGCTAGTTATTTAACACATCAAAAATTATGTGTTAAATAAGTGTAGTGTGACAATGTATGATAACGGGTAAGGAACTGGGTTTGTAACCGAACGGTTGCAGGTTCGATTCCTAGGTAGGAGGTAGTTGTACCCTTTTATGATTTGAAAGGTGGAATTACCCTCTAGAACAAACTTTCCCAGGTATGTAAAGCAATGGTAGATCACAGACCATGAAGTAAAAAGAAAAATGCTCTATGTGTGCATGCGCTTTTGTGGAGGGGGGGGGGGGGGGGGGGGGGGGGGGGGGGGGGGGGGTTCTCAAGGTAACTATGGTAATTTTGGTGTCTTTTGGGGGAGGGGGCATGAAAAATTATCAGGCATCAGTTTCTCCTTGATTGATAAATGGGTCCCATGTTTGCAGAAAGCTTGTAGTTTGGTTTTGGATGGTCATGATAGATGTATCTAAGTGTAGGTTGTCAAACATTAGATATCCACTGTGAGAGAGTGATTTAGCTTTTTTCTTGACATGTTTTTTTTTTTGTTATCATAGTGCGTTATTGTATTATATTTGATGTGACATCCCCTAGTTTCTTCAAATCTGCCTCTTTTTTGGTCATTTCATCCTCCCTGTCCTACAAGGACAAACTTTCCTACACAGCAATATTCAATTGAGGAATGGCCCTTAGGTCTGGAACCAGTGATTATGTGACTTTTTTACACAAATAAGTCATTGATTAGGCATGTGCTGATATTGAAATTAGGCATGTGCCGGTATTCAAAATTTCATAGTAAGATTCTCTTGGCCAACATTTTAACAATATACAATATAATCTCAATAATTATGGAAATATGTTGAAAGTCTTACTTCAAGGACTTAAAAATACAAATTTATACCAATCAGAAAACTATATCTAAAATGTGTTTTTATCTAAAACATTATGTAAAAATGTTAACATGTTGACCATGCCAATAACTAGTTTTCACAAAATAACGTAATTCAGAAGTAAATATCACTTTTTTTTTCAACAAAATAACATGCATTATCCTCAGCTGGTGATTCTCCAGGCCTGTGCTCATGTTAATCCATGTGAATGTCATTATGGTCTATTGCATTTTGTTTGAACAAATATAATTAGGCAATAAATTAAACGAGACTTAGCTTATGCAAAATACTTATACATTGGCTTATAAAAGGTTTGGAAATTTGTGTTTGGTCATTCATATCTCCATTGTCACTGTATGATTAGCATTGTATCTTATATCATTGGAAAGCCTGTTCATTTCCCTTTACAATGATGTCCCATTTGTAAGGATCATGCATTTGTGGGATGAGCAGCACAGCTGATTATGTGGGTGGGGTCCCAAGTGAAATGTGCCAAATTTCCCTGCCAATGTCAAGCAGTGTATTCTCCTGTTGGTATTGACTCTATTGTTTTGAGTTGTTTGGGGGATTGGATGATTGAACTCTCTATCAGTAACAAGGAACAAACAAGACATATTGGTCATTTTACACTTTGTTCATTGAACAAACAGTCAGGAGCCTCAGTAGCGGGTGAACACTTGTGGGGTCAGCTCTGGCGTGCTGTACGTGCTAGAGTGACCAACGCAACCACGTTGGCTGACCTGCGATGAAGAGGAATGGAATGCCATCCCACAGCAACGCGTGACCAGGCTGGTGACCAGCATGAGGAGGAGGTGCCAAGCTGTTGTGGCTGCTTAAGGTTCTTCCACCCGCTACTGAGGCTCCTGACTGTTTGTTCAATGAATAAAGCATAAAATTACCAATATGTCTTGTTTGTTCCTTGTTACCGATAGAGTTCAAGTCATCCAATCCCCCAAACAACTCAAAACAGTAGAGTCAATACCAACAGGAGAATACACTGTTTGACATTGGCAGGGAAATTTGGCACATTTCACTTGGGACCCCACCCACATAATCAGCTGTGCTGCTCATCCACAAATGCATGATCCTTACAAATGGGACATCATTGTAAAGGGAAATGAACAGGGTTTCCAATGATATAAGATACAATGCTATTAATACAGTGACAACAGAGATATCATCGACCAAACACAAATTTCCAAACTTTTTTTGAGGAGTTTGCATACACTTTTACAAATGTGTTCTGCTCTCGAGTCAATAATACAATACTTTTTTTTTTTTTAATTGTCCAATACAGCTGTGTAAAGGTCAACTTTGAATCACTGATATATTATCAAATATATATGTTTCTGTCCTGCAGTTGAGATATGCAGTTGGGGTAATTCATGAAGTTTCAATTAAGCCGTCAAAGAAAATTATCTGGCGTGTTTTAATGTAGGTGTGACTCATCGTGACTCACCCACTGGATAGTGAGTTGAGTCGTGACTTTCTAGTCGAGACAAGGATATTTGCAAGGGGTGGTTAGCATGAACATAATTAGAAGTTCTGCGGGAGGGAGCTTTCCAGAGGGATCAAAAAAACCATGTCACAAGATTCAAAATGATTTGATCCAACCAAGACCTCAAAACTAAATCACACCTGTTGGGTCACAATGGGGGCACATCCAGAAGGCGGGCACAACATTTGAACGAAGAGTGCTTCATCCAATCACAGACGATATTTCCTGCCTTGCGTAACTTTCGTAAGTCTCGCGTGATTATGTTTCTTAACTCCCGCTCCTGGCCTCACCGTGAACGAAAGTAAATTACGCAGTTTTCCTCCTCGCGTTACTGCGGGTGAGAAACCACTACAGAGAATTAAGTTGAAGTTGCATCCTGTTGTTTGGCATTTCGCATCACTATACGGAATATTTTCGGCGGAGAAATAACCAGGGACATCAATCGATCATCCCAGCACTAGCTACAGTAAGTAATGCCGATTGTACGGCGCCCTGGGTGTCTAGCTAGCTATGTAGCTAACGTCTTTAGCCTGCTTGTATGCTAACGTTACGTGTGGTTGAAGCGTCGTCCGTGGAGGCATATTTATTAGCCCGCGAAACTTAGCCAGTTTATCTTCATTTCAATGCATTTACTCTTAATATGGTATCGCAGGTTGTCGAACCAAACCAGCTGCTAGGTGGTCGTAATTCGCCAGTTAATGTGGTCTGTGTTAGCGAGTTGGCAGTAGCTTAGCTGTAATGCTAGCTAGCTAATCACGTTACTCTAACTTGCCTGCCCATTTCCGTATATTTCCACGAAATTTGGCTTGGTAGGAAACGTTAATAACGTTTAACGTTACAGCCCCATAAAGTAACTTGGAATTGTAAGTTTCTAAAATACAGTCAAATAGAGACGGCTAGCGTTGGATTTTGCAGCTAACCTTAGCGCCTAGCTAACTTGTGGACGTTAACGCTAACTGTTAGCTAGCTAGCTGTGTTTATCTTTAGCTAACGTTAGCTGTGCATTGGATCACGTTAGCTTAGCTAGCCAGCGTTACTCTGTTAAAGATAGCCGGATTTATTAAACCGGTTTTGTCCGGTTTGTTCCAGCTTGACCCAAAATGAACCGGGATAGATGAGTCGGTATTTGTTTAGTTTCGTTTCCCTGCTCAAAATAGCATGTTGTCGTTTCCGTGTGAAATTACCGTTGTGTTTGGCTTTACGGTCCATGTTGATCTCGTAAGACTGGCCGGTCCTTGCTGTCGGGCTAACCATGGCTTAGCTTCTCATGCCTAAACCAACGCCAGAGGAAAATGTCACTACATGACCAGCTATCTTGTAATTTCGTTTTTTTAAAACACTTTGTTGGCTAACTATATTTAAATAGTTTTCAGAATTTGCCAGTTTCCTGGTATAATATATAACAGTCTGGATGTGTGCACATTTGAGACTTAACGTCAGCCTAACAAACAGTACCATGCATAACACGGTCGCTTCACATCCTGCTAACCACTTAACCTAACGTTAACCAGCTAACCTAACATAACGTTAACCAGCTGACCTAACCTAATGTTAACCAGCTAACCTAACCTAATGTTAACCAGCTAACCTAACCTAATGTTAACCAGCTAACCTAACGTTAACCAGCTGACCTAACCTAACGTTAACCAGCTAACCTAACGTTAACCAGCTGACCTAACCTAACGTTAACCAGCTGACCTAACCTAACGTTAACCAGCTGACCTAACCTAACGTTAACCAGCTAACCTAACATAACGTTAACCAGCTGACCTAACCTAACGTTAACCAGCTGACCTAACCTAACGTTAACCAGCTAACCTAACCTAACATAACGTTAACCAGCTGACCTAACCTAACGTTAACCAGCTGACCTAACCTAACGTTAACCAGCTAACCTAACATAACGTTAACCAGCTGACCTAACCTAACATAACGTTAACCAGCTAACATAAGCTAACGTTATCCAGCTAACCTGACATAACGTTAACCAGCTGACCTAACCTAACGTTAACCAGCTGACCTAACCTAACGTTAACCAGCTGACCTAACCTAACGTTAACCAGCTGAACTAACCTAACGTTAACCAGCTGACCTAACCTAACGTTAACCAGCTGACCTAACCTAACGTTAACCAGCTGAACTAACCTAACGTTAACCAGCTGAACTAACCTAACGTTAACCAGCTGAACTAACCTAACGTTAACCAGCTGAACTAACCTAACGTTAACCAGCTGAACTAACCTAACGTTAACCAGCTGACCTCACTTAAGCTAACGTTAACCAGCTAACCTAAGCTAACGTTATCCAGCTAACCTAACGTAACCTAACGTTAACTACCTAACGTTAACTCGCCTACTTTACACCGATGACTAAGATTTCAGTGTTTCTTAATTTAAGTTGACTGTATGCTTTAGTGTTAGATCGCTTGCTGGCTAGTTAATTTCATGTCTAGCTTTAGCAGTCTTCACACGAGGGCTGGGCGATATATCGCAGCGAGCGATAATTATCGATTGCAATAACGGCCGTTGTCAGCATGTGGGGTATTGTCTTTCTTTTCGTCTTTTTTCTTTAATTATACCTGATGCGGTAGTGATCTAAACTTCAAAACCCGTGTGAATTTCTTCTGGGGGAAAAAAACTTATCATCACTGTCTACCGCGCGTTGATAAGACGGACAATCACAGAAAGGCGTTGCACCGTTCATGCCATTGACAAAAACACATCACGTGCTCTCGTGAAAGCTGTACGAACTTGCTGCTGGTTGGATATCAGCGGTGATGTTTTTTTCCGGAAGCATTTCACGTGGCCTCCGAAGTTTGGATGTTTACTGCCTTATATTCGGTATACTTAAAGGAAAAAAGACGAAAAGAAAGGTCCCACACGGTGGCAACGGGCGTTATTGCATTCGATAATTATCGATGTTGGATATCGACCAGCCCTACTAAACACCTTGTTGTGTTTGTTATTGCAGTGTATTTATTAATATTGAATCATTGATCGATCGATCGATAATATTGTGGATGAATGTCAGTGAGCACAAGCAACGGGCATAATGAGCTGTGCGTCGGGGCTGCAACACACTTAACTGCGCCCAACAAGGTGTTAACCAGCTACCTGCGTTATGTACTTACTGACTAACGTTATATTTACCATTGTGGTAACGATGGATTACATCAAACGTCTTCATTTAGTTTTCATATTTTCTCATAAGTAAAATCCTGATTACATTGGAGCTTGACATGGATGTAGGAATGTGTTATTTGTTTAAAGACATTTATTTACTCTTATTTAGTGCTTGGGGACACATTGAGCCCGAGTTTACAGACAGACACATTAGGCTGGCCTTGCCGTCTGTTTCCTTTAAAATTGTTGACCTAACGTGACCCCTTTCTTTCTTTTCCCCCTCCCCATAGACGCATGCAGTCCTGATAGTGACGACAGAAGATGTTCAACAAATCTTTCGGCGCTCCCTTCGGGGGCGGCACGGGGGCATTTGGCACTTCATCCTCGTTTGGTCAACCAAGTAAGTCCGCTTATAAATAAAGTGACTGACGCGGCTGTTCACCCAGAGGCCTGTTCCGCTATGACAATGTTTGCTTGCTAGTTACTGTTGCCTATGACATGCTACTAGAGATGAACCGCTGGGAACGCTTGCATTCTCACCAAATCCTTTGTTTGACGTTGTGTCGTTGTAGTCCATGTAGTCCGTGTTTATTCTGCGGCTGCATTTTGTATTGGAGCGTGCCTGCAGTGATGAAGCCGACGGTCTCGCCTCTTTTAGCCGTGATATAAAAAGCGTGTGTCCTGTTTGTTTTCTTATGCTCTCTGGAAATGATGGCATGTTTCTCCAAAGGAGTGCGACCCAAAGAACTAACATAGTGCAAAAATAAATAAAAAAATCGGTGTTGTTAGGGCTGGTGTTTTGGAATGGATGGCAGTGTTGTGTGCCTCTCTCGCAGATACTGCCTTCGGAGCCACTGGTGGTTTTGGGGCCTCGGCCTTTGGAACCACTAACAACACCGGGGGCCTCTTCGGAGCTGCACAGAACAAGCCAGGTTTGCCTCTCACCTCTCCCTGTGCCGGCGGTCCCGCCTCTCGCCTCTCCCTGTGCCGGCGGTCCCGCCTCTCGCCTCTCCCTGTGCCGGCGGTCCCGCCTCTCGCCTCTCCCTGTGCCGGCGGTCCCGCCTCTCGCCTCTCCCTGTGCCGGCGGTCCCGCCTCTCGCCTCTCCCTGTGCCGGCGGTCCCGCCTCGTGTTGTGTGAAAAAGCTGTGTTTGTATGTGAAGAGGCACGGAGGGGCAGGACGGCTGCCACATGCACGCGGCAAACCTGGGGCCCGTATCACAAGGCAGGATTACTGAGTTAGCTGGATAACTGCACGGAGTAAAACCCGGAACCCTCCAAACTGGAGCATGGACTAAAGTAAAAAGAGCTGGTCTGGGTTTTACTCAGTGCAGTTGTCCAGTAATCCTCCTCCGTGATGCAGGCCCCCGATGCTCCGCCCGTATCCCTGCCCTAAATCCCAAACCGTAAACAAAGCTGCCGTTCCTTGGCCCCAGCGGCTTTTGACATGACTCTGGCAGCAAAGGACCAAAGTCGGCCTTCTGTCATCATCTCTTCTCCTTGTCTCGCCTTTGTGGTCTTATTCGTTTCATCACTTAAATAAGATCCAATAATTAGAGTTTTGATGGGGGATGATGGTTGGCAGTTATCATGCCGGTCGAAGGGAAAGATCAGTTCTGTTGTTATTAACTGTGTCCTTAACCCTTTAATGGCCGCTCAACTGTTTGGTAGAGCACGTTTTGAGTCTTGATATCTTGTTGAAAAATATGTTGGACTTAACTCCACCTGATTGAGCCATCTCTATCGGGGTACGTGGTAGAGATGGCTCGATCAGGTGGAGTTAAGTCCAACATATTTTTCAACAGGATATCAAGACACAAAAGAGTGCTCCACCAAACGGTTGAGCAGCCATTAAAGGGTTAAAGGTTGGAAAATTATCAACAGATTGTTGGCAGCTTATTTCTGCACAGAGCCCTTGTGACCCAGTAAATATGCATATTTTGTATTAGATTGAGTCTTATATTAGTTTAGGTTGCCGAGGCAAAAATGACACGTTCCATTGTAATGAAACTTGAGCGAATAGGTGCCTGAAGCTGTTTGTTATACTGTTATGTTACCCCTGATAACCCTAAGTGCTATTTGAGTCTGATATTATAGTGTCGGTTGTCTCCCAGACCTGGATTGTCTTTTTATAAACATGGGCGTTGCTTTGGCAAAGGAATGGGGGGTTTTTGCGTGGTGCTGTTTACATGTTTCGCATTTTGAAGCTTTGCCCTGTGCATATTGAGGCTCACCATTCTGTCTATTGCAAGATGGCAGCTTCATGCGTGTAATCCATGTTTGCATTACTTGGCAAATAGCCGAGGTCTTCTTCCTCTGTGCAGTTTTTGAAGTCGATCTCTGTAGAAGCTTCAAAGGGATTTTCAGGTCACAAATCGGAGGGCGAAACCTAAGCGAAACCCTTCAGGGCTTTCCCAAGATGCATTGCAGGTGGTTACTAGGTAAAATAGTCTGGTAATTCCGGCATGCTTCCCTCACTGGCTGGCGCACTCGGGACTGCGCTTATCCACAAGTAGGAAGTCGGGAGGTATCTTGAGGACACCCTTTGTTTGAAAGGGGGGGGGGGGCTTTGGAGGAATAGCTCGCATTGTACATGTTACACTTGCACTGCCAGGTATTTAGTGGAGCTTACGTTGTGCCTGGTCCGGTGGAAGCGTTAGTGGCAGGCTGTTTCCTGGTGTTGTTGGCCTCTCCCTCGGCTTGATTTGTGAAATTTCTGCATAATGATTTGGCCGTGTATCCGCAAAATTGTTGTCATTGTGAAACGCCAGGATGAAGCGTGTTGGCAACGGAGCCGACAGTGTTTTTTACATAATGACCAGAAATGCAGGCGCTGAGAAAAACAAACTACTGCCAAGTTAAAGGCAGCCGGTTTAGTCATACATGGGATTGAAGTTGATACAATGCAATGTTTTAGGTGTTGTGTACAAAATAAAGCGTGCGTTGTGAAATGTGTAACGTGTGGTGCGGCCCCTTGCCGTACGTAATGTCTCTAACCACACCTGTAATTCTTTACTTTCCTGAAAGTGGTGACGGCAAACCCTCAGCCCAGCTTCACTGGAGCAGGGAGAGGAGGTAAGCACACCATGAATGTGTTATGTTATTAATAATGTTATTAGAGGGAGAGGAGTTATGCACAGACTGCCATGCAGATCACATGAATGTGTTATTATTTTATTAATAATGTTATTAGAGGGAGAGGAGTTATGCACAGACTGCCATGCAGATCACATGAATGTGTTATTATTTTATTAATAATGTTATTAGAGGGAGAGGAGCTAAGCACAGGTTGCCATGCAGATCACCATGAATGTGTTATGTTATTAATAATGTTATTTGAGAGGGCGAGAGAAAGAGAGGGAGGGCATGCTGGGTAATGTAGGTTTTGGATAACTCCCTTACCCTCAAAGCATATGTTTGGGAGCGCCTTAATATATCGTGAATTATTTTGTAACCTCTTGTTTGTGAGAAATCAGCTAGATGCTGTGGTCTGTTTGTTCGGCGCGTAGGAATGAAACTGGCAAAACGTGAGAACTAAGCTGGCAGGTGCGCCAGTATAAAATGGCAGCATGGCGGAGGTGTCAAGGCCAGGGTATCTCCTTTTGATCATCGTTTGAATAGACAGGGATTAGTTTGCATGCACGCCGGATTATAAAATAAATAAGCACTGTAGCTGTAGGACGGTAGCTGACGCCTTCCCCACTCTGCCGTCTCCACCGTGTCTGCCACTGTCACGACACGTCTGTCGTTTGGTTGCCTTGGTCACAGCCTTTATTCCCTGCTATTTTTAGCCTATTTACCGCGTATACCAATTTTAAATTCCTCACGTCGTCTGCCACGCTTGGCCTCCCAGCTGAGGATCGGAAGAGAAAAAAAATAAATAAAAATATGTGAAATGAGGTCGCAAACCCACAGTCAGAAATTTCATATAATTTAGAAGCATTTTCAGTTTGGTTGCGAGAGGATTTTTCGTGGTGCCTCTCCGCTTGCTGAAAAAAACAGTGCTGTTGGGAGATGGAGCCACATTCCTCAGATTACCATGTAGCCGTTTTAGAAAGTAAGCAAGTTCAGTGAAGGCAGTAATGTTTGTGTAAAGTATCAGCAGCAGTAAGCTATAGGGCAGGGATCCTCCTATCCAGCCCTGGAGAGAAGTGCTATTGCAGGTTTTTACTCTCTACCTGATGGTTAATTGGTTGATTAATGCCACTGATTGGCCAGAAGTCCCGCTCACCTGGTGTGCCAGGTATAAATCAGACCCAATTAGAGGGGAAGAGTGAGAAGCAACAGCTCTGCTGGTCTCCAGGGCCTGATTTAGGTGTCCCTGCTGTACCGGGAAGTGAACAGTGATGCTTGTTTAATGAGCGGGTTGGCGTGCTTGAGTCGAGTCATCGTCTAAAAGAGCAACAACCTCCTCACCCGGCGGCAGACTGCCGTTTATAGACTCCGGCTCCCCTGACCCTTCCCGCTTACCCCCCCCTCCAGGCGGCCTGTTCGGCACCAACACCTTCAGCAGCCAGCCCGTGACCTCGTCGGCCAGCGCCGGGTTCGGTTTCGGGGCGGCGAGCGGCGCCACCAACAGCCTGTTCGGCAGTGCCGCCACCGGGGGAGGACTCTTCTCGCAGCAGAACAATGCCTTTGGCGCCGCCAAACCCGCCTCCTTTGGCAGTGAGTTTTTCCGCCGAGTGCGTTTTGCATTGCGAGGGCCGCGACATGCCTCGCCCGGACGCTTCGAGCTACGAGCAAACGGTTTTTCTTTCGCCGTGACATTTGTGAAAGACAAAACCAGAGGGAAGCACACATCGAGCAAGAAAGTTGTTGACTGTTGTTGCTGCTATAGCGTCCCTCGCTGCAACGTTCTGGTTTTTCTCTCACAAATGTCACGCCGAAAGAAAAACTGTTGGCAGCGCTCGAAGCGTCCACGTTCACGTATTTGCGTGAGGCGTGTTTCCAGATCTGTGTGTCATAATTATTTAAAACGCTTTAGCCCCTGATACCAGGGGTGGGGAACCCCATACCCGCAGGGCTAGTTTCTGGTTTGAATTCACTTCTCTGTATAATATGACACTGGCTGAATTCCATGATTTAATTTAATGATTTAATTTCTCACGAATGACAGCCTAAGACTGTTCGCGTGTGCCAATATGTTTTACTGTGGTCTAATCTAAGGGAACCGTTATTGGTGTACGCACCTAAATGTGCCGGGGTAATTCAGGGTAAACGGAAAACAGGGTTCCGTAAGCCTGCTTTAGACACTGGTAAAATTCCTGCAGAGTACTGCTGACAGGTTTACAATATAAGAAGAATCTATTATCAGGGACCTGCAGTGTTTTCTGATATTTCCCGCCGTCGATCGAGTTAAGAGTGTTTAGAAGGCGTATTTAACCCGGGTCTGGAATGGTTCTAGGTCCGTCTCCATTTGCTCACATTAAACCCGTTTTTGCAGCCTTTGGTACCAGCACGAGCAGTGGGGGCCTGTTTGGGACGACGAACACCAGCTCGAACCCCTTCGGAGGAGCGTCGGCGTCTCTGTTCGGGGCCTCGGGGTTTACCGCCACACAGCCGGGGACGGCTCTGAAGTTTAACGTGAGTTTGTAGGGCTTCTGTGCTCCTTTTGTCCTCCTGGTTTTCCTCGTCCCTGTCAGGAATATGCCATGTTACACCTGTATCCTGTGGGGTTTTTGGTCATCTCCATTGCTGTTGTACACTGCCTGGCCAAAAAAAACAAAGTTGCACGCTCTAATATTTAGTTGGCCCGCCTTTAGCTTTGATTACGGCGCACATTCGCCGTGGCGTTGTTTCGACAACCTTATGCAACGTCACAACATTTATTTCCGTCCAGAGTTGCATTAATTTTTGGCCGAGATCTTGTATTGACGACGGGAGTCGAACCACTCCGTGAAGTCTTCTCCAGCACATCCCAAAGACTTTCAGTGGGGTTATGGTCAGGACTCTGGTGGCCAATTCATGTGTGAAAATGATTCCTCATGCTCCCTGAACCACTCTTTCACAATTTGAGCCCGATGAATCTTGGCATTGTCGTTCTGGAATATGCCCATTGATGGGATAACCTGGTCATTCAGTACATTCAGGTACTCAGCTGACTTCATTTTATTGCTGCATAACATTGCTGAGCCTAGACCTGACCAACTGAAGCAACCCCAGATCATAACACTGCCTCCAGAGGCTTGTACAGTGGGCACTATGCATGATGGGTTTTTGGCCAGCAGGCAGTGTATTAACCACAGTGTTTAACATGTAAACCTGTGTTTGTTCCCTCACAGCCCCCCACAGGAAGTGACACGATGGTGAAAGGGGGCGTGACCACCAGCATCAACACCAAGCACCAGTGCATCACGGCCATGAAGGAGTACGAAAACAAGTCTCTGGAGGTTTGTGTTCAGATGCTGAACTTGCCTTAGGCAGATGGGGCATGATTTTGCAGTCTCCTTTTTAAGCATTACTTATTGAGTGATAATTTAAAATCCTTTTGAATTATACACCAGTAAAATGCCACCTGATCACAAGCAATTTTTGTTTTTATGCTTTTTTTTTTGTTTGAATTTACACTTGGAGTTTCACTTCAGTTTTTCACTTAAGTGACTAACTTTATACATCCCCTTTCTTCAGAAATGATTTGTTTTTTGCTGTGAAATCTTTTCAAACCTTGAAACTATGACTGATATGTGTGTGAGTGAGACTGACAGAGCAGGGAAGGAGAGACTGAGTGATGGAGTGGTCCTCCTGCTCTTGGGATCTGTGTAAGATTGTCGCAGAACCTTGTGGGCTGACTGGTCCTTGTCTCGGTCCAGGAGCTGAGGCTGGAGGATTACCAGGCTGGCAGGAAGGGTCCCTCTAACGCCATGGCGGCGGGTGCGGGCGTGCTTTTTGGGGCCCCTGCCGCGGCGACGCCTAGTACCGCTGCCGGGCTTTTTGGCTCGACCGCCACGAACGCCGGCTTCTCCTTCGGCCAGAACAAAACCACCTTCGGACCCAGTGAGTAAATTTGCATAGGTCCTGCCAATAAACCATATCAACAATTGTCAAATGTTTTCTTACATTTTTTTAATTATTATTGCGTATACGCCATGCGATGTATTGGCTTTCTTTCGTCTATTTAAAAAAAAATTATAATGCAAAATAATATTTACTTACTTTTTTTTTTTTTAAGTCATACCTGATGCGGTAGCAAACATCCAAACTTCAGAGGTCACGTGAAATGCTTCCGGGGGGGAATCGCCACTGATACCTATTGGGTGTTGATAAGGCGGCCAATCGGCAGCAAGGTCGTACAGCATCCATCTGATCATGTGATGTGTCAGTCACAAGGAATCTGCAAGGCCTTATTGCTGAGTGAAATTCGCATATATTTACATTGCATTATATTTGGGCATTTAGCAGGTGCTGTTACTGCGAGCGACTTGCAGTGGCGTGTACGGTTGCGACCACTATTATTGGCACCCCTGGTAAAGATGAGTTTAGTTATAGAAAATTCACCGTTTGGTGAATTAGCTTAATCTAACTGAAAAAATTAGGAGAAATCCAACCTTGAATTGATTTTATTATGAGAAAAAAAAATCCCTCATCAAGAATTATTTTTAACAAAACCACGTTGGCCACAATTATTGGCCCCCCTGCATTTATATATAGAATAAAGTAATCATTTTTATTATTTGGTCACATCCTTTGCACGCCATGACTTCCTGATGTCTGTGACCCAACAACACCAAAAGACTCTTGATATCTTATTTTCTGGTACTCTTACAAGTGATACTATAACGTCTCTGCATTTGAATGGATCTCTATGGGAATTGGGGGGTGGGACTAGATTTAGCTGTAAATTATGCTGGAACAGTATGGAATACATGGCTGGTAAAATGGCTAAGTCGTCAAGGGTCTGAGGCATCAAACGAGCCTCAAAACATCACTTCTGCCAGATATGCAGTAGATGTGGATGGTTCTCTTCTTTTCTCTTGAACTCTATGGAAAAATAAGTCAGGAGAAGAAACCCTTCAGGTTATCCATCCATATCTACTGTATTTCTGGCAGCAGAGTGATGGTTTAAGGCTTGTTTGATACGTCAGACCCTTGACGACTTTTACCAACCATGTATTCCATACTGTTCCAGCATAATTTACAGCTAAATCTAGTCCCCACCCCCCAATTCCCATAGAGATCCATTCAAATGCAGAGACGTTATACTATCACTTGTAAGAGTACCAGAAAATAAGATACTCTTTTTTTTTTTCATACTCACTTTTTACTCATCTTTACCAGGGGTGCCAATAATAGTGGCCGCAACTGTACAAACATGTTCAGGCATTAAACAAATGATACAAAGGCACCAGTGTCACAGTCCACAGTGGTAGTCGGTATATAAACATAAACCTAACAATGTCAACTGCTGTAGTAGCAGTCGGATTAAGGAGGATATGGTGCTTTAAGTAGCAAATGGATTTGAGGGTTTAGTGTTTCATGTAGAATAATGGGGGGGCATTGAAACCCATAACATGGCTCATTTCACCGCTGCGGGGGTGGGGGTGAGGGGCAGCTTGTTGTGACCAAGCCAGTGTCTGTGGTTTCCAGGCACAAAGGGATTGTGTAATTAATATGACGAGTGGGAGGAATCTGGCTCCTTTATCCAGGCTCAAAAAATAGCTGAAAACCAGGCGTTCGTTCTGCCCATGTCCCTTTGGCGTTTGAGCCGATTGGATTAAGTCCATCGCAACGCTAACGGGAGCTGAATCCGCGTGTGCTGATTGGTGGAACTGGGAGAATAATGTGTTTCGCCTCACGTTTGAACTTAGTGAAATGCTCTTTAGGGTGCTTGGACCCGAGCATGTGTCCGTATGTTAGTTTTTTAATACACATAACTTTATACATCCCCTTTCTTCAGAAACGATTAGTTTGTGCTCGGTGTCAATGGATTGCCGGCTAAAATTACAAATGGTATCTTGTTAAACTGAAGGAGATTTTTGCAGTTGATTTTAGCCCTTTGTACTGTACAGTGAATGAATGAGGTTATTGGATATGTGGATTACAGGGCTCATCTTGTTCCATCATTGTCTAGAATTTTCTCTATTTAAAATGTTTGTTTTTTTTGGGGGGGGGGGGGGGTTGTCCATCACGTGAATAGGCTCTTGCTTTATTGTACATGGTCACTTATTAATAATAATCTGATATTTGGTATTTGTGGGGGTGAATCTGAAAGTGAAATCCCCACACAGTTTGTTCAGATCCCTGACCGTAAGAGCCAGGGGTCCTTACCCCCCTTCCCTGGAATAATGGCGGGTTTCTGCGGTGTGCGTTTCTCTCCCCTCCAGGTACCGGCGCGTTCGGCACGGCCGCCAGCAGCCTGTTTGGCCCACAGCAGCCACAGCAGCAGCAGGCCCAACAGGCCACCAGCCTCTTCAGCAAGCCATTCGGCCAGGCCACCACCACCCCCAACGCCGGCTTCTCCTTCGGCAACACCAACACCATGGGCCAGGCCAACACCAGCAGCATGGTGAGACTCCGGGGGTCTTCAAACGGAGCGTCTCTGTACGGCAGCCTGGGCTTGTGATGTATGAGTAGCTGGAGCATGAAATTAACTTTTTCACCTACTGGCCAGAGTGGCTTGTGAATATCACCAGCCGTTTTCAACGTTTTACCAGCTGTGTTTAACTTTTACAATATAACATAACCTGGGCCCCCCGTTTCCCAAAAGCATCTTGGAGTGTTTTGTGTTTGTACTTCAGTAATTTTATGACTAAAATGGTACAAATTTACTGACTACATAAAGATAGAGGGAGAAACAGACAAAAAACAAATGACCAAAAACTGTAAGATCTTTACTGTAAGATCCTTTTGGGAAACGGGGCCCTGGTTGGTTACCAGTCAATGTGGCTGGTAAATATATAAATTACCAGCATTTGGCTGTTAATATAACTAGTGAAAGGGAGAATCTTACGAGCCCAAGGTGAGATTTGAACCCCGCTCCTCTCACTCGTCCAAAGATTCCAAAGACGAACGCGTTACCAGTCGACTAAAGGCGAAATCGCCGATAGCTAAGGGCAACGTCGTTATTTTGAACCTGAGGGTTGCGTCACCGGAGGGTGTTGTCACGGTAACCTGCTACAAGGCCTTCACTTTACTGCGCGTCACATAAAAGTGGGGAAATTACTTTCAGGGCCTTTGGGCTGCTGAGTGATTGGATTCATTGGCGTAAAAGGGGAGGCGTCTCTTAATGTGGGGAAAGTCAAACTGAGGTAATTTGTCATACAGATTTATTTTATAGCCTGTCGGAGCCTAGCGGAAATGTTTGTGAGCTCCTACCTGAAGAGGCTACATCTCCTCTGGATGTTTGGCAGTTCCTTTTGAAGGGATTGTGCTTGATGTTTGGTAATTCCTGTTGGGGAAACCGTTCAATGTTTGGTAGTTCCTTTTGAAGGGACCGTGTTGGATGTTTGGTAGCTCCTGTTGAAAGGGCTGTGATGAATGTTTGATTGTTCCTATTAAAGAAACCTTTGGATGTTTGGTAGCTCCCGTTGAAGAGACTCCTCCTGTGTTGCAGGGTCTGTTTGGGAACACTGTAGCGTCCCAGGCCGGCAGTCTGTTCGGGACCGTGGCCAACACCAGTACGGCCACCGCCTTCGGCACAGGCACCGGACTCTTCGGCCAAACCAACACCGGTTTTGGCGCCGCGGGCACACAGGTAACCTCATCGCACCACCACACCATCGGCTTTAATCAGGGCCGCAAAACTTCTGAATTACCCCCCTTTCAGTTGAAAGGTACCTTTTTGGTCTCTAGTTAAACAATCTGTTCCCTGTAATGCACGTCTGTACCCAAATTGAGTTCTGGCATTTTTAGGCTGCAGCAATGAAACTGATGAAGTGATCAGGGGTGTATTTCAGAGTTCGCTGGATAACTGCACTGAGCAAAACCCGGAACATGGCCTAGAGTCAAAAGAGCTTTTCTAGGTTTTACTCGGTGCAGTTATCCAGCCAACTCCGTAATCCTGCTTTGCGAAATACCCCCCTGGCCAACTGTGAAGTGCTGTGTGACAACGTTCTTGTAAATGACGTTGTGTATAAAAACAAGGATTGGTTAATTGATCAGTCATCGTCTGAAAAAGTTTCCTCACTTTGCTGTTTTGCCTCCTGAAATGTGATTGCCGTGAAGATAGAATTATCTCTCTTGTTCCACAGAACTTGTTCGGCAACAAGCCGGCCGGGTTTGGCGCCACCACCACCAGCGCCCCCTCCTTTGGCACGGGCACCGGCCTGTTTGGGAATAAACCCACTCTCACCTTAGGTACTAACGCCAACCCCTCCAGCTTCGGTGAGTGTTTGCCTCCGTGTTGACCCACTTCTTCAGAATGCCCCCATCCTCTAGCACTACCGTCCTGAAATAGTTCAGGTCATGGTAATTTTCTGTTATATTTTTGCGGTTTCATGTTTCTCCTCTCACGGGTTGTATTTAGATGTATGCATGCATTTATAACGGGTACTTTTGTACTTGCTTAGCACAATTAACTTGTTGCTAGTTTTCTCGTGACGTTTCGTCTTTGCTCTCGGAATGTTGTTCGCCAGGTGTGGCACTATTGCTCATAGTAATCGGGGTGAATGCAAGTTATGTTTCTTGTACGTTTTAAGTTCTGACTAAGAGCATCTGCTAATGAATGCAGTCTAATGTGTAGTGGTAAAACCTGTGTGGAGTGCAGGTTTTTAAAAGATTGTGACCATTGTGGTTGATTTTACCAGGTTTTGAAGATCGTTATGTTGTGGCTTGTTTTGGCAGGTTTTGAAGATCGTTGCTATGTTGTGGCTGTTTTTAGCTGTTTATCATTGCTGATGTGCTGTGGCCGGTTTTACCCGGTTTTGAAAAGCTTGTTGCTGTGTTCGGGCTGGTTTTCTCAGGTTCTGATATGGTTATGAATGTGTTGTGGCTGGTTTTAGCAAGTTTTAAAGTTGTTGTGGATGTGTTGTGGCGGGTTTTAGCCGGTTTTTAAATGAACGTGCCCATGTTTTAGGAGATTTTGATATGATCGTGGTTGTGTTGTGGTGGGTTTAAGCAGGTATTGAGATCATCACAGCTGTGTTGTCAAAACCTGTTTTAGCAGGTTTTGAAATAATCGTGGCTGTGTTTTGGTTGGTTTTTAGCAGGTTTTGAAAGTTTCCTGGCTGTGTATTGGCTGGTTTTAGTTGGCACTATTGGGTATTGAAATTCCTTTATGGTACCGACAGAATTGCTGTGATACCACCGAGTATGTCATTCGGTGACACGTTACGTTTCTTGTGCGTTTTAAGTTCTGACTAAGAGTGTCTGCTAAATGAATGCAATCTAATGTGTAGTGGTAAAACCTGTTTGTGTGGAGTGCAGGTTTTTAAAAGATTGTGACCGTTGTGGTTGATTTTACCAAGTTTTGAAGATCGTTGCTATGTTGTGGCTCGTTTTGGCAGGTTTTGAAGATCGTTGCTATGTTGTGGCTCGTTTTGGCAGGTTTTGAAGATCGTTGCTATGTTGTGGCTCGTTTTGAAGATCGTTGCTATGTTGTGGCTCGTTTCGGCAGGTTTTGAAGATCGTTATGTTGTGGCTGTTTATAGCAGGTTTTCAAATTATTGCAGCTGTGTTGTGGCCAATTTTATCTGTTGTTCATATCATTGCTGCTGTGCTGTGGCTGGTTTTAGTCAGTTTTGAAAAGCTTGTTGCTGTGTTCAGGCTGGTTTTCTCAGGTTTTGATATGGTTATGAATGTGTTGTGGCTGGTTTTAGCAAGTTTTGAAATTGTTGTGGATGTGTTGTGGCGGGTTTTACAGTTTTGAAATTAATGTGGCCATGTTTTAGGACATTTTGATACATGGTTGTGTTGTGGCTGGTTTAAGCAGGTATTGAGATCATCACAGCTGTGTTGTCAAAACCTGTTTTAGCAGGTTTTGAAATAATCGTGGCAGTGTTTTGGTTGGTTTTTAGCAGGTTTTGAAAGTTTCCTGGCTGTGTATTGGCTGGTTTTAGTTGGCACTATTGGGTATTGAAATTCCTTTATGGTACTGACAGAATTGCTGTGATACCACGAGTATGTCATTCGTGACAAGCTGTCATAACTCATGTCGTAGGTACACAAGAAAAAGACAACACTAACATTACTTCTGTTGCGGGGCTCTGTGTGTTTTGAGATACAAGTTAAGTGTCGCGTCGCCAAAATGTCTCTAAAGAGATCTAAAGCATGGCTTCATTTTTCCAGAATTGATGGCAGTAAAGCGTATTGCAATATATGCTCTAAGGGAATCTCTACAAAAAGCGGCAGCACTTCAAATTTATTGAGGCATTTGACTGTGCACGGCATAGATTTAACAGCAGGTAGCTAACATAACTTGTAATGTTAGATGCCTGGCATGGTTGTATAACTTGGCCCTGTAATGAGGTGGTCAGATTCACAGAGAATTGTGTGAATATTTGCTTCGGCTGCCAATCAATGCCATTCCCAGTGCGAATAAACGGCATCATTTCCGGTCAAGGTCAACTATGTTGGTCAACCACGTTGACCTTTGACCCGCAAATTTGTAATATCAGCTAATTGAAACGCTTCTTTCATTCCCTTGACGCAATTCAAAATGGTGGTGTCGCTCATTCTGGCTGTGTCCCACTCCCAGTATTCTCTGCTGTACAACACCTCTGTCCAAAACTACACTATTTTGAAAAGTCCGCTGCGAAATGGGTCTTCATGGTACGTTACATTTCTGTAGAGGTTTTAAAGTTAGCTGATGATTTATTGCTAACTAGCATTCAATGCATCACAGCCCAAGGGTAGCTAGCTACTTAGTTACCATTCAGCTGTGAAGCATTAATGCTACCTATGAAGAGCTATTAGCTGCAATTGTCAAGTAACTTTGCAGTAGTTCCGAGAAACTAATTTCAACTTGTGAAAGAGAAGTTCTTAAAAGCTTGCATCTTCTCTTTAGAAAGTATCTCTCCGATAGCTAATCTGCTAACCAACCTCTGAAAAATGACTCCCTCTCGCCCAAACTATATCACGTCATGTACTTTATTGCTGCAAAAAGCAGAGAGTGAAGCATATATCTGCACAATTTTCTATGATTGTGACCGCCCCATAATTGCTGTTGTGACTTAGACCGGGCCCCATGTAACACGTTTATAGGCAGCTAAATCAAAAGCTGAAATGTATTCAGATTGAAAGTAATCGTGAAGTATCGTTCAGGAACCGGTATCGATATCAAATTTTTTGAATGATACCCAGCCCTAGTTTTAGTTTTGAAAGTATCGTGGCTGTGTATTGGCTGGATTTAGTAGCTTTTGAAAATATTGTAGCTGTGTATTGGCTGGTTTTAGTAGGTTTTGAAAATATCGTAGCTATGTATTGGCTGGTTTTAGTAGATTTTGAAAATATTCTAGCTCTGTATTGGCTGGTTGTTACTAGATTTTGAAAGTATGGTGGCTGTGCTCTGGCTTGTTTTAGCAGGCTTTGGCGCAAACCCAGCTGGTGGGAGCCTTTTCGGAAACAAAACTGCCGCGGGAGGACTGGGTGCCGGCCTCGGGGCAGGATTTGGAGCTGGTACGTTCAGGAGTATAAGAAGAAAATATATAATGGCATCACAGCTCATAGTTATAAATATAAAGTTCAAAGTAAGATCCAGAAATGGAACGTAAATGGATTTGCAGCATAAACCCAGGGGGGTTTAACTCCAGTCCTGGTGGGCGGCAGTGTCTGTAGGTTTAACTCCTGTCCTGGAGAGCCGCATGTGTCTACAGGTTTAACTCCAGTCCTGGAGGGCTGCAGTGTCTGCAGGTTTAACTCCAGTCCTGGAGGGCTGCAGTGTCTGCAGGTTTAACTCCAGCCCTGAAGGGCTGCAGTGTCTGCAGGTGTAACTCCAGTCCTGGAGGGCCACAGTGTCTGCAGGTTTAACTCCAGTCCTGGAGGGCCACAGTGTCTGCAGGTTTAACTCCAGTTCTGGGGGGCCACAGTGTCTGCAGGTTGAACTCCAGTTCTGGAGGTCCACAATGTCTGCAGGGTTAACACCAGCCCTGAAGGGCTGCAGTGTCTGCAGGTCTAACTCCAGTCCTGGAGGGCCGCAGTGTCTGCGGGTTTAACTCCAGTCCTGGAGGGCCGCAGTGTCTGTTGGGTTAAATCTAGTCCTGGAGGACCGCAGTGTCTGCAGGTGTTTGTGGTTTCTTTTCAGTTGCCAACCAATTTAGGCCTTGAGAACAAGATGTGTGGATTGCCTAGCCAGTCAATAACTTAAATTTAATCACAAGTGCTGAAACGCACCAAAAATCAGCAGGACTGCAGCCTGTCTAGGTCTTTCACCTCTGCATTATCGGAATGCAGCTAGAGCTGTCTGCTATGAGCTCTGTTCTACTCAAGATCCAAAGGGGAGAAACAGGCAGACCCTTAAGTGATTTTGTTTGTGTCTGTCTGTGTTCTGCAGCCGTGGGCGCGGGACAGACGTCTCTGTTCGGGAACACCCAGAACAAGCTGGGGTCCGCTCTGGGCACGGTGGGAGCATTTGGGGCCCCTGGGTTCAGTACTGGCACCAGCGCCCTAGGGTATGGGGCCCCGCAGCAGCCTGTCGGTAAGTATGGGCCCCCGACCCGCCGTGCCGTAAACCCGCCAAACCTGTGTGTGCTGTTCCTCTGGAGTGTGTGTCCTGCTCGTACACACACACACACACACACACACACACACACACACACACACACACCTCATTAGCCATTTCATCAGTAGGATGTTTTTTGTTGTTGTTGCATTTGTCAGGATTGTGTCCTTTACATAGATTTTCACAAGCTCCCCAATGGCCGGCTACTTTTATATAGTTATGTTTTCATACAGTGCATGTATTGAAGGTTTGCTAGTTAAAGAATGAATGTCATGATGATGTCATTGGCACAGTTTTGTCTCCCCATTGCCCGCACCTTAAGCTGGCTACTTTGCTCTCCTGGCTAATTTGGGGAACCCCCAGTACAGGGTGCACTCATTGTAGGGTGACCCACTGTGCATTGAGGGTGATCTCCGAACAGGTGTTGCCATTATAATCATCATGTCCATGTGTCTGTTGCTCAGCTCTGACGGACTCCAACACGGCGGCCCAGCAGGCCGTGCTGCAGCAGCAGATAAACGCTCTGGCCTACGCGCCTTTCGGGGACTCGCCCCTCTTCAGGAACCCCCTGTCTGACCCCAAGAAGAAGGAGGAGGTGAGATACCTGTGTTTGTGTGTGTGTGTGTGTGTGTGTGTGTGTGTGTGTGTGTGTGTGTGTGTGTGTGTCTGTGTCTGTGTGTGTGTGTGTGTGTGTGTGTGTGTGTGTGTGTGTGTGTGTGTGTGTGTGTCTGTGTCTGTGTCTGTGTCTGTGTCTGTGTCTGTGTCTGTGTGTGTGTGTGTGTGTGTGTGTGTGTGTGTGTGCGTCCCAATAGTCCCAGTTTTTTTTTTTTCCCCTCGTGCTCATTTTAATGTCCTCCCCGCCCACAGCGTCTCAAACCCACCAATCCGGCGGCCCAGAAGGCTCTGACCACGCCCACTCACTACAAGCTGACGCCCCGGCCGGCCACCAGGGTGCGCCCCAAGGCCCTGAGCTCCTCTGGCTCCTCCAAGTCCCAGCTGTTCGACGGGCTGGACGACGACGAGCCCTCCCTTACCAACGGCTCCTTCATGCCCAGGTAAGCAGCAAAGCGCTGGCCTTCTGTTCTCTGCGGTGCTCCAGTGGACGTTAAACTGACAGCAGTGCAGTGGACCTGCAGGTTAGCAGTTGGCTAACTTCACTCCAGTGGACGTTAAACTGAAAGGCAGTGCAGTGGACCTGCAGGTTAGCATTTGGCTAACTTCACTCCAGTGGACGTTGAACTGAAAGGCAGTGCAGTGGACCTGCAGGTTAGCAGTTGGCTAACTTCACTCCAGTGGACGTTAAACTGAAAGGCAGTGCAGTGGACCTGCAGGTTAGCAGTTGGCTAACTTCACTCCAGTGGACGTTAAACTGAAAGGCAGTGCAGTGGACCTGCAGGTTTAGGAGTTGGCTAACTTCACTCCAGTGGACGTTAAACTGAAAGGCAGTGCAGTGGGCCTGCAGGTTAGCAGTTGGCTAACTTCACTCCAGTGGACGTTAAACTGAAAGGCAGTGCAGTGGACCTGCAGGTTAGCAGTTGGCTAACTTCACTCCAGTGGACGTTAAACTGAAAGGCAGTGCAGTGGACCTGGAGGTTAGCAGTTGGCTAACTTCACTCCAGTGGACGTTAAACTGAAAGGCAGTGCAGTGGACCTGCAGGTTAGCAGTTGGCTAACTTCACTCCAGTGGACGTTAAACTGAAAGGCAGTGCAGTGGGCCTGCAGGTTAGCAGTTGGCTAACTTCACTCCAGTGGACGTTAAACTGAAAGGCAGTGCAGTGGGCCTGCAGGTTAGCAGTTGGCTAACTCCTCTCCAGTGTATACTCCAGGAATATTTGGCAAAAACGAGTCCTAACCCCCCCCCCCCAAAAAAAAGCGAGATGTGTGGACAGCGATTCTGTGTCCTGTTCCCTTGTGACTGGGACGGGTTTCTGAATGTGTCGCCCCAGTGGAAACCCCTGCGGTACAAATTAAACCTGTGGGAGACTTGAGATCTGTGTGTGTCTCCCGTTCGTCCCCACAGGAAGAGCATAAAGAAGCTGGTGCTGAAGAACCTGAACAGCAGTAGCCTGTACTCCCCTGTGAGCAGGGAGGCTGAGGACCTGGCGTCCCCCGCAGAGTACCCCGAGAACGGGCTGAGGTGAGACCCCCACTCTCTGCCCCCCCGGCCACTATCTATCCAGCGCACTCTGCCCCGCCCACTATCTCTCCGGCACACTCAGCCCCGCCCACTATCTCTCCGGCACACTCAGCCCCGCCCACTATCTCTCTGGCGCACTCAGCCCCGCCCACTATCTATCCAGCGCACTCTGCCCCGCCCACTATCTATCCAGCGCACTCAGCCCCGCCCACTATCTATCCAGCGCACTCTGCCCCGCCCACTATCTATCCAGCGCACTCAGCCCCGCCCACTATCTATCCAGCGCACTCTGCCCCGCCCACTATCTATCCAGCGCACTCAGCCCCGCCCACTATCTATCCAGCGCACTCTGCCCCGCCCACACACTCCCTTTCCTGCTTTCATTCTCACTACGTTTCTAAGTTGTTATCCAGTGCGTCTTCAGCAGCTTACATTCCTTATACAAGCAATCCAGTTATAGCTGGACCTTTTACTGAGGAAATTCAGGTTTAATTACCTTCCTCAAGGGTACAATGGCAGTGTCCCACCTGGGATTCAACCCTGCAAACTTCGGAGTTAACGAGCACGGTTCCCCAGTTCCCTAATCGCTGTGCTACACAAGCGTCAGTGTGCTTCTGCCTGGGTTTGTGCTTTTAGAGGCACGGGCGGTGAAATCCCCTCCTGGTAACCAGAAACCTGCCTGCCCTGCGTGAGTTCGTACTGACAGGAATTTCACTTCCTCTTTTACTGGGCTACATGTTCAGCCTCAGTGAGGTTGTGTTTCACATTCCGGGGTATTGCCGGGTTCCTTGTTTTTGATTCTTGGAACTTTCCTAAACTCGAATAGTTGCATGGAATGGACATAGACATGGACATTACAGACTAACACACACACAGACCCCTCATACACACAAACACGGAATTTCATCATGATTCTGTCCTTGTTTTTCTTCCTTGCCCCCTCAGTGTTGACGCAGTTGAGCGTTGAGTTCATCCTCATATAAATACATTGAATGTTCAGGCTCCAGTCTTAACACTTGGGTGGTAATAACACCGTCGCACTCGCGCGAGCCCTTCATTGCGTTATATACTGCGCTACATTGCGTTATATACTGCGCTACATTGCGTTATATACTGCGCTACATTGCGTTATATACAGCCCTTCATTGCGTTATATACAGCCCTTCATTGCGTTATATACTGCGCTACATTGCGTTATATACAGCGCTACATTGCGTTATATACAGCGCTACATTGCGTTATATACAGCGCTACATTGCGTTATATACAGCGCTACATTGCGTTATATACAGCGCTACATTGCGTTATATACAGCGCTACATTGCGTTATATACAGCGCTACATTGCGTTATATACAGCGCTACATTGCGTTATATACAGCGCTACATTGCGTTATATACAGCGCTACATTGTGTTATATACAGCGCTACATTGTGTTATATACAGCGCTACATTGTGTTATATACAGCGCTACATTGTGTTATATACAGCGCTACATTGTGTTATATACAGCCCTTCATTGCGTTATATACAGCGCTACATTGCGTTATATACAGCGCTACATTGCGTTATATACAGCGCTACATTGCGTTATATACAGCGCTACATTGCGTTATATACTGCGCTACATTGCGTTATATACAGCCCTTCATTGCGTTATATACAGCCCTTCATTGCGTTATATACAGCGCTACATTGCGTAATATACAGCCCTTCATTGCGTTATATACAGCGCTACATTGCGTTATATACAGCGCTACATTGCGTTATATACAGCCCTTCATTGCGTTATATACAGCGCTACATTGCGTTATATACAGCGCTACATTGCGTTATATACAGCGCTACATTGCGTTATATACAGCGCTCCATTGCGTTATATACAGCGCTACATTGCGTTATATACAGCGCTACATTGCGTTATATACAGCGCTACATTGCGTTATATACAGCGCTACATTGCGTTATATACAGCGCTACATTGCGTTATATACAGCGCTACATTGTGTTATATACAGCGCTACATTGTGTTATATACAGCGCTACATTGTGTTATATACAGCGCTACATTGCGTTATATACAGCGCTACATTGCGTTATATACAGCGCTACATTGCGTTATATACTGCCCTTCATTGTGTTATATACAGCGCTGACAGGTGTGTCAGAGCGGTAAATTCTGAATTATTGGCATGTTTTATTTGCGATCCGGCATTGCCTGACATCACTCTGTATTAAACTATTATTGACGTCCCTTTCTGGCTGCAGATAATGGAGAGACTTGAGTCCCCTCCAGGACCTAGTGCAGTAATGATTCACTGCTGTTCTGAGGCTGTCTGTTCTTCATATGCTGGTACATGACGGGCATTTTAATACAGAACTATGCCTTGGACTCTTTTAGACTATTGATCCACCCGCAGTGCCCCTTCTTGGCTAAGGTTGTGTACCCCTGAAAGCACTCTCTAGAGTGGTGTGCTGTTGTCTAGGTGGTGTGTTACTCTTTACTGAGCCCTGAATTATCCTCCATTCCCCCCCCAGCGGCAGCCTGGAGGAGCCCAGGGCCCAGGAGGACGACGGGGAGGCGGAGAGAGCAGAGGAGGACCTGGAGGAGGTCAGCAAGTGCTACACCAACCCCATCGCCAAGCCCATCCCACACCCCGCTGAGGGCAGACAGAGCCGGCAGAGCCTGGTCCTGCAGGACACCATGACGGAGCTCAACGTGCGCCCGTCCGCCGCCTCAAACGGCCTGGAGCTCAGCAGCGAGGACGCCTCCCTCGCCGACGACTCCGCCCAGGAAGAGCAGGAGCCTGACGCCCCGCCCCCGCCTCAGCACCCCGCTGGTGAGCACGCTCCCTGACCCCTGACCCCTCACCCCCTGACCCCTCACCCCCTGACCTTGAAAAACCTTGGAATGTCATGGAATTTGGTCAGTTATTAAACTTTCCTTAAGTTTTGAGAAAGCGGCTCAAATTTCTAAAACTAAAATGAAAATAAAAAATAAAAATAAAAAAAGCGAAGGAGCTGCTGGCTCTGTGTTCCAGAGAACTGCGTGGTGCTCAGTCTTAATCATGAGAAATCGACTGGCAAAAACGGCTAGTGATGGAAAGAAAAATCATTTTTAATCTCCCAATAAAACTAAACTTTGAGATTTATTCGAAGAATAAAAATAAGCATCCCTGTAGCCAATTGCGAGGGCTGCCTCTTTTTAAAAAAATTTATTTATTCATGATTTAGAGAAAATGCTAGCAGTGTAATTGGTGCAAGCCAGCCGTGGCTAATAATGTGTGAAGCTGACTGTGTGATGCAGTATAACAGATGCTACGTGATTGTGAGGGCTGTGCGTTTAGCTTAGCCTCTGCTGTGTCCCCTGCAGGAATTGTGCTGTGTAGAGTGGGGTACTATACCATCCCTCCCATGGATGACCTGGGCAGGATGCTGAATGAGAACGGAGACTGCCTGGTGGAGAACTTCACCGTCGGCAGGAAGGGTAAGGCCCACGTGTGAAAAGCGCTTTATAAAAGCTCTTAATCCTTTTCATCCCTTTTCCCCGTTTATGGCAGTCTTTATTTAAGGCAGGGCTGTTTACCTCCAGTCCTAGGGGGCCGTAGTGTCTGCAGGTTTAACTCCAGTCCTGGGGGGCCGTAGTGTCTGCAGGTTTAACTCCAGTCCTGGAGGGCCACAGTGTCTGCAGGTTTAACTCCAGTCCTGGAGGGGGCGCAGTGTCTGCAGGTTTAACTCCAATCCTGGAGGGCCACAGTGTCTGCAGGTTTAACTCCAGTCCTGGAGGGGGTGCAGTGTCTGCAGGTTTAACTCCAGTCCTGGAGGGCCGCAGTGTCTGCAGGTTTAACTCCAGTCCTGGAGGGGGTGCAGTGTCTGCAGGTTTAACTCCAGTCCTGGAGGGGGTGCAGTGTCTGCAGGTTTAACTCCAGTCCTGGAGGGGGTGCAGGGTCTGCAGGTTTACCTCCAGTCCTGGAGGGCCACAGTGTCTGCAGGTTTAACTACAGTCCTGGAGGGCCGCAGTGTCTGCAGGTTTAACTCCAGTCCTGGAGGGCCACAGTGTCTGCAGGTTTAACTCCAGTCCTGGAGGGCCACAGTGTCTGCAGGTTTAACTCCAGTCTTGGAGGGGCCGCAGTGTCTGCAGGTTTAACTCCAGTCCTGGAGGGCCACAGTGTCTGCAGGTTTAACTCCAGTCCTGGAGGGCCACAGTGTCTGCAGGTTTAACTCCAGTCCTGGAGGGCCACAGTGTCTGCAGGTTTAACTCCAGTCCTGGAGGGCCACAGTGTCTGCAGGTTTAACTCCAGTCCTGGAGGGCCACAGTGTCTGCTAGGGTTGTCACGATACCAGAATTTGAAACTTCGATACGATACTAGTATAAAAAAACGACACTCGATACCTCTTCCGATACCACGGCACACAAAAAAAAAGAAAAGTCCTAAGCACACTAAATAGGATACATGCAAGGGTTATTTCTCCGGACTCATTTTCCTATAGAACTCTATGGGGAAAAAAGTCAGGAGAAACAACCCTTAAAGTGATCCATCCACATCTACTCCATATCTGGCAACAGAGTGATGGTTTGGGGCTCGTTTGATAGCTCAGACCCTTGATAACTTACAGCCATTTAGCCAGCCATGTGTTCCATACTGTACCAGTGTAATTTACAGCTGAATCTAGTCTCACCCCCCAATTTCCATAGAGATCCATTCAAATGCAGAGAGGTTATAGTATCACTTGTAACAGTACCGGAAAATAAGATATCAACAGTTTTTTGATGTTGATGGTCACAGACTTCAGGAAGTAACAGCATGTTAATATGAAATATGATACTTTAAAAATACGTTAAAGCAAAGGGTATGAATACTTATGTAAATGAGAAATTTTAGTTTTTTATTTTTAATAAATTTGCAAAAATCTCAAAAAAACTTTTTTCACATTGTCATTATGGGGTGTTGTGTGTAGAATTTTGAGGGAAAAAATGAATTTAATCAATTTTGGAATAAGGCTGTAACAGAACAAAATGTGGAAAAAGTGAAGCGCTGTGAATACTTTCCGGATGCACTGTAGATCTAATTACACGGTTGTGTTGAAGGCTTTGTAGCAAGCTGAAAGCAACACCGGGTCGTGTTACTTACAAACGACACGCATGGCGTTTTAGTCATCATTGTTCTTAGCGTGCGTGTATTTTTCTGCATGTGCGCCGTGCAGGAATTGCATCTTTATAATGTGCGTATAAAATATTCACGGGTACAAAGCATACATTCCCTTGAGGCTCGTGTTGTAAATGAGCCATTATGCTTCTCATTATTTCCATGTTCTCTGTGCAGCATATGTACAAGCGTTTAAACGTGGTGAATAATTAATGCAGCCGCTATGTTGCTCTTATAAATATGTAATGAGCTTTCGGTCTCTTAGCTGTCCCTTCAGTTTAGGCCGGACTGATCACATGACTTATTGTGTGCGCTTATGGGAGGTCCGTCTCTCCACTCCCCTAAAATTGGTTTAATTTGACATTTGTAATGAGCGCTTAATTCATTGTGGATTGATGGTGGCGGTGTTTGCATACGTCAGCACGGCATGGGGTATACAGCCTCCCCCTGAACAAGAGTGAAACAAATAAAAGGGAAAATAAATGAAAGTTTAGTCAGATGTTTAAAAGGCACACAGCGTTTGGATAAATTGTTTTTTGTTTTTGTTTTTTTTGTCTTTATTTTCTTTCTGACTGAATGGGTGGAAACAGCCTTAAAACCTGGTGACTGGCAGGATATGAAATTAACTTTTTCAGCCACTGGCCAGAGTGGCTCGTGGATTCTAAAAATCACCAGCCATCTTCAACATTTTACCTTTTACAATATAACACAACCCGGTTACCAGCCAAAGTGGCTGTTAGAGTAGAAAATCTTACCAGCCACAATCAAAGTTTTACTCGTTTTCACAACCTGGTGACTGGGGTCTTGGACAGTGTTTGGGACATTTCTGCAGCATCTGATAACCATCACAGGAGATGTTTATTTATCTCTCCTGCCCCTACAAACCTCTGAATGGCCTTTCGGTGCTCTGCAGTCAAAATGGTGGACTCCACAGTGATGCATCCATTATATACTCGCTATGTAATGTAGAACACTGGTTCTTAAATGTTTCAATATTGTGGGGACCCAAATAAGAAATGCTTTTTAATATCTGGACCCAAAGTGATAAATTTAGGACCTTTCATGGACCTGTCAAATACCAGCATAGCCTAGTGGACATTCTGAGCTGGGTGTGTAATTAACACCAGCCACCAGCCAAATGCTGGTAAAATTTAGATTGAGGCTGGTGATATTTTTTACTCTAGGAGCCACTTTGGCTGGCAACCAACCAGGTTGAGTTATATTGTGTATATAAAAGATAGAGTGGCTGGTAAAATGTTCCAGGGTTTCCAGGGTCTGCCTCATGTAGTCCCACGACCCATTTTGGGTCCCGATCCATAGTATAAGAAACACTGGTGTAGAACATGGCGCCGTGTGTTAAAACATGCTCAGGTTGTGTCTCTGATCCGCGATGTATCTGCAGGCTACGGGTCCATTTTCTTTCCTGGAGAGGTGAACCTGACCGATCTGAACCTGGACGAGATCGTACACTTCCGACGGAAGGAAGTCATCGTCTACCCTGACGACAAGGCCAAGCCCCCTGTGGGAGACGGCCTCAACAGGTAAGACGCACCCGAGACTGCGCAGTCCGCTCCGCCGTGCGCCGTATCCGCTGCAGTTATGGGTAACGTTTCATCTGTACCAGAGACAGTTTGTGCATTTCCATGATAAATGTCACTGCAAAGTGCTCTAATAAATAAACAAAACCTTCTGAACCGTTGGTACGGGCGGTGAAATTTACGGATACGTTTGAGTAAACATCAGCGATCTTTTCTTGGCAACGACAGTGTCTGAGTGGCAAGTCGTGTGAGTGAATAATATGAAAAGATATCTCCCATTTACACTGTATAGCGTGTTTATTTATGATTGTGAGGTAGTCTGCCTGTGGGGCACAGAGTGGTGTAAACGGGCTTCAGCAATGGAAATAAATCTGGTATACAAATCGGGGTATAAAAAGTCTTATTCCATATTATGGGTAATTGTGCAGTGGGGTCTAGTTTGCTGGACTCTGGGCTTTGTAGGATTCAAGGCTGGTCTGTCTCCCTTCCTTCACCTGTCTCCAGGGATGTGGTTTTTCTTAGTGAATCAGGAAAAGCTCATGCAAGTGACCGCCCAGTGGCATTTAGGGTCTAAAAATCCAGTGTTTCCTGATGAATCGAGGAAAATCGCGTAAAACCCCCATTCCTTACAGACCTGCTCTTCCCCCTCTCCCCCCCCCCCCCCCCCTTTCAGACGAGCGGAGGTGACGCTGGACGGGGTGTGGCCCAACGACAAAACCACCTGCACCCAGATCAAGACTCCCGAGCGGCTGACGGAGATGAACTACGAGGGCCGGCTGGAGAACGCGTGCCGGAAGCAGGGGGCCCGGTTCCTGGAGTACCGGCCCGAGACGGGCTCCTGGGTGTTTGAGGTGCGGATCGCAGGCCCGGCCCGGCCCGGCCCGTGGGCGGCTTCACATTTCAGTCCGCCAATCTAAAGCTCTGGGCCCAGAGAGCCACAGGGTTTCCTCAGCTGGCCTGTAGCTTCACCTTAGTCAGAAACGAATGAATCGAGTGTTTTACCGGCTCAAGTGCCGAGTAAGAGTGAACCCCGGCTGGCCCTGCTTCTCTCCGGGGCCAGGATTGGGCGAACCCCCCCACTATGGTGTGTAGAATGGGTCTTTATTGTCCCAGTGGGGATTGGTCCTTAAAGACTTAAAGATATTAGACGGTCGTATAGGATTTCCACATTACAGGACAGGTTCGCAGTTAATGAGTAACGTTACAGGCTGCAGGTGTAATGATAGCACACACACACACACACACACACACACACACACACACATTAAAAGGATACCTGCACGTTACAGGTGTGTTACTGAAACGTTCGCCATTAATGAGTAACATTACAGACTGCAGGTGTAATGAAGGCACACACAGTAACAGGATACCTGCACGTTACAGGTGTGTTAGTGAAACGTTCACCGTTAATGAGTAACGTTACAGGCTGCAGGTGTAATGATAGCACACACACACACACACACACATTAAAAGGATACCTGCACGTTACAGGTGTGTTACTGAGGCGTTTGTCTCCTCCCAGGTGGCCCATTTCTCCAAGTACGGCCTCCAGGACTCCGATGAGGACGACGAGCCACTGCCCGTCAAAACGGACCTGAAGAAGCTGAAGACCGCTGCCGCAGTTCCGCCCTCCCAACAGCAGGTGGCGCTCAATGGGAAACCCACACCGCAACCACAGGTACATGGAGGAGCTTGCTGATCTGGCCCACTGGGTCACTGCATAGGACCGGAACACTGGGACGGATGAACCCCCCCTCTCCCCCCAGGTTTCCTCATACCTGTGGTGGCTGGGGACTCACCCAATGGTGGAACAGTGGGAGGGGGGCAATGCTTTCTGGGTAATCTGTATTGTGTTTTCTGGACACATTGATGAGGCGACATCACTTAGCTTTAGGGTGACCAATAAGCACAAGGACATCGAGGGTTCATGTTCATACACCAAAAAAAAAAAGACAACTACGTTTCCTTGGGTTTATTTTTGAAATGCACCTTGACTTGGGACGTTTTAAAAAAATAAAAATTAAAAAAAACTTGTAATTCATTGAAGTGTTATCTGGGTAATGTAGATGCCAGAAATACATTTATTGGCAGTTCTGAAGTTGTGCTGGGTTGTGGCCGTTATAATAAATATTTTGCTTTTCTTTTTGTTTCATTTGGCAACAAATGAGCAGATCCTGATTATATCAAAACTAATGATAATCCAAAAAATAGTGTGTAGGTTTTACGGTGAGAAATGGGAATATATATTTATCATAATCCAGTCCCACAGAAAGAGTTTCTCATTTAAAGAGGACAAATGGATCTGGGGACTTTTTTTGAAATGTATAAATATAGAAATGCCTTTAAAAGAAATGTATATTTATATAATAGTTTTGGCACAATTATACATTTCCCAGGAAAGAAATTGTTAGTCTTTTAGAATCAGAAGTGTGTAACAATAAATTCAGTTTTGATGTATGTAAAATGTGATTAAACTGATAAAGTTGTTAGACGTCTGTCCCTGTAAATATTTTTAACAGAATAATGGAGAAGATATGGTAATTTTTCTGATATGGTTTCTGCTTATATCATTATTCGCTGTCATTATTAGCCCTGTACCCTCAACCATGAAATGCTGTTTGTTTCAGAAAATGGGAATATCACACTCACACTGGAAAAATGGGAATATCACACTCACACTGGAAAAATGGGAATATCACATTCTCACTGGGAAAACGGGAATATCACACACACACACACACACACACACACACACACACACACACACACACACACACACACACACACACACACACACACACACACACACACACACACACACACACACACAGGGAAAATGGGAATGTGTTTTGTCAGTTGCAGTTCAGTCTGACTAATCTGAGTGAGCCCTCCTCTTACCCTTCTCACCTGGCTTTGTCCTGCCTGGCTATGGAGGGATTTAATATAGGCCTGCTTGGGTTAGCACTGTGTGTTACTCTCAATGGCACGCCGGGTGTCCACAGGTTACCAATTGTTGTCAGTGGCTGACTGTATTTTATAACTCTACTGCAGAGGGCACAGTGGAGGGGGGTGTATTTCCAATTTAAGGATAACTAAAAGTTTTCAAAACAAATTCTGTGTGTAAAACGGGGGGGGCGGGGGGTGGTGGTCCTGGAGTGCTGCAGTGTCTGCTGGGTTTTGGAGTGTTTAAGCACCTCAGTGATTAGTTAAAAATGACTCTCTGGACAGTGACCACATGCCATGTTTTTTGGCCGCTAATTGAGAAGAAACCATAGCAACGCTCTGACACCGCAGCTCTCCAGGATATGAGTGACGTCCCCACTGGAGCTCTTTGCTGAAATTAAGTGTTTTTACACAGCGTGAAGGAGTTCTCTCTCTCATTAGGAATAAAAAGGTCTTTTTTTCCCCCCATTGGTCTGGGTTGATACTGCTGCTTTATACTTTTTGAATGCATGATCTGAATAAAGATGAATCCACAATTTGTCTGTTAAGTTGTGAAATGTACTCTTATTATTTTGTGATACGCCTGTAATCATTGGAAACCATGCCAAAAATAAAATTTTAAATAAAGATTGAAACATTTTCATTTTGTTTGCTGTCAGACTCTTTCAGTATAGTCGATCCTTCTTGAGCAGCACGTTTAATACTGCGTGTCTGCGTGTATTTGTTTGTGTCTGCGTGTGTGTATTTGTGTGTGTCTGTGTGTATATGTGTCTGTGTCTGTGTCTGTGTGTGTGTGTGTGTGTGTGTGTGTGTGTAGAGCTCGGCCGTGTTGGAGCTGCTGAGCCGGGCGTCGGAGGTGGACAGTGACATGGCGGACATCACGCAGGAGCTCCCCATGGACAGCGTTCTGGATGGAGAGGACCGGGACAGCGCCCCTCTGGAGGACACCCCCACCGAACCCCAGCCCGTCTCCGCCTCCAGCCACATCGCCTCTGCCAAGGGCATCAACCCCCACATCCTGCAGGTACCCCAACAATCCACCAACCCCCACATCCTGCAGGTACCCCAACAATCCATCAAACCCCCACATCCTGCAGGTACCCCAACAATCCACCAACCCCCACATCCTGCAGGTACCCCAACAATCCACCAACCCCCACATCCTGCAGGTACCCCAACAATCCATCAAACCCCCACATCCTGCAGGTACCCCAACAATCCACCAAAATCAGCGTCAACCCCCACATCCTGCAGGTACCCCAACAATCCACCAACCCCCACATCCTGCAGGTACCCCAACAATCCACCAACCCCCACATCCTGCAGATACCCCAACAATCCACCAAAATCACCATCAACCCCCACATCCTGCAGGTACCCCAAAAAATCAAATAAAATCACCATCAGCCCCCACACTGCGGGTGCCCCAAGAGTCCACCCAAATCACTGTCAGCACCTACACTCTGCACGTACCCCCAAATCACCATCCGACCCTGCAGGTACCCCAAGAATCCACCCAAATCATCATCAGCCTCTAAACCCCGCAGGTACCTCCAAATCACCGTCAGCCCCTACACCCTGTTGATGCCCCCAAATCATTAACTCCCACATTCCAAAATCCACCCAAATCGCCATCAACTCCCACACCCCATAATATCACCTGCTGTGAGTTCTAGACCAGCACTAATGAACCAATCATGCTCTTCACCGTGATCAGTTGAACCTCTTCAGACACGCGTCTCGTGTTTTGGGTAAAACGTATGGAGATCCAGGTGAATCTCTCCCCCCTGTCCACTCTCCACACAGATAATGAAGTCCTCCTTGTTCATGGAGGATGAGGAGGGAGACCTGTTCCCGAAGATGGGGTTCGGCTCGCCCGCCCAGGGATTGGACGACTCGAAGGACCTCAGCTCGCCCCGATTCGTTCTCACGGCCCCTCAGGGGAGACCATCGGGTGAGTAATCTACTAATCGCGTCTCGGAAGAGAAATCCAGCGTTTCACTGATGCATTTTTACTTTGTGCTCTTCTAATTGGACAGTGGAGTATAATGGTGGCACTATTGTAATGTAATGGGGGTAGAGGGGGGGGACTGGGCTCTTAGCTCAAAGGGTGGTTGCAAGTTTAATTTGTGGGTGGGGCACTGCCGTACTGTTGAGCAAACTTTATTTAAATAAAGTTTATTAGTAAATATCCATGTATAAATGGACTGTGTAAAAAAAAATAAAAACGGTAAATTAATAATTCTAAATATAATTATATGAATGCCTATATGTAAGGATTGTGATTTAGTTAGTATCATTGTTGTTATTATTATGTGTTTCTCTTTCTACCCTGTAGGAGGGCTACTCCAGGCCAGGTTCAGCTTGGGGGCGGGACTCTTCTCCCAGCTCCCAGAAGCCCCGTTCGGAGGCATCCCCCAGAAGCTGGCCAGAGGCTCCACCCCGGAGCCCTCTCGCCTCTCCGCCTGGTCCACGCCGGGGCCCTCGTTCCGGCTGCCCCCGCCCGTCCCCGAGGCGACCCTGCGCACCGTGGGCACCCAGCGCCAGCCCTTCCTGGTGCCCCGGGAGGGCTCGGTGGCCCACGGGAAGGGCAAGCTGCTCATGGACTCCGCCCTGTTCATGGGCCGATCCTTCCGCGTGGGCTGGGGGCCCAACTGGGCCCTGGCGCACTGCGGGGACCCGCTCAGCGACTCCGCGGGGCCTTCCCGAGACCCGCAGGCGGAGGCCCTGGGGTTCGGCTTCCTGCCTAAACTGCCCAAGAGCAAACCGTGAGTGACTGCGCCCGCGGGACACTTTTACATTTTAGCAAGTTATTGTATTTTTATATATGTATTTCTTTTAGTTCCTATTTTTTTTTAAATATTTTAATTATTGCCCAACATGGGTCTGAACATGTCCTGTTCCCACCCTAATTTGGAATGTCCAATTATCAGCAACCGCAGCCGTGTTCATGCTGCAATGCCCACTGCCGATTCAGGAGATGTTTTCAGCGTTTAGCAAATGCTTTCATGTCCAGAAACGTACACAGCTTACATTCTTTTATGTACAGACTACAGTTTGTACAGCAGGATATGTTACTGAAGCGGTTCTGATTTAATTATATTGCTCAAGGGTGCAACGGCAGTGCCTCATTTGGGAATCGAACCTGCAAGCCCAATCCCCTAACAATTATGCTACACTGCTGTTACTTAGTGTGGTTCCTTTAGGGAAATTAGGGCTACTCATAACCTTACAGCACTATGAGCCTGACCAGGCTGCTCATAACCTTACAGCACTATGAGCCTGACCAGGCAGCTCATAACCTTACAGTGCTATGAACCTGACCAGGCTGCTCATAACCTTACAGTGCTATGAACCTGACCAGGCAGCTCATAACCTTACAGTGCTATGAACCTGACCAGGCTGCTCATAACCTTACAGTGCTATGAACCTGACCAGGCAGCTCATAACCTTACAGTGCTATGAACCTGACCAGGCAGCTCATAACCTTACAGCACTATGAGCCTGACCAGGCTGCTCATAACCTTACAGCACTATGAGCCTGACCAGGCAGCTCATAACCTTACAGTGCTATGAACCTGACCAGGCTGCTCATAACCTTGCAGCGCTATGAGCCTGACCAGGCGGCTCATAACCTTACAGCCCTCTGAGAAAGTGTCTGAACCCGAACATGCATGGGGAGATTGTTCCATAAGACAAAGACAGGAGCTCTGTTAGAGAAGGCTCGGCCACCCATTGTAATTTTAGATGTAGTAGGAATTTATAGCCAGCACCTTGTGAACAAAGTAATCTTGGAGGACAGTAAGGAATGAGCAAGTCACTAAGATATTCTGGAGCCGAACCATTTAAAGTTTTAAACGCTAAAAATAAAATCTTGTCAATTCTGAATTTGACAGGCAGCCAATGCATTTTGAGCACCGGGCTGATATGCTCTCATTTCTTAGTTCTAGTAAGAACCCTAGCGGCTGTATTCTGCAGTTGGAGTTGGAGTTGAAGTTGGAGACGATTCAGGGCTGAGCCAGTGCAACCAGACAATAAAGTGTTACAGTAATCTAGTCGAGAGGTTACCAAAGCATCAACCATTTTTTCAGCATCCTCCAAGGACAGCCCCTTCCTTAATTTAGAAATATTCCTCAAGTGTAAGAAGGCCACTCTTGTGATATTAATACGGGGCTGGAAGGAGAGGTCTGAATCAGTAGTTACACCAAGGTTTTTAACAACTGTGTTTGCGGAGACAGAAGCCATCTAAATTGAAAGAAAACTTAAGAATTTATCTCTAAGAGATTTGGGACCTACAACTAATATCTGTCTTATCTGAGTTTGATAAGATGAAATTTTGGGTCATCCAGGCATTTACATCTTTCAGACAGGCTAGTTTAGACAACTTCACCAGGCTTAACTTCACCAGGCTTAACTTCACCATGTCTGCTTATGTCCCCAAGAGGGAGCATGTACAGAGAAAAGAGCAAAGGACCCAAAGGACTGCTCATAACCTCACAGCATTATGAGCCTGACCAGGCAGCTCATAACCTCACAGCATTATGAGTCTGACCAGGCAGCTCATAACCTCACAGCATTATGAGTCTGACCAGGCAGCTCATAACCTCATAGCATTATGAGCCTGACCAAGCTGCTCATAACCTCACAGCATTATGAGTCTGACCAGGCAGCTCATAACCTCACAGCACTATGAGTCTGACCAGGCAGCTCATAACCTCACAGCATTATGAGTCTGACCAGGCAGCTCATAACCTCACAGCCCTATGCGTCTGACCAGGCAGCTCATAACCTCACAGCACTATGAGTCTGACCAGGCAGCTCATAACCTCACAGCATTATGAGTCTGACCAGGCAGCTCATAACCTTACAGCACTATGAGCCTGACCAGGCTGCTCATAACCGTACAGTACTATGAGCCTGACCAGGCTGCTCATAACCTTACAGTACTATGAGTCTGACCAGGCTGCTCATAACCTTACAGTACTATGAGCCTGAACAGGCTGCTCATAACCTTACAGTATTATGAGCCTGAACAGGCAGCTCATAACCTTACAGTACTATGAGCCTGAACAGGCTGCTCATAACCTTACAGTATTATGAGCCTGACCAGGCTGCTCATAACCTTGCAGCACTATGAGCCTGATCAGGCTGCTCATAACCTTACAGCACTATGAGCCTGACCAGGCTGCTCATAACCTTACAGTACTATTAGCCTGACCAGGCTGCTCATAACCTTACAGTACTATGAGTCTGACCAGGCTGCTCATAACCTTACAGTACTATGCGCCTGACCTTGTTGATTAGGAGCCATAACTCAAAAATGTCTTTCCGAATCAAAATGGGGTGTACACTCTTATCTTAAGCAAGCTTAATCCCTTTTAGATTCAAAATGGGGTGGACGCTCTTGCTCTCCTGCATAAAAGCTCATCGATTCGGTCTGAAACGTGGCCTCTTACTTGACCCTGGTAGCTGTTTGAAATCAATAACTTTATTAATACAAGACAGCCGATGTTAAACGGATGCTTATTCATGCTGTTATCCTTATGAGAGCGTAAGAATATTTGATTAAGAGGACAGGCAGTGCAGCCGATCCAGACTCCTCATTAGTCCATAGATCCGGCTGATCGGTAAGCAATTGCGCAGACTTCCTGTCCTGAATACCGCTGTCCGCCCTGCACTGCAGGATTTCGGAGGGCCCCTTCAAGGTGCACCTGGAGCAGGTGGTGGACGTGGAGCCCCGGGACTCTGAGGAGACGCTTGGGCTGTTCCAGCGCCCCCTGGAGATCGAGCTGAAGTACTGCAGGGTGAGCGCAGAGGAGTCGTGTCCCTTCGTCCAGCCGGCCAGAGGAGTGGACGCCCTGCACGAGTACGCCCACTGGATCAGCGAGGTCACCAAGGAGCCTGGAGCTGTGGATGGTCAGCACCTGATATGCGCACACGGATACACACACACACACACACGCACACACCTTGATGGTCAGCACCTCACCCACTGTACTTTTTACCTATAGCAGTCCGAAGATATTGTATACGAGCGGTTAGGTTTACAACGCAAATGTGTGTGCTCACTGCTTCTATTTGTGTGTGTGTGTGTGTGTGTGTGTGTGTGTGTGTGTGTGTGTGTGTGTGTGTGTGTGTGTGTGTGTGCGTGTGCGTGTGTGTATGCGGTACAGATGTGGTGCAGCACTGGAGCCTGGTATGGACTCTGTGTGCGGCTCTGTGGGGTCGGCTGGGTGACTTGGAGCCCGAGACGGGCCGGGCCGGGAGCTACACCCAGCAGCTGGAGCGCCGTCGCAGCTTCTCCGCCTGGCTGGCCCACAGCGCCGCCCACAGGGTGGAGGAGGAAGTGCAGCGTGTGACGTCCGCTCAGCACCAAAGCCACGTGGACGCCATCTTCAGCTACCTTACTGCCAACCGCGTTAGCGAGGCCTGTAAGCTGGCGCAGAAATCCGGTGAGTTCCGTCTGCTGGGCGCTCCTCCGGGGGGAGGTTGGCTGGGGCTTGGGGTTCCCGTGAGATTTCAAGCCAAAATATTCTCATTTGATGCGTCTTATGAAAACGGTTTCCTGGCCTTTGAAAGCAGGAAACCGGTCTTCAGTATCCAATTACCTGGTTCCTCAGTGACAGGACAGTGAACTGGGTTGCAGGTTCGATTCCCACATAGTATAAGGCCGTTGTACCCTTGAGCAAGGTACCTCACCTGAATTGCTTCAATAAATATCCAGCTGTATAAATTGATTCTATGTAAAAAAAAAATTTAAAAAAATTAAAATAAAAAAAAAGTACAGGAAGTTGTGTACGTCGCTATGGACAAGAGCATTTTTGCCCTGTTAGCAGGGAAACCGGTACGCATGTGCTGTTCGCCAGCCAGTCAGGCAGTCGCTCGCTCGTTTTCTGAGTCACTCACTCACTTGCACACTCACTGATACAATCACATCTGCTAAATGGCAGTAATCTAACGGTTATTGTGGCGATGGATGGTCAGCATTGTGGAGTGGGCCGAAGGAACGCAGGAGCTCAATATCTGGGTTAACTGTAGTATCTTCTCAGGTGTTGTAAAAGGGAAGGTTGCGGACCTGTCCGTACCTGGTGAGCGGCATAGTGAGACCCTAACCCTACCACCACGCCCTCTCTCTCCCTGACAGGGGACCACCGCCTCGCCTTCCTGCTGTCCCAGGCCGGAGGGTCCCATTACACCCGCGAGCTTCTGGCCATGCAGCTGGTAGACTGGAGCCGGCTGGAGACTGACTCCTTTGTGCAGGAGGAGAGACTGCGCATCTTCGCCCTGTTAGCGGGGAAACCGGTACGCTTGTGCTGTTCGCTCACTCACTGATACAATCACTCACTCGCTCACTCACTGATACAATCACTCACTCACTCACTCACTGATACAATCACTCACTCGCTCACTCACTGATACAATCACTCACTCGCTCACTCACTGATACAATCACTCACTCACTGATACAATCACTCACTCACTCACTCACTGATACAATCACTCACTCACTGATACAATCACTCACTCGCTCGCTCACTCACTGATACAATCACTCACTCGCTCACTCACTGATACAATCACTCACTCGCTCGCTCACTCACTGATACAATCACTCACTCACTCACTCACTGATACAATCACTCACTCGCTCGCTCACTCACTGATACAATCGCTCGCTCACTGATACAATCGCTCACTCACTGATACAATCACTCACTCGCTCACTCACTGATACAATCACTCACTCGCTCACTCACTGATACAATCACTCACTCGCTCGCTCACTCACTGATACAATCGCTCGCTCACTGATACAATCGCTCACTCACTGATACAATCACTCACTCGCTCACTCACTGATACAATCACTCACTCACTCGCTCACTGATACAATCGCTCACTCACTGATACAATCGCTCGCTCGCTCACTCACTGATACAATCACTCGCTCACTCACTGATACAATCACTCACTCGCTCACTCACTGATACAATCGCTCGCTCACTCACTGATACAATCGCTCGCTCACTCACTGATACAATCGCTCGCTCACTCACTGATACAATCGCTCACTCACTGATACAATCGCTCGCTCACTCACTGATACAATCGCTCGCTCACTCACTGATACCATCGCTCGCTCACTCACTGATACAATCATTCACTCACTGATAGAATCACTCGCTCACTCAGTGATACAATCACTCGCTCACTCAGTGATACAATCACTCACTCTGTCATTCACTCACTGATACAATCGCTCACTCACTCACTGATACAATCATTCACTCACTGATACAATCACTCGCTCACTCAGTGATACAATCACTCACTCTGTCATTCACTCACTGATACTATCACTCGCTCACTCAGTGATACAATCACTCACTCTGTCATTCACTCACTGATACGATCGCTCACTCACTCACTGATACAATCGCTCACTCACTCACTGATACGATCGCTTACTCACTCACTGATATGATCGCTCACTCACTCACTGATACAATCGCTCACTCACTCACTGATACAATCGCTCACTCACTCACTGGTACAATCGCTCACTCACTCACTGGTACAATCATTCACTCACTAATACAATCACTCACTTTGTCATTCACTCACTGATACAATCACTCACTCTCATACAAACACACACACACACACACACACACACACACACACACACACACAAACTCCATAAACAGCTTGAGATTGGAGTGGAAATGGTGTGCAGAAGCATCTTTTTACACTGTTATGTATGCTCTCTCTGGTGTACATTTGTAATGCTTTAATCCTTGTACCTGTCCTGTGCTCTGCCTGACGGCCCAGGTGTGGCAGACCTCTGACAGCTGTGTGAACGTGTGTTCTGAGCTGGACTGGCAGCGCTGTCTGGCCGTGCACCTGTGGTACCTGCTCCCTCCCACCGCCTCCGTCGCCGACGCTCTGTGCAAGTACCAGGCTGCCTTCCAGGTCTGCATTCCTTCACTTACTTTCATTTATTCAATTCAGAGAGTGATGAAACAGTATTGCCAAAGCCATGGAGTTGATATACAAGATTTAACATTTGAGTGGTTACAATAGTGACGTGTAGGGACTAGGGATAGTTTATTTACAGTTAATCAGGCGTTTGAGTGGTTACAATAGTGACGTGTAGGGACTAGGGATAGTTTATTTACAGTTAATCAGGCGTTTGAGTGGTTACAATAGTGACGTGTAGGGACTAGGGATAGTTTATTTACAGTTAATCAGGCATTTGAGTGGTTACAATAGTGACGTGTAGGGACTAGGGATAGTTTATTTACAGTTAATCAGGCGTTTGAGTGGTTACAATAGTGACGTGTAGGGACTAGGGATAGTTTATTTACAGTTAATCAGGCATTTGAATGGTTACAATAGTGACGTGTAGGGACTAGAGATAGTTTATTTACAGTTAATCAGGCGTTTCAGTGGTTACAATAGTGACGTGTAGGGACTAGGGATAGTTTATTTACAGTTAATCAGGCGTTTCAGTGGTTACAATAGTAACGTATAGGGACTAGGGATAGTTTATTTACAGATAATCAGGCGTTTCAGTGGTTACAATCGTGACGTGTAGGGACTAGGGATAGTTTATTTACAGTTAATCAGGCGTTTGAGTGGTTACAATAGTGACGTGTAGGGACTAGGGATAGTTTATTTACAGTTAATCAGGCGTTTGAGTGGTTACAATAGTGACGTGTAGGGACTAGGGATAGTTTATTTACAGTTAATCAGGCGTTTCAGTGGTTACAATAGTGACGTGTAGGGACTAGGGATAGTCTATTTACAGTTAATCAGGCGTTTGAGTGGTTACAATAGTGACGTGTAGGGACTAGAGATAGTTTATTTACAGTTAATCAGGCGTTTCAGTGGTTACAATAATGACGTGTAGGGACTAGGGATAGTTTATTTACAGTTAATCAGGCGTTTGAGTGGTTACAATAGTGACGTGTAGGGACTAGGGATAGTTAATTTACAGTTAATCAGGCGTTTCAGTGGTTACAATAGTGACGTGTAGGGACTAGGGATAGTTTATTTACAGTTAATCAGGCGTTTCAGTGGTTACAATAGTAACGTGTAGGGACTAGGGATAGTTTATTTACAGATAATCAGGTGTTTGAGTGGTTACAATCGTGACGTGTAGGGACTAGGGATAGTTTATTTACAGTTAATCAGGCGTTTGAGTGGTTACAATAGTGACGTGTAGGGACTAGGGATAGTTTATTTACAGTTAATCAGGCATTTGAGTGGTTACAGTAGTGACGTGTAGGGACTAGGGATAGTTTATTTACAGTTAATCAGGCATTTGAGTGGTTACAATCGTGACGTGTAGGGACTAGGGATAGTTTATTTACAGTTAATCAGGCATTTGAGTGGTTACAATAGTGACGTGTAGGGACTAGGGATAGTTTATTTACAGTTAATCAGGCGTTTGAGTGGTTACAGTAGTGACGTGTAGGGACTAGGGATAGTCTATTTACAGTTAATCAGGCGTTTGAGTGGTTACAATAGTAACGTATAGGGACTAGGGATAGTTTATTTACAGATAATCAGGCGTTTGAGTGGTTACAATCGTGACGTGTAGGGACTAGAGATAGTTTATTTACAGTTAATCAGGCGTTTCAGTGGTTACAATAGTGACGTGTAGGGACTAGGGATAGTTTATTTACAGTTAATCAGGCGTTTCAGTGGTTACAATAGTGACGTGTAGGGACTAGGGATAGTTTATTTACAGTTAATCAGGCGTTTGAGTGGTTACAATAGTGACGTGTAGGGACTAGGGATAGTTTATTTACAGTTAATCAGGCGTTTGAGTGGTTACAATCGTGACGTGTTGGGACTAGGGATAGTTTATTTACAGTTAATCAGGCGTTTGAGTGGTTACAATAGTGACGTGTAGGGACTAGGGATAGTTTATTTACAGTTAATCAGGCGTTTGAGTGGTTACAATAGTGACGTGTAGGGACTAGGGATAGTTTATTTACAGTTAATCAGGCGTTTGAGTGGTTACAATAGTGACGTGTAGGGACTAGGGATAGTTTATTTACAGTTAATCAGGCGTTTCAGTGGTTACAATAGTGACGTGTAGGGACTAGGGATAGTTTATTTACAGTTAATCAGGCGTTTCAGTGGTTACAATAGTGACGTGTAGGGACTAGGGATAGTCTATTTACAGTTAATCAGGCGTTTCAGTGGTTACAATAGTGACGTGTAGGGACTAGGGATAGTTTATTTACAGTTAATCAGGCGTTTGAGTGGTTACAATAGTGACGTGTAGGGACTAGGGATAGTCTATTTACAGTTAATCAGGCGTTTGAGTGGTTACAATCGTGACGTGTAGGGACTAGGGATAGTCTATTTACAGTTAATCAGGCGTTTGAGTGGTTACAATAGTGACGTGTAGGGACTAGGGATAGTCTATTTACAGTTAATCAGGCATTTGAGTGGTTACAATAGTGACGTTTAGGGACTAGAGATAGTTTATTTACAGTTAATCAGGCGTTTCAGTGGTTACAATAGTGACGTGTAGGGACTAGGGATAGTCTATTTACAGTTAATCAGGCTCCCTTGCTTTGTGACACATCTTCCCACCATTGGGGGCAGTTATTCCCTCACTATTTTATTTTTTTTCAGGGTTTTAGAGTGGAAATTCAGGCAATATTTGTATTATTTGCTCTTGGTGTGTTTT
>CM056389.1:10250922-10359912 GCA_029718625.1 Synaphobranchus kaupii
TGTTCAGTTTTTGATTATTACTCTAAGTTTAAGTTTATTATTATGATTTGCCTGAGCAAAGCACTTTGGGGTGTTTTTTTGGTATAAGGTGCTATATAAATAGAGATTATTATTACTGTTATGTTTCAATGAGTCAATTCATGGCCTTTAGACTCGAAGCCCCACTTGGTTTGATTTGCTGGAGCTATGAAACGTACATCTCGGCTCAAATAACCCAACTGCTCCGCATACTAAACTCTGGAGCATTTACCATAAGGGTAACCCACTCTGGACATAACATTACACCATCAAATCCATTTTGTGACTTACAGCACTACATCCTCAATCCCCCTCCTGCGTTGAGTCTACTATGGTCCTTAATGCTAACTTATTACAACGGGTGTAATGACACTTCACCCGCCACTGGTGGGTGCTATTCCCCCCAAACTTTCTGTACACGCTTTGTCAGTGACTCTGGATAAGAGCCTTCGCTAAATGCCTGAATGTGAAGTTCAAATGCAGCTCAGAGTACATTAAATAAGACTACAGAGAAAACTGGGGCTGGGAAAGAGTAAGGGAGTCTATACTAGTTCACTGTAGGACAGGGGATGGCACAACTCCGGTTCTGGAGGGCGAGTCTGAGTGCTGGTTTTTGTTCCAACCAATTACCTTTAACTAAGGCAGTGTCAGAACCAGCGCCCTTCCATACTATTGAGTATGCTTGTTGAATACACTGGATGAGAAAGTTAGTAGGAGAAATATAGGATACATAGGATAAATCTTCTCTAAATGTAGTGTACTTAAAACCCCTGGATGATATGCTTACTTCAAGGGTTTTCGCTGAGTATAATCGGGAGTATACCATAAATATGATGTGCAGCTTCACTCTAAAAATGAGACACAGCTTTGTGACGTTTTTCACAGGGGAAATGGATCCTGAAACGGATGGGCCCTTGCTGTGCACGCGTACTGTAGGAGGTAGCTGCATGTCCACAGCTAGCAGGTTAGCGTGCGCGTTTAAGCGTCGTTCGCTTTTTCACAGCTACTTCCTGGTTTCAGCGGCGGTCCGGTCCCGCCTCTGCAGTGCCTCAAGGCCACGCTATTGGCCCTTTTAATGCCCCTTGGTCCTCATTGGGCTAGCTGGAGCTGAGGGGCGTGGCCATGGTCAAGGGGAGGGTTATGGGTAGCTAGTTATCAAAACACAGAACACTAGTGGTCACACCTTAACTCTGAGGAGGGGCTTTGTGATGTTGGCACCCAACTGTGGAAAAGCGAACAGAACCCCAATCTGAGTCTTTGGCACGAGATGACTCACACAACTTTTACATTTTTATATAAAATCCCTTTACAACTGCTGGATATTTACTGAAGCAATTCAGGCTAAGCACCTTTGCTTGGGTCAAGGGAAGGGTACAACAGCAGTGTCCTACCTGGGAATCGAACCTGCAACCTTTTAGTTACGAGCCCAGATCTCTAAGCATTACACCACGTCAGTGTTTCTCAACCCTGGTCCCGGAGGGCCGTAGGGTATGCTGGTTTTTGTTGTTACTCGGTACTTAATTGATCAATTAAAGCAGCCGATAACAGAGTTCATTCACCACACCTGGTTCCTTGGGTCTGAATTGTTTGCCGATATTAAGGCACAAACAAAAACCGTTAACGCATGCGCTCTCTCACAACCAACCCGGTGCTGACAGCTCCTCACTTACCTAAATATCAAATTAATGCCGAACAGGGTAAACATGACCACGCTGTATCCCACAATCCCCGTGGTGTAGCTCAGCTTGTAGAGCAGGAGGAACCATTTGTACACAAGCCTGTGGAGGAGCAGAGAACACGTGTGACACGTCAGTTCCGCCAAGCACTTCCTGGCCAGAGTTCCAACCTTTCCAGGACAACAAGCCACTTAGTGGGCGGACACATTTCTGTAACCCCACCCCCTAACTGAAAGGTAGCCGGAGGTCCAGTGCACAGGCGTCAGGAGGAAAACCGACAGGAGGGTAGATCTCCAGGAACAGGGCTGGGGATCACTGCTCTAGCTGTTGAATGAGGTGCACTTTGTTAGGGTTGGAATGAAAACCTACAGGAGGGTAGATCTCCAGGAACAGGGCTGGGGATCACTGCTCTAGCTATTGAATGAGGTGCACTTTGCTAGGGTTGGAATGAAAACCTACAGGATGGTAGATCTCCAGGAACAGGGTTGGGCAGCCCTAGGTTAAAGCATGGGGTCGGCAGCCCTGGTCCTGGAGTACCGGTGCCGTTTCTGGTTTTTGTTCCATCTGAGCTTGATCATGAGAATTTGATGGATGATTAAAAGTCTGAGTCACCTGCATTCATTAACCCTGACTAATTAAAATTAATCCAGTTATGTAGGTATAGGTTTGGATGGAGCAAAAACCAGGACCGTCTCCGGCACTCCAGGACCGGGGTTGTCCACACCTGGGTTACAGGTATTTCACAAGAATGTTTTGGTGGACGAGACGGTGCACACGGAGGTGGGGGCGGTGGCCGAGAGAGAGGCGGGACCTGGGCGTGGTGCAGTCCAGCGGCTTGCGCGTGGCTCGGAAGGTGACCAGGCCGGTGACGGTCGAGAAGATGAACCACGTGACGAGAAACCGCCACCAGTGCAGCTTCGTGGTGAAGTAGAGCGGGACGACCCACATCTGGAACAGAGTCACCAGCTGGAGAGAGAGAGATTGGGCTTAGATGGGGAGTTGATTGTTTCACTGCACGTCAAGGTTAGAAGTCAAAGGGCTGAGAGGTCGACCACGAGAGAGAGAGAGAGAGAGAGAGAGAGAGAGGAGGGGAGAAAGGTAGGGAGAGAAGAGAAGGAGAGGGTAGGGTGGGAGAGAGGAGAGGGGTGGGAGAGAGTCAGAATGTGACATCTTCCTTCTTTCCTCACAGTAAGGGAGGGAGACAGAAAGACAGAAAGAGAAACTAAACAGTAGCTGCTAGCAGATTGCTTAAATCATGTTCTAAAAAGGAATGTATAATTTCATCCCACAAATAGAAACAAAGACAGCCCACTGCATCTACTATCATCTGCTTTGAAATCCTCATCGGTGCACAGCACTTGGTCGCCCTCTAGTGGGAAACCATGGGATTGCAGCACAAAATAGTTTTGCCATGCTTATTTCAACTGGGCTGAATCTACACTACATTACAATCACTTGGAAGACAATCTTACCCAGAGCAACTTGTAAAAGTGGAGAACTTCAGTGCTAGTCTCAGGAATATGAATATTAAATGAGCCTTCTTAGAGAGAGGGGAGGGCACTTGAGTCTCACGTTAGCCAAAGCTATCAACCCCCGCCATGCTGTGTTCGTTCTTGCTTGCGGTGTATGCGTGCTCTGTGTGTGTGTGTGTGTGTGTGTGTGTGTGTGTGTGTGTGTGTGTGTGTGTGTGTGTGTGTGTGTGTGTGTGTGTGTGTGTGTGTGTGTGTGTGTGTGTGCGCGTGTGCACAGAGAAAGAGGGGAACTCACGTTGTAGGATTTGGGGTGTCTCTGCTTCCACTGCACCAGCAGCAGCTGGGCAATGACGAGGGTGACGATGAGGATGAGAACCATCTCTGCGTGCAATGGCCTCGTGGCCCTGGTGCTTAGCGTGCATCCGCGCGTGCTCCAACCTGCGTACACACACACACACACACACACACACACACACACACACACACACACACACACACACACACACACACACAGCACGCATACACCGCAAGCAAGAACAAACACGCACCGCACGCACGCATACACCGCAAGCAAGAACAAACACGCACCGCACGCGCGCGTGCGTGCGCACACACACACACACACACACACACACACACCACACACCGCAAGCAAGAACGAACACGCACCGCACGCGCACACACACGCGCGCGCACACACACACACACACACAAAAACACATCTTTCACATACAAACCATCATGCGACCCTGCCACCCCATTAGCACACGCCCTGCAAAGTAGCTGCACTGAACCGGGATGATAATTCTCTATCACAACTCATTTGCAGGGAGCATCCCAATTTTCTTCACTCCTCTCTCTCCTTTCCTCCACTCGTCTCCTACCCGGAAGCTTGTGGAGGAAAGGAGGGGAGTGGAGGAAAGGAGGTGAGGAGTGAAGAATATTGGGACGCACCCACAGTGTCTGCCCAGTGAGTGGGTTTGATTTAGTGAACCGGAGCGCCGTTACGCCCACATTGGTGACGCTCCCGGCGAAGACGGGCAAAGGAGTGGCTTACTTGTTTATTTAAATCGAACAGGAACCGGCGCAAACACGGCTCAACAAGCCGACCCAGCCGTAATCGCTGCAAGGTCATCGTCATCATAACATTACGGCGCCCGGCGCATCAAGAGTACGCAGGTTCTTTTAAATCGCACGCAATCAGTGCTAATCCGGTTAACCCAGTCCATGCCCGGGCGCTTAATCAAAACCATCTCAGTGTCTGCCCATTTCTTCCGTGTTTAGGCTGAGCCAAAATCAGCAGTCACTTCACCTAGCCAATCAGCAGTCACTTGGTTCACTGATCTAAAGTGACTGCTGATTAAAGCCACAGATAATGGACAGAATCAACTAATCTTTTAAAAATGTCCCATTGGATTAATGCATGAGTAAAATAACTTTATGACACTTTTGGACTGAAAGGTAGGTAAAATAAAGACGATATTTCGTCAGCAGCCCTGTTTCAAACATAGAGCGGTCGACATACAGGACGGGTCCACCCGGATGAATATACGGAACTTCACAAGGTCTGCTACACACTTCATAAATAACGAAAAACTTTCGGGGAGAGAAGACTTACCGCCATTTCTCTTCTGCGGAGAGCTGGGACAAATCAATCTGAAACGGAATCAGAGAAGAAACAACGAGAACTCAAATGAATTCCAATAATAAAAAAATCTCCAGAGAAATTTGAATTTACCAATGAAATGTGCTAAAGTCCAGCTGTTGTCCGTCGAGTAGGATCTCCAAGGTAATAACATGAACTAGCTTGTGTAGATTAAATATTGATGGACAACAGGAGATAAAAACCCTCTGGTCCATGTATTATTAATTTAAATAGTTAAGACTACAAATAGCTAAATGTTGCATTATCAAATGGATAATGTTCGCTTTAACGCGACCAAAATAAAAAGCCATGTCCCCTGAGGGTCCAAACGGGTTCATTTCAGAAGGCAAAAGAAACGGACGGACGCTGATGCTTCACATCCGTGTGTGTAACGTGAGATACACATCCACGTTACATTCCAGTGAAAACAAAACCACCAAAACGACAAGTAAATTCGCTAAAGGTCCAAGGATCCTGGATCCATGCTAATGAATAATCTGGGCAGAGCAGGACTAGAAATACCGGGGAAAAGTGTAACTTAGGGAAACACTAACCTTTGCATCTACTGCCACCTCTGCGCATTCTATTTATCTCTACAACCTGCTAATCGCTAATGATAAGCTTGCAAGCGAAAATACACACTCCAGACGTAATTAAATATTAAACAAACGTATGAACCCCGTTACCTGGCTTCCCCATACACAGTTGAAAACTTGGCTAAATCAGACAACGTTACAGCCACCCCCCAAGTGCTTTGACGGGGCAAGTAACTTTAAGCCATTATTTAAAAGCACAAACCATTAGCTCACTAAAGGTTAGACTAACGTCTAAAGACGGGGCAATATAATGTAGACAGCTCACCGCAAAAACCCTAGTTGAATAACTAAGCTAGCCCATTGTGAATATCAGTGAATGTTAGTAATTACGTTAATTACATTTTCAAATCGAGCTAGCACACCTCTTCTTTGTGTCATTGGCTAATTGTGGAATTAGCTTTGTGGCATTAGCTAATTACTGTCAACACACCAAGCAAACGTAAACCAGCTAACAGCTTAGCTAACTATTCCAGTTGGCCAATTAGCTCACTGGATTTTAACACAATTTCCAATCCATTTGAGGGGGGGCCAAGCTACAAAACGAATCGACTCTTACGCTATAGCAGTTAAATATAATTATTCGATGCAACTGTAAGAAATTAAAATAGATAGCAAGCCAGGTAGGCTACGTTATATTAGCTCGCGCTAGCCACAAGCTAAATAGCTAGCGAGCCGCTACAAAACAGATGAACGAAGGCAGTTTGAGGCCACTGCAAGCGAGCTAATGCAAACCCCACCCCCAGCACCGGTGTGAAATAAGTGCGAATTTCGAGGCCAATCGTCTAAAGCATTTCAATCCGCCGGAGCGAAAGCTGTAAGTGGGGTGGCATGGTCTCACCTGCTGTGCCTCGTCGTGATGTCCATGTCCGTGTCCATGATTGTGTTCAACACCGTCAACCTCCACCTCAAACACCCCCCGCCATCTTCTGGGGCACTGGCGACGCGTCTCCTTTCGCCGGCAGTTTCCGGGTTGGAAGCTCGGACGACCAATCACAAGCCAGCAATTGCTTTGTTGTTCCTCATGTCATCACGGAGTCAGAAATACCGGAAGTACTAACATATAATAAAATCTCTGACGCTGCTGCCGCGGGCACGGACGGGTTAAACTGTTCTTTAGTGCGAGTGGTGGCAAAAAATCACGCCATGTGGGTGGAAAAATAGAAAATGGTTGGCAATATTATATCTAAAAAATGAATGTTCCTTCCACCTGGCTTACATGCAAGAGGTATAAACAGAGAAATTACAAGCTTGTCATATTAACTAACACAAATAAATAAAACATCTCTGTAGTTTAATTGCACTATAGTTAAATGGGTCCTGGGTGGGCTCGGAATTATAATGTCAATTTTCTAAAATTAAGTTACCTGTGATTGTTATATTTTGCATACGTGTAGGCTTGACACGTTTAATATTGCATGTGCTACTGACGCGAAACTACATTTCCCGCAATTCCTCTAATCAACACAGGGAAGAGGTGTGGTTTACGATAGGTGGCGGGAGATGGAAACCTTTTGGCTGTTATGAGAATATTGGAAATTAGTTTGAACAATCTGACGTTGACGTTAGCTGTCTTGCAAACTTTTTTTAAAGTAGCTTGTTTCCTACACAGTTGTATGGTATTGGAACGTCTTTATTGTACAGACATGGGAAAACAATATATATTTTTTTACCCCCCGCAAGATGTGGTTTATTTTAGCTAAGATGTTGTAAGGCAGCTACCGATAATAACAGGCTTGACAGCTCTGCCGATGTACGGATGAATTGCTAATGTCATCAAAAGGTGGACAGTGGAGAGGTAGCTAGCAACGTATTTAACGTATTTATGTATTTTTAAATACATGTTTTTGAGCAACAGTCATGGCTCCTGTGAAAATAAAGGACATCGTTTCATTTACTTCTCAGGTAGGTTACTCTAGCCTCTGCTGCCTATCTTCATATAAGTTAACTGAAGTTGCTTGATTACAGTATCTCGTGCAGTCAACTCTGAACGGCATACAGCCTGTTAGGTTGCTATTGTTGTGCAACGTTTTGATGATATTTCAGGACCAGAGGAATTGTGTGGAGAACCTGTGCGCGGCCGGGGAGTGCGCGAGACCCGTGGCTGTGCAGCCCCCAGGATCGGAGCGGCGTTCTGAGGGCAGAGCTGCAAATGGAGCGTGCCACGGCCATCGGTTACATTGACGTGGGCGAGTGGAGTCATTCATTAAGTTAAAATGAGCATTTGCACCACATTGCAGGAGATTTCCTGCGAATGCCCCACGAGGGGGGCGTTGATCTGCTGACATGACGTAACGTTATGAATACATGTCGTTTCGCTGACTATCCCGACCATATGTTATACTGATGCTTTTTTTGTTTTGGGTTCAGGTAACTGTGGATCCGCCTTTATACAAATAGATGTAGGACGCTCCTCGTGGCCTTTGGAACGATCTTACGTCACACTGTTGCCCACAGCAACCATGATGAGTCCGGCCGACTCTAAACAGGAAAAGGGGCGAACAGGCGTTCGAATGTTCAAGAGAGGTGAGCACGAGCAGCTTATGTTTACAATCAAATATGTGTACAAACTATGCTTATCTCATTTGTCAGTTCAGACACTTTGACCACCAAGCACTGCATGAAACTCCATTTATTTCTGCAGTGATTACATCCACGGAGATCAACAGTCACCCATAAAGTAACTTATTATAGCTAATTTATTGAGTAGTCAAAAATAATAATGGCCAAAAGGGTTATCTGATTTTCCTTCAGTATTAGTGCGCAAGAATTTAACTTATTTTGAACAATGCACTGTAGAAATACATTTATTTGGTTCTGATTTGGTATGTATTGCTCAAAGTTAAATAATTTTAATTCACAAGTTTTTGAAAAGAACCTTTAATATTGCAGTGGCACGAATAACTATATTTGTGATTCAGCAAATGCAAAGATTGATACCGAATCCTCGTTCTTTATAAGGGGTGTAGAAACAGTTTGTGGATGTAGGCTACGTCTCTCCTCCAGGTGACTTCCTGCCCGCGGGGGCGGACGAGCTCTGGGACCGGGTTCGAGTCACCTGCAGTCAGCCCTTCAACAGGCGCGCCCAGTTTGGCCTCTCGTTCCTGCGTATCCGCAGTCCGGAGGAAGAAGGCGCAGACGAATCTTTCGAGGGATCGGAGGGCCAGGTATATTAGCGATGGGCAACATCGTCATTGCAGAATCGTGAGAGTGACCATTCAACAGTACTTTTATCTTTTTTTTTTTATTATTGTTTGCCCTTGACTGTCTCTTTCAACACAGCGAACGCCAGAGCAACAGACGTCGAAAGTCGAGAGAGTGGTTGTCCAGCCCCGCGGTTCAAAGGACGTTCTTTGGACGGGGAACAGGGTGAGGAGGTCACGAGTCACGATCATAGACTGTAAAAAAAAATAAAAAATATGGACAAAGTGACTGTGATGAAAAAGTGCTTTGAAGCCACGGAAAAGCTGCCGTGTCGTACAAAAATTCCCACCAGAGCCTGCGCGGTAGGGAGCAGGGGCACCCTTATATGGTCGTTAAGTTTCCAGTCGAGTAATTGAAGCTCAGCTCACTTCTGGAACTGGTTGAACTGGAATGTTATTGAACCCCGACCCTGACAAACACCCACAGAAACAAGAACTGAGTTCTCTATTGAGACGTGAGCACGGTTTATTTTTCTAAATCTTTCTCAGGGAAGGGGTCCCCAGAAGTCGACCAGACGGGCGGGAACCCGGAGGGGCAGCGGGCGGGGTGTGGCGGGGCTCAGCCGGGCGGCTCGCATGGTCATCTCTGCGGCCCAGTCTGGAAGGCGGAGCTTACTCCCTGCCCTCCCTAGCTCCGCCTCCCCTCCTGACTCCGCCTCCTCCTCCAGCATCCAGAGACGCACCAAGCCAATCCGTCCTGACAGAGCGCAAGGCACCTGTACAGGTAAACCTCACCCAAAGTCTGCTCAGCGGTGCTCCTGACTCAAGTTTGAGAGTCTGTTCCATTCCAAATTAGTCAGTTGCACAGGAAACTAATTGAAATCCAGTTAATTAAAAAATCCCTCACCAAACATTATGGCCATTTTCCAGTTGCTGAATTGACTGCATTGAAATTAAACTAAACCCAACTTTTTTTCATTATATTTCCCCCGTTACCATTTAATCAATGTATTGTGCATGCAGAAATAAAAATAAATTAATTAATAAAGGATACTTCCCATATTTTTTCTTTCAGAGGGTGAGGCCAGCTCAAGAAATCCTGCCGCCGTTCACCATAAAAAGGCCGGCAGACGGGTGAAGAGGAAGCCAGACTCTGAAAAGAGGTACCCGCTTTTCACCTTCAGCCAAAAGGTCATTCTAGACAACGAGGTTTTTAAAATGTCTTCCTCATTTCTTCACCTCCCTCTGTAACACGGATCTCAGATCAGGGCCAACGTTCAGCTTCCTGTTTCTGTTTGCTCCGGCCTACGCTATGACATCACACAAAGCAGACACTCTCTGGACCCTGATTGGTTACTGAGGGGGAGCTGCTTTCTACTATGCTACTATGCTCCTGAGTGATCTATTAAAATTAACGTATGAGCAGTGACATCCTTTCTCTCAGGTAAAGGTGGCCAATTATGTACACCTGTATAAATTAGTGACATTAAGTCATGATGTGCCTTCTTAATTTATGTAATTATGTGCATTGGGCCATCAGATGTTGAGATATTGCCTTGTCCTTAATCAGTCCCCAGGCCCACAGCGCCCCCTGTTGGAAGAGGCCCAAGTCTGCAGTCTGTGAACAGTCTCTCGGCGGCAGCAGTTCTCCCTGCTCAACATCACCCCCTGGTGGTCCGGAGGACCCCCGAAACCTGCTGTCCCTTATGCGGAGGTGAGAAGTGTGTGCGTGCCTGTGTGTGCTGCTCAGACTCTACTGATAACACTGTTCAGCTGTTACACTGGAGAGCTTCAGCTGCTGCAGATGAATTGAGATATAAGATGGAATTCTTGCATCTGCCTCGTGTGATGATTATGGTTATTATTTTATTAATTTTTATTAAAGCGGAATGCTCCTCTCTCTTGTGCTCTCTCAGGGTACTTCAGACCCGAATACTTGCCCCAACACGCTTCCTTCTGCCAGGGGGAGGAGTCAGACGTGGTGCTGCTGAGCTTCACGCCCCCCTATAGCCCCGCCCATGCCGGTGGCCCCCGCCCCCCACGTAGAGCAGGACCTGGTGCCCTGCCCCCTGTGCTCCTTCAGGTTCCCCGCCTCTCAGATCCATCAGCATGCCAGCAGCTGCGGCGATCCTACGGAGCCGGAATGGAGCTGGGTGGACTGACCTCTGACCCCTGACCTTTCGCCCCCACCCTTGAAGTGGATCTCCTGCACTCTCAGACGAGAAAAGATACAAAACACTGCCTAAAAAGTTACAAACGCCTCTGACTGGGGTGGTGCCCTATTGGTCCATAAGATTGTACCCCTAGCCAGCAATACATAATTAATTTGTTCCTTTTTTTTTGCTTGTAAAAGGTAATTGTTAGTACCTAAATAGAACATTGTTTTACCTTTGGGAACTTTGTTCCTTCAAGAACAAAAATGTACCTCCACTGTACCTTTATTTCTGAGAGTGTGTGTTAGTGTGAGAGCTCTGTGTCGAACCCGAGCTGGCCAGAGGAGGATGGGCCCCTCCTACTGAGTCTGTACATGTCTTCCAGGAAGTTTTGCCTTGTCCCTGTCGCCTCTGGCTTGCTCTGTGGGGGGTTAGGCCAGGGTGAACTCTGAACTCTACTGTGACAACGTCCCTGTAAAATACACTGTATAAATAAAAAAAATGTAAAAAGATTTGATTTGATTACTGTAGCTCCATCTCATGCCCCTTTCACACCAATGCAATGCTTCGGGTGTTTGCCGTTGGTGTGAAAGGGTCAACCTGCAACCCTGCTCTCGACCCGGGAATTACGCGGGTCGGACACGGCTCAGCTTTGGTGTGAAAGGGGGGAACACGGGTTATTCGATCAAGTAACCTCATTGGCTACGATCGGAGGCGCACTATGACGGCAGTGGCGCTTAGTTGCCGGTAACGCTAGTGCTAGCTGGCAGTAAACAAAACCTCCGTTCTTTCAAGCAACAAGCAACAAACAGCGTTGTTTACGAGCCAAAACAATGGAGAATTGACAAGATTCTGAAGTGAGACAGCTTCTGTGCATTGGATGGGAGGAAGAGATAAGACAAATTACAGGCACAAATAGAAACTAATTTCGCACATATAATCACTCAAAATTAATTCACTACAAAAGTGTGATGAAGATGATAAGGAATGTAGGGTGAGGATTAATAGCCTAATTGAGGACACTGTAGTTATAGAGAGGATCGGTTTAGCCTATAACTCCGCCGAAATGCACCTCCGACATTTCCAGTGGATCAACAGTTGTTTCCAACCAAATCGCGATGTCCTTTCATTCATCGTTCAATATGGCAAACAAATCGGAAAAATTTGCCATTGGTTAAAATTTTGGTTAGCTGCAGAGGTGGAAACTAAATACATACTCACACCACCAAAGCTCTGCGTTCACTGGATTTTTCGATGCGTAAGCAGAGAGAGACAGGTTTAAAAGCGTAACCTCCTCTAAATAGAACAGGGAAGGGAGATACGTAGTGTACTTAATTCATTATGACTGAAGACTTTATGACTTTTTAAAAAGTCTTGCACTTTGTATTTCTTTAACTACTTTTCCATTTTGTGTTTTGTACATTTAGCTTTTCTCAATGTGTCTGTAATAGGCTAGCTATGCCTTGATACATTTTCCCCTTACCGTTATAGCCTACTTTAGGGATAAAAATGTAGAAATTTATTTGGTTGTGTCATTCTTTATTTCAAGAAAATAGTTTTGCAATATATGGTTTCAGTCTTTCTGTTAAAAGTCTTTATTTGAAATATGCGTTTTAAGAACAGTCCAATAACCTGTTGAATCTCCAATATACACAAACTTTAAAACATCTGCTTTTAATAGCATCGCAAGGTAACCCAGCAACCCACCACCACCATTTTGGCTCAATCCCCGTTGTTGGACACACAGTCATTTTCTGCCTCTCAGTGAGTCACTGTACGTGTGACCTACACTGGACACTTTAATAGCATCGCAAGGTAACCCAGCAACCCACCACCACCATTTTGGCTCCATCCCCGTTGTTGGACACAGTCATTTTCTGCCTCTCAGTGAGTCACTGTATGTGTGACCTACACTGGACACTGCCAGCCTTTCTGCCAAAACCCCAGTGCATTCTGGGTGAACGGGGTCCCAGGGACCGTTTTGACCTTAATCCTGTGTTAGTTCCAGCTCCTCCTCCTCCTCCCGTTTGACAGATATTGGAGCACATCCTGTCGCTTGGGGAAGACTGCTGTGGAAAACCGCTGCAAGACTGGCGGCATTTTTCCATTACTACAGCTGAGCCCCAACCACCCCCCCCCCCCCCCGCCCCCACCCCCCACCCCTGCTGAGCAATAAAACCCACAAGCATTTTTACCTCTTTCACCGTGTATCACATTTTTGTGTGTACATATTCAAAGCCATATTTGAGATGTTTACCACTCTTGTCTTTCTCAAAAGGGTATAAATGGGTAACAGTGGCTGTAGATAATTGAAGAATGGGGAGAGTAAGAGAGTGACACAGGAGCCACGCCCTGAATGACACTAACGAGGCGGGGGCGGGAGGACGCAGTGAAATCGTTGCGTCTTAATTGGTCTATCCCCGTGGGGGGGGAGTTGTCACATAGTGTCTGTTCATGGGTTATAATTCTACAGTCAAGCATAAACCCTCAGAGCTCAAACAGTCGTAAGAACAACAGAGTCTACCGCTGTCTTCCACCACTGACGTACCGAATTGGGTTTGGTTGTGTTGGGTCCCTCGCCACACAAACCCGAAACGGAGGTCCTGAAAAGTGCGGTGCCTTTGACCATGTCAAAGTTTCTCATGGGAATGTGAGGTCCCGCATATTTTGCCGCAACAACTTTGAGCCCAGGGAGAGGAATTCCGTTTGCCAGTGGACATGGAAAATCTCACGGTAAGGATGTTTTTAAGAATACACTTACACATCAGTTTGTTTGTTCTCTAGGATTTCAGTTTGATTGCCTTCATGTACTAAGATCTGATTGCTGAAATAATGCACCGTTAAAAGATCACGCACAAATTATTGAAATATTAACATCATCATATTTAGTCTCAAGAAACAGGATTCTCTGCAATGTTGCATTGTTACGAGTCAACATTGTTGGTAGTGAAATATGAAGAAGCAAGAAATATTTAGAAACATCAGTGAATGTGAAATTTATTGATTTTGTGCAATCCCATTTTTACTGTAACTCAAGAGCAGATTTTGAAGTGGAAGGAAGGAGAAAGCACAAATATCCACAGAAATTATTTTTAGTCTGCTTTAACTGTTATGAAAGAACACATTGTTTAGTGAAGCTGGTCAGTTTTAATTTGATATTTAAAAAACATTTACATACTTAGCTGCCCTCTGAAGTAAATAACGAGAAGTATTAACAGCAATAATAAAAAATAAAAGTGAATAAAATAATGGTGATAATATGAACATTATGAATGATAATCATAATTATAACATGAAAAGTTCTGCATAGCTGGGACAGTGATGAGAGATTGTCAACAAGATGCTAACAATAATGAATAAGAATAATGAAAGAAAAACATGAACATTATAATAATAGTGATAACAGGAAGAGCCTCTCTCCACAGCCGGAGCAATGGCGAGAGATCGTCAACAAGAAGATGCGCTTCCCGCCGGAGCTGATCGCGGCGATCCAGGAGGGGGGGTGCCGCGCAGGTGAGCGGCCTCCTGAGGTCGGGCGACGGGATCATCCGCCAGCTGGAGGACACCGAGGACCGTCTGTGGCGGGAGGCGCTGAACCTGGCCATCCGGCTGGGCAACGAGGAGACCATGGACGTCCTGCTGCAGAGCGTCAAGTTCGACTTCCGCCAGATCCACGAGGCCCTGCTGGTCGCCGTGGACACCAACCAGCCGCGGGTAGTGAAGAGGCTGCTGGACCAGCTGGACCAGAAGGGCGTGGGCAACAACAAGGTAGTTTGAGCACCTCGCTCCCGTCCTGGCTGCGCTCCGCTGGCTTCCCGTCGGCTTCAGGATTGACTTCAAGACGCCGTTGCTTGTTTATTTAACAAGTGTGGTGACGGCCCCTCCTACCTCTCTGGAATCCCCCCGCCCACTGCGGTCCAATAGCCGCGACCTCTTGGCAGCGGCCAGAATTCGGCTCCGCGCCGTTGGGCGATCGAGCTTTCTGCTCCATTGCCTGTGAAACAGTCTGCCCGATTACCTACGTCTGGCTCAGTCAGTTTCGGCTTTCAAAACCGCACTTAGGTCACTGCATGCAAAGGATATCAAATATTAAATATGATGAATTTAGTTAAGTTTGTTAATCTGTCCAATTACTTTTCGTCCCCTAAAATGGGGGTGGGGGGGGGGTATGTATAAATGGTTATAGCTACAATTGCTATACCCAATATGGATGTAAAAACCCTCAAATTTACTTAATTGATGCACTATAACATCATAGTCATTGTACCATTTCAAATCCAATGTGTTGGCGCTGAGAGCCAAAACAACAAAAAATGTGTCACTGTCCAAATACTTATGGACTGCACTGTACTTCCTGTGGACAGTAATGTGTGAAATGTGTGCAGGGCCTCAGCGGGAGAGAGTTAAATGGGGGCTGCTGAAAAGCATTAGAGAAGAGACCCCAGGACACGCGGAGGACTGGGTGTCGTTATCGGAGCTCAAACTCTTTAAGACTTATCAAAGTCTTAAAACCCATTTCTTACAGTGTGCCTACCTTAGTCAATGATACAGGTCACTGATTTTATCTTTGTTCTATTTTAATGTAATGTTTTGTACTTGTGATTTCGTGATTGTTTAATTGTTGCCTCTGTATGACGCAAATGCGCTACGTAAATAAAATATATTATTATTATTACAAGGTGGACGTGCGCTCCTTCTCGCTGGCCATCTTCGACCAGTCCATCGACAACTCGCAGTTCGCCCCCGGCGTGACGCCGCTGACCCTGGCGTGCCAGAAGGACCTGTACGAGATCGTCACCATGCTGACGAAGAAGGGCCACGACATCCCCCGGCCCCACCGCATCTCCTGCACGTGCCTGGAGTGCCGCAACGGCCGCCAGTACGACCTGCTCAAGTTCTCCCTGTCGCGCATTAACACCTACCGCGGCATCGCCAGCCGCGCCTACCTGTCCATCACCTCCGAGGACGCCATGCTGTCCGCCTTCAGGCTCAGCCGCGAGCTACGCAAGCTCTCCAAGAAGGAGCCCGAGTTCAAGGTATGACCTTAGCATTAACCTGACCTTAACCTGACCGTAACCTAACCATAGCCTTTACCTTAATATTAACATCTAACCTATTTAACCTTAATCTAACCCACATTCTAACCTTACCCCTACCTAACCTTAAAATCTAACCCTATCCCTAAACCTAACCTCACCATAACCCAACCGAAGGCAGTAGAAGTAATATTAAAATAATAGGGACACAGACACACACCTAGTGGCTCATTTCCTCCACCGTGAACTTGAAGCAGTAGAAATATCGGGCCTCCATTCAAATATTAACTAGACACCAGAGGACATTACATTACATTCATTTAGCAGACGCTTTTATCCAAAGCGACGTACAGTAAGTGCTTACAGAGACATCATCAAGATCACTACAGAACAGACGTAGGACAGAAAAACACTGGATTAGAAAACTTAACACCATATTCCCAGGAGGAATAAACAAACACACGTAAAACTTCAACACAAGAAGGACCAAATTATTCCCACTTAAAGGCTTCAGTACACTGAATGGCCAGTGCTGTTCCTACTTAAAGGCTCCAGTACACTGAATGGCCAGTGCTGTTCCTACTTAAAGGCTTCAGTACACTGAATGGCCAGTGCTGTTCCTACTTAAAGGCTACAGTACACTGAATGGCCAGTGCTCTTCCTACTTAAAGGCTACAGTACACTGAATGGCCAGTGCTCTTCCTACTTAAAGGCTACAGTACACTGAATGGCCAGTGCTGTTCCTACTTAAAGGCTGCAGTACACTGAATGGCCAGTGCTGTTCCTACTTAAAGGCTCCAGTACACTGAATGGCCAGTGCTGTTCCTACTTAAAGGCTGCAGTACACTGAATGGCCAGTGCTCTTCCTACTTAAAGGCTGCAGTACACTGAATGGCCAGTGCTCTTCCTACTTAAATGCTGCAGTACACTGAATGGCCAGTGCTGTTCCTACTTAAAGGCTACAGTACACTGAATAGCCAGTGCTCTTCCTACTTAAAGGCTCCAGTACACTGAATGGCCAGTGCTGTTCCTACTTAAAGGCTCCAGTACACTGAATGGCCAGTGCTCTTCCTACTTAAAGGCTGCAGTACACTGAATGGCCAGTGCTCCTCCTACTTAAATGCTGCAGTACACTGAATGGCCAGTGCTGTTCCTACTTAAAGGCTACAGTACACTGAATGGCCAGTGCTGTTCCTACTTAAAGGCTGCAGTACACTGAATAGCCAGTGCTCTTCCTACTTAAAGGCTCCAGTACACTGAATGGCCAGTGCTGTTCCTACTTAAAGGCTCCAGTACGCTGAATGGCCAGTGCTCTTCCTACTTAAAGGCTCCAGTACACTGAATGACCAGTGCTATTCCTACTTAAAGGCTGCAGTACACTGAATAGTCAGTGCTCTTCCTACTTAAAGGCTGCAGTACACTGAATGGCCAGTGCTGTTCCTACTTAAAGGCTGCAGTACACTGAATGGCCAGTGCTGTTCCTACTTAAAGGCTGCAGTACACTGAATGGCCAGTGCTGTTCCTACTTAAAGGCTACAGTACACTGAATGGCCAGTGCTGTTCCTACTTAAAGGCTGCAGTACACTGAATGGCCAGTGCTGTTCCTACTTAAAGGCTGCAGTACACTGAATGGCCAGTGCTGTTCCTACTTAAAGGCTGCAGTACACTGAATAGCCAGTGCTCTTCCTACTTAAAGGCTCCAGTACACTGAATGGCCAGTGCTGTTCCTACTTAAAGGCTACAGTACACTGAATGGCCAGTGCTGTTCCTACTTAAAGGCTGCAGTACACTGAATAGCCAGTGCTCTTCCTACTTAAAGGCTCCAGTACACTGAATGGCCAGTGCTGTTCCTACTTAAAGGCTCCAGTACACTGAATGGCCAGTGCTCTTCCTACTTAAAGGCTCCAGTACACTGAATGACCAGTGCTATTCCTACTTAAAGGCTGCAGTACACTGAATAGCCAGTGCTCTTCCTACTTAAAGGCTGCAGTACACTGAATGGCCAGTGCTGTTCCTACTTAAAGGCTGCAGTACACTGAATGGCCAGTGCTGTTCCTACTTAAAGGCTGCAGTACACTGAATGGCCAGTGCTGTTCCTACTTAAAGACTACAGTACACTGAATGGCCAGTGCTGTTCCTACTTAAAGGCTGCAGTACACTGAATGGTCAGTGCTGTTCCTACTTAAAGGCTGCAGTACACTGAATGGCCAGTGCTGTTCCTACTTAAAGGCTACAGTAGGCTGCAGTACACTGAATGGCCAGTGCTGTTCCTACTTAAAGGCTACAGTACACTGAATGGCCAGTGCTGTTCCTACTTAAAGGCTACAGTACACTGAATGGCCAGTGCTGTTCCTACTTAAAGGCTACAGTACACTGAATGGCCAGTGCTGTTCCTACTTAAAGGCTACAGTACACTGAATGGCCAGTGCTGTTCCTACTTAAAGGCTACAGTACACTGAATGGCCAGTGCTGTTCCTACTTAAAGGCTACAGTACACTGAATGGCCAGTGCTGTTCCTACTTAAAGGCTACAGTACACTGAATGGCCAGTGCTATTCCTAATTAAAGGCTGCAGTACACTGAATGGCCAGTGCTCTTCCTACTTAAAGGCTGCAGTACACTGAATGGCCAGTGCTGTTCCTAATTAAAGGCTGCAGTACACTGAATGGCCAGTGCTGTTCCTACTTAAAGGCTACAGTACACTGAATGGCCAGTGCTCTTCCTACTTAAAGGCTGCAGTACACTGAATGGCCAGTGCTCTTCCTACTTAAAGGCTGCAGTACACTGAATGGCCAGTGCAAACTTTTCTTTTCCAAGGGGCCCTCATAAGGGGAAACTTGGAAAAAGAAAGATTTTTCCTAACCTAACCCAAACCTTAAGCTAACCTTGTAATGTAACCCTAATTACAGCCGCAGTATCTGGGGCTAGAGCAGCTGTGCCAGGAGTTCGCAGTGGAGCTGTTGGGAATGTGCCGGAACCAGAGCGAGGTCACCACCATCCTCAACAACTGCGAAGCGGACGAGGACGAGGATGAGCTGGACCAGCAGGCCTTCGAGGAGGGTATCCCAAACCTTTCCCGGCTCCGCCTGGCCGTCAACCAAAACCAGAAACAGGTAAGGCATCTCCAACCGCCTTGCTTTCAAATAAAACCAAAAACAGCTAAGACATCTCCAACCACCTTGCCAGGAAATACAACCAGAACAGGTATGGCATTGCCAACTACTTTGTCCTCAAATACAACCAGAAACAGGTAAGGCAGCTGGAGATGTCTTGCCCTGAAATACAACCAGAAACATGTAAGGTATCTCCAGCTGTCTTGCCTTCAACTACAACCAGAAACAGGTATGGTATATGCAACTGCCTTGCCCGCAAATACAACCAGAAACAGGTATGGCATCTCCAACTGCCCTGCCCTCAAATACAACCAGAAACAGGTATGGTTTCTCCAAGGTGTCTTTGGAATGCCCATGAGCCAGTGTAAAAGTGAAAGTGAAATCTGAATTTTTTTTTTATGGAGGAAAATTAATAATTCAGTAACAGTGACCGTTGTTTAGAGAACTACTGCAACTTTGTTGAATTTGTTGTTACTTTGTAACTTGTTGTTGTTTAAGGGTGGTGTGTCAGAAGACAGTGAATAATTGCTATGATATACAGCAGAGCAGATTTTATGGTACATTTTCAGGGGATTCAAAGCAAAGCGATCTATCAGCGCTGTGACTGGTGCCTCAGAGCACCCTGAAACTCCACACTGCGGGGGGGCGGATGTGGCTGTGCTAAATCTGGTGCCCCCCCCCCCCCCCCCCCCCCCCACCCCCCACCCCCCCCCCACCCCCCACCCCCCAGTTTGTGGCCCACCCTATTTGTCAGCAGGTCCTGTCTTCTATCTGGTGCGGGAATCTCACCAGCTGGAGAGGCAGCAGAACGGCCTGGAAGCTTCTGGTGTCATTCGGCATCTTCCTCACCATGCCCTTCCTCTGCCTCATCTACTGGATCGCTCCCAAGTCCGAGGTTCGAGAGCTTTCTGGGGGCCTACTGCCCCGTTTAGTGACACTACAGTAAGGTTACATTAATTCACCCTCATATTTTATGACACCTTTTATGTTTGGGGTCAAATTGACCCCAAAAGTTTAAACTGACACAAAACTATTGTAAATTTTGACGCTTTCTGTGTCACCTTTTGTGTGTCTCCCAATTGACTTGTCTTTTATCCCTAAATATAAAAAAATGATGAAACATCTCATTTTAGAGGTAAGTGAAAGTTTGTGAAGTTCAAAACCTAGATTGGAAAGTGCCACCAGAATTACCCATAAAAAAACAGAGATAAAAACTAAAAAAGGGTGTATATGTTCTTACATTTTATGCAGCTACCCCACAAATGACCCCACACAACACCTTCCTATACAGAGTTGGTACAGGACTTTTGAAAATATAGCATTATGTTTATTGTGTGTTTAATATTTAATCCCAACAAATTAGGAAAAATCATATAGTGTCAAAATAAGGTTAACTGGTTTTTAAGAGACATCAAACAATGAATCAGATCAAATTGACCCAGAACATAATATGAGGGTTAATATTGTAAAATCTATTCATTAAAATGGACAAATGTATTCATTAACATGAATTAATGTGAACAATCCCATTAAAATGAACTTATCAGATAATTAAAACATACAAATCCAAAAACATGTAAGATCTATTAATTAAAATGGACACTTCTATTCATTAACACTAACTAATGCATAAACATGAATGTGAACAATTCCATTACCATGAATTAATCAGATAATTAAAATGTACAAATCCACTAACATGACTGAATGCATTATTTCACATTAAATAACGCATTAAGATGAACTAATTCCATTAATTAACATTGACTAATTCATTATTTATGTGAATAAATACAGTATATTGAGTAACAAAAACAAATAACTAGTAGTGTATAAGTTGTGTATTAATGATATTAATATGCATTAACTAAGCCATTCTAAAACTGTATATAATAATAATAAACAGTAAAATATATTTTTGTAATTTTTAATGCTTCAATTAATTTTCCATGTTATTTTTCCATCACTAACATTTGAGGCATAACTCGATAATTAATCAATTTATCGATTAGTTAATAACTACGTGGCCGAAAGTATATGAACACCTGCTTGTCCAACATCTCATTCCAAAATCATGGGCATTAATATGGAGGCTGCAGTACACTGAATGGCCAGTGCTCTTTTGATACTTTGTATATTATGAACATTAATGCTTTGTAAATACATTTGTTTTCGTTATTTTCTATTTTACTGAATGCCTTCATTCATGTTAATGAATGTAACCGTATTCAAAATCCAAAAGCTCAATTTCTTTGGCCTTTGACGTTAGTCGGCTGTGTAGGGCAAGGGTTAGACCCCTGCTTCTCTGGTCCAAACCCTCAGGTGCCCTGCCGTTGTACACTTGAATAAAGGTGTTTTACCGCCAGTATAAATAAGGTATGACATAATGTAATGTGAATATAAGAGGTACAACAAAACAACATAGGCCTGGATTTTATCCTTAATTTTGACACAGTGTTGCTGTATTGATGTTAATGTATTAATATCCAATTTAAGGACAAATATTGATTGAATCCAGGCTTCTGGTTTTAAAAATACATATTTTGTTGCCACCTTACACTACATTTAATCTTACTCACTTTATTTAAAGTGTAATCTGCTGATGAAATGTACGCTGTTACTTGATGTGGTTTGTTTATTTGTTTATTTATTTAGTTCCAAGGGGGACTTGGGATAAAACACAAAGTTACCTGAAAAGACAGTTGACCATCAAGTCACAAGCTTCAAATAGAGAATGAGACTGGAGTATAACAGAAAAGGAAGAGCAGGTTACTTTGTCTTTGAGTGCAGGGCAGTACTGGCCAGAGTGGCTTGCATATTCTAAAAGTCACCAGCTGTTTTCACCATTTTACCAGCCACATTACCTTTTACAATATAACACAACCTGGGGCCACATGTATAAACAGTGCTTAGCAGAAAAATGCCCTCAGAAAGCCACGTAAGCGAGTTTCCATGCAGAAATTCAGATGTATAATATAACACGTGCTGTGAGAATGTGCGTACCTCTGCACACGATGGACACAATGCGTACGCAGTGTTTGGAGTCCGTGTGATATGGTGACACCATGACAGAAAGGCAGAGGTAGAAAGTTCGAAACTTTTTTAACCCTTGTGTGGCGTTCGTGTTTTTGTTACTCACCCAGTGTTCGCGGGTCTGGTGGACCCACAACATTATTTGGTTTTTAAAACAATAAAGCCATAACAATTTACGTAAAAATACTTCACGGATATTGACTTTATCTCAATTACAAGCAATATAGACAGCATATATGGTTAATATTGACCATTTACATCTGCTAGATCACATTTATCAATAAAAGTGATGTTTTTTGTGATAAAATGTGATTTTTGTGTTCTTTTACATGTTTATCACAGAAAATGAGCCAAGGCCAATGAGTCTCAGGTTGAAAATGATGAATTGCATCATTTTTCTTTTAGTAAACATTGAATACGGGTCCCACAGACCCGAACACCACACAAGGGTTAAAGCAGATTTCCGACTTTGCTGAGCCTTCTTTTACACATTCTTTTACTCAGAGTTTTATAAATGTGGCCCCTGGTTGGTTACCTGTCAAAATGGCCGCTAGAAAATCTTACCAGACACAATCTAAATTTTACCAGCATTTGGCTGCCGTCAATTTCACACCCTGGTGAGATGGGTTTTTGATCCGTTTCCCGTTTTTTCCGCAGCTCGGAAAGACGCTGAAGATCCCGGTGATAAAGTTCCTGCTCCACTCCGCCTCCTACATGTGGTTCCTCATCACGCTCCTGGGCGAGTCCATCACCATGGAGATGTACCGGTCGCAGTTCGCCTCGCGCCAGCAGAACATGCTGCACAGCTCCTTCCACATGGTCTGGGTGGTGGGTGAGTGTGTGTGTGTGTGTGTGTGTGTGTGTGTGTGTGTGTGTGTGTGTGTGCGCACGCGTTTCTGACCAGCTCCTTCCACATGATCTGGGTGGTGGGTGAGTGTGTGTGTGTGTGTGTGTTTCTAACCAGCTCCTTCTACCTGGTCTGGGTGGTGGGTCAGTGTGTGTGCGCGTGTTTCTGACCAGCTCCTTACACATAGTCTGGGTGGTGGGTCAGTGTGCCCGCGTGTTTCTGACCGCCCGCCCGCCCACAGGAGGAGAGAGACCGTGCCTACACGGACCCAAAAGCAAAACTTCTGGAACTTGCCCTCAGCTGACGCACTCCAGAAATCCTTCGTATTAATATGTCAGTTTACATATCAATCTAGAGGCCCTCCTGTACAACTCTAAAGATTCACCAGTGGATCCAGACCCACCATTTGGGTGCTAACTGAATTAAAGAACTTGTATTACTCCTGCTACAACTACTAGTACCACGATTACTACTACGCCACTACCACTGTACTTTTTACATTATAGGCATTTTTTTATTACATTATAGGCATTTAGCAGATGCTCTTATCCAGAGCGACTTACACAACTTCTTATTACATGTATCCATTTATACAGCTGGATATATACTGAAGCAATTCAGGTTAAGTACCTTGCTCAAGGGTACAACGGCAGTGTCCTACCTGGGAATCGAACCTGCAACCTTTCGGTTACAAGTCCAGTTCCTTAACCATTATACATACGTATATATTTTATTTAACCTTTATTTATCCAGGAGAGACCTCTTGTGATTAAAAATGTCATTTCCAAGAGTCCTGAACAGACGTGGCCGCTACTGTAGTACTCTACCACTGCTACTACTACCAACACTATTAAGTACTACTTTTATCACGACTGTAGCACTAATACTCCTAATACTCGACCCTGCTGCTGCCGGCTTCTCTGCAGGGTTTTTCTGGTTCGAGTGCAAGGAGGTGTGGCTCGAGGGCCTGCGCAGTTACTTCCTGGACTGGTGGAACTGCCTTGATGTGATGGTTTTGAGCATGTACCTGGCCTCCTTCGCCCTGCGCGTCCTCGTCATGCTGAAGGGTTACCTCCTGTGCCAGGGGCCCGACTCCACCGACGAGTGCGGCTACTTCACCCAGACCGGTGAGAGAAGGATCCGGCCCACAGCAGCCACCCCCCTCCCTAACCCTGCCCACAGCAGCCACCCCCCTCCCTAACCCTGCCCACAGCCCCCCTCCTCCCCCCCCTCCCCCCCCCCATGCCGCAAAGGGGTGCAGCTGTTCCCTGTATAACTGTGATACACCCCCCCCCCCCCCCCCCCCCACCTGACCGATGATGTCACTCACTGTGTGTCTGCACTCCTCTGACCCCTGCATAGTTTACATGGCTTCTGGTCTTCTCCGTTCTTGGACTGTTGCAGCACCCACTCTTGTGTAGTTTTATTGTAATGTCCATTTTTTATGTGCTTTATTATGTTTTTATGTGTGGTAATGTCTATGTTTTATGTGCTGTAAAGTCTGTTTATGTGCTTTACTATGTTTTTATGTTCTGTAATGTCTATGTTTTATGTGCTGTAATGTCTGTTTTTTATTAGCTGTAATGTCTGTTTCTAGCTGTTTTTGTGTCACTGTGCTGTACACTGTACTGTGTTTTGCGTTTGTACCCTTGAAGTTCCTTTGGGAAAAACAAAGTGAATCTAATTTGATCAGCTCTGTACTGCCCCCTGCAGTTCGTCAGGACTGGCGGCAGGAGGACCCGCAGCTGATCGCGGAGGTGCTATTTGCAGTGACCAGCATGCTCAGCTTTACACGGCTGGCCTACATCCTGCCTGCCCAGGAGTCCCTCGGGACCCTACAGATCTCCATCGGCAAAATGATCGATGACATGATGAGGTAGGAGAGGGGTCCCCCAAACCTGGGTCCAGAAACCCGCAGGGGACCCCAAATCTGGGCCAAGAGAGCCACAGGGTCCCCCAATCCTGGGTCCGGAGAGCCACAGGGTCCTCCAAACCTGGCCCAAGAGAACCACAGGGTCCTCCAAACCTTGGTCGAGAGAGCCACAGGGTCCTCCAAACCTTGGTCGAGAGAGCCACAGGGTCCTCCAAACCTTGGTCGAGAGAGCCACAGGGTCCTCCAAACCTTGGTCGAGAGAGCCACAGGGTCCTCCAAACCTTGGTCGAGAGAGCCACAGGGTCCTCCAAACCTTGGTCGAGAGAGCCACAGGGTCCTCCAAACCTTGGCCAAGAGAGCCACAGGGTCCTCCAAACCTTGGCCAAGGTGCTTGTTTGTGTTGTTACTCAACACTTAATTGATTAATTAAAGCAGCTGATCACACAGGTAACTCGCCTTACCTGGCTTCTTGCTGGTTTAATATGACATCAGAAACCAGCAGGCCACGTAGTTACAGAGCCCTGATTTAAGGCCACGCATTCGGGGACCTGTACCCCAGTGGATTGGGGCACAAATCTTGTAAGGAAGGTGGGAGTGTGTGTGGGATAATAGTTTGTTATATTGTGCACTGGATGTAGTAAAGATAAATTAATGACTTCATACATAGGGCGAACCCCATTTCCTTGTTAGTAGAAAGCAGAAGTATTGGAAGGTGGTCCATCTCACTGTGGTAATAAAGGATCTTTTGGTCTTGTCTAGGTTCATGTTCATCCTGATGATCATTGGAACGGCCTTCCTGTGTGGAATCAACAACATCTACGTGCCTTATATGATTTCCCCTCACCTGGGACAGTACGGCAGTTTCACTTCTTGTGTCATTCATAGGGCAATAGATTGGACCTGGTTTAGGCGTCAAATTCAGTAAATTAAGTGACATTCAAATTTGAAAACTGAAAAATGCACATAATGTTGAGGGTGTCACTGTGGCTTTTACCAATTAATTAATTGAATCTTAATTAATTCCCAGAATTGAATTGAAATGGAATTGATAATTCAAGGCATTTAAAGTCAACTCTGTAGAGTTTAAACTGCTTCTAGAATTAAAACAGAATAGTGGTTTTACAGTATATGATGAAATTATTGTTGCTTAATTTTGATAATACATTGCTTCATTTTCATAATGTACACCACGATGTAGCTGAAATATTTTACTGTGAAAATTCTGAGAATCAATCCTTCTTCTTTGCCTGGGTCCGTCTCTGATAATTTGAGGATGACACTTCCTGTTTGTCGTTCCTCTCACAAGGTTCAACGAGACGTTCCACTTCCTGTTCTGGACCATGTTCGGCGTGGCTAACCAGGAGTACGTGGACATGCCGGAGTTCGTGCTGGCGGAGTTCGTGGGTCGGGTGCTGTACGGGATCTTCACCCTCGTCATCGTCATTGTGCTCCTCAACATGCTCATTGCTATGATCACCAACTCCTTCCAGAAGATCGAGGTGAGCCCCACACCGGCGTGACCCCTGTGTAATGCCGGGTTCACACCATCTACTCACGACAGACAAAACCGCTGTACTTGGTCATGTGCAGCGACAAGGGGGCATTGTAAGTGCATTTGGTGCTACACCAACAACTTACCGATTGTAAACACTTGATTGCAAAGTACAACACAGTCACTAGACATGCCGACAGTCTCGGCAATTCTGTTCTAAGCCTCAAGTTTTCGAACATCCCTATAGCCGTTACAGACTGTTATCGTATAGAATTGGGTGATTTAAGACCGCGACGATGAGCTTCTTTTCAGAACTACAGAAAAGAACGCAAGCTCGTCTGACACTTTAAAAAAACCATCTAGAGCGGCGTCGTTTCTGATTGGTTGGTACTGCGACAATGTTGTCTGCTAGTCAACATTTCAGAGAGAAAATACATAGGGGTTATTTGTCACTGTGTACTGACTCCACCCCTCCCGCTGTTTGCCACCGTTATCCATAAATTTTGAATGGAATCTTGTTGCTTTGTCGCTGTCTCGAACTGGTGTGAATCCAGCGTAGGGCCGACTCAGTGGGTCAGATAAGAGTGGGAGACAAACGTAAATCCGCAAAACGTTACAGGAACATTGGGGAATGATCCAGTTAGCCAGTTCGCCACCGTTTGAGTGTTTTCCTTCCCACTGGAGAGTTTTTACCTTGTTTGCTGTTTGTGGGTTCAGGCCTGGTTTGGCCCAATTCTCCTTCTGTTTCTCTGTACAGCGTCTTTGTGACAGTTCTCTGTAAAAAGCGCTATACAAATAAAATTTAATTGTGATTGCCATCTGGTTGTGGGATTACATTCTGGTGAGAACGTTCCCTAAACATATTTATTGTTACAAATTACAGTTGAAGTCTGAAGTTTACCTACACTTAGGTTGAAGTCATTAAAACTAATTTTTAACCACTCCATAGATTTCATGTTAGCAAACTATAGTGTTGGCAAGTCAGTTAGGACATCTACTTTGTGCATGACACAAGTCATTTTTTCAACAATTGTTTACAGACAGATTATTTCACTTTTAATTCATTATATCACAATTCCAGTGGGTCAGAAGTTTACATACACAAGTTGACTGTGCCTTTACATTTTTAATATTTGGTCGCATCCTTTTCATGCCATTACTTCCTGATTTCTTTGACCCAACAACATCAAAAGACTCTTGATATCTTATTTTCTGGTACTCTTACAAGCGATACTATAAAGTCTCTGCATTTGAATGGATCTCTATAGGAATTGGGGGGTGGGTCTAGATTTAGCTGTAAATTACACTGGAACAGTATGGAAACACATGGTTGGCTAAATGGCTTTAAGTCATCAAGGGTTTGGCATATCAAACAAGCCTTAAATCATCACTCTGCTGCCAGAAATACAGTAGATATGGATGGATAAATTGAAGGGTTTCTTCTCCTGACTTATTTTTCCATAGAGTTCAATAGGAAAATTTGTCAGGAGAAACCACCCTTAAAGTGATCCATCCATATCTACTACATATCTGACAGCAGAGTGATGGTTTGAGGCTAGTTTGATACCTCAGACCCTTGATGACTTACAGACTTTTAACCAACCATGTCTTCCATACTGTTCCCATGTAATTTACAGTTCATGTAATTTACAGTTTAATCCAGTCCCACCCCCCCAATTCCCAGTGAGATCCATTCAAATGCAGAGAGATTATAGTATCGCTTGTAAGAGTACCAGAAAATAGGATATCAAGAGTCTTTTGATGTTGTTGGGTCACAGACATCAGGAAGTCATGGCATGCAAAGGATATGCGACCAAATATTAAAAATTTAAAGGCACAGTCAACTTAGTGTATGTTCTGACCCACTGGAATTGTGATATAGTGAATTAAAAGTGAAATAATCTGTCTGTAAACAATTGTTGAAAAAATTACTTGTGTCATGCACAAAGCAGATGTCCTAACTGACTTGCCAACACTATAGTTTGCTAACGTGAAATCAGTGGAGTGGTTACACATTTGTTTTAATGACTTCAATGTATGTAAACTTCCCGACTTGTGTAAAATGTCACAGAAAAGAAAATGTCAGGTGTGTGGTGTACAAACAGGTAACACCCCCCTACTGGTTATCATTTAGTCTTTTTTTCACCATTTATAAAAAGGATCATGGAGGATCTACAGTATGTTAAAAACAACTGAACTTTGGTAGAACTTTGGGTTGTGTAGTTACCTGGCCATGATATGAGTCCAAATAGTGGGCAAAATATTTGTTCGTTAGTGGCTCTGTGCTCCCCTAGGGTGATAATCCAGAATAGGGTATTTGTCGCTCTCCCATTCACTTCTGTAGGGCAGCTAAAACGGTCTAAAAATGACACTTCTATCACGTATACGAACGCGAACGAAGCGGATTCTGTCAACACAAACAATAACCAGTCCTCTAATGTATTTTTTTATTTTTTATTAAATGGCCCTTTCCTGGCTTTTGCGTATTGTATTTGGAACGTAGATCCGGTAGGTAATTCTTGCGCCAGAAACAGCGTTAATGCACCCCAAACGTCAGAAACCACTCCGATGGACAAACCATTTGGACTCACATCATGGGCCGGGTGACTACCCAACCCAAAGTTCTACCAAAGTTCAGTTGTGCTTTAATATCATTTTAAGAATGAAACTATAAAAAACACCAGATTCATCAAACGCTGCAAATGTTCTTGAGCTTTAAACCCCTTGGTCACATTGAGTTGGAGTCATCCACTATTGCTATTCACTTGCTATTCATAGGCAAACAAACAGAAAGGCTCCGGTTTTTCCAGGTTCATTCACCTGTATCAGTCATCCAAATGAATCTGAATGGGCTGTGTACTGTGCGTCATTCATATAAAAACAACCATTCTGGGCCGGGAGGGGTCCACAGTTGCCTGTTGCCATGACATCTTTAGCCAAAGCATGCAGTTATTTAAATCTCTCAGTAAAACAGCAGGTAGCTGCTGTACAGAACAGAATAAGAATAGTTTAAAAATAGAATGCAATCATTTTTACTACACAATGCACAATGTGGGAACCACAGGGCCATTGCAAGCTGTTTATTTATTTACTTACTTGCTTACATATTGATTTATTTGCCAGAGACAGTGTACAATGTTCGAAATGTCTGTTGATGTACTGCATCACAGCTCACAGGCTAATGTTCATCCCCATGGTCTCTGGGCAGGACTGAACAGTTATATAATAACTCAAGACCTCCCACTGAGAGCTTTATTTCAGTGAAAAATTCGATATCAATAATTCAGGAAGCGATGCTGGAAGCGTGGTGCTGTTTTTAACCCTCGTTGGTATTGTTTGTTTTTATTGTGTACCGCTGGCGTCTGTTGTTGCATAATATTAGTTATTTATTTATTGTGCTGACCTCCTCTCCTTGTAAAAGATGTTCTATATCTCAGTGGGTTTAATAAAAAATAAATGAAGAAAAGATTACAGAAATAAGAAAGCTGAAGGTTTTCTTTGGTACAAAGGACATGGTGTAAAAATGGGCGTGGCCGGGAGGGAGAGATGCTGCAGTGGTCTGTGGCCTTTATCTGACCCCACCTGACCCCCTGTAACCGCTCTGCCACCACCATCAGTATCTATAATTATTATCACACCGGACCCCTATAACCGCTCTGCCACCACCATCAGTATCTATAATTATTATCACACTGGACCCCATTACTACTATGGCACCACCATCAGGATCTATAATTATTATCACACTGGACCCCATTACTACTATGGCACCCACCCATCAGGATCTATAATTATTATCACACTGGACCCCCCATTACTACTATGTACTACTATGTACTACTACTCGGCACTCTCGACCCTCTAGCTCCACCAAGCCTCAGTAACTGTCATTATTCCGTTGCCAGAACGACGCAGACGTGGAGTGGAGTTTGCCCGCTCTAAACTCTACCTGAGTTACTTCAGAGAAGGGCTCACCATGCCTGTCCCCTTCAACATCATCCCTTCCCCCAAAGCCTTCTTCTACCTCATCAGGTAGGGCAGTGTGTGAGTGTGCGCACGTGTGTGTGGTGTGTATGAATGTGTGCGCATGTGTGTGTGCTTGTGTATCGCGTGTGTGCGCATGTGTGTGTGCGTGTGGTGTGTATGTGTGTGTGTGTGTGTATGCACGTGTGTGTGTGTGTGTGTGTGTGTGTGTGTATGCACGTGTGTCAGTGTGTGCACGTGTGTGTGTATTTGTGACTCAGGGTACTGTAAGGTTATGAGCTGGACAAGCGAGGCCAGAGCTACACTAAGCTGTTCTCTCTGTTGTCCAAGGGGCATTTTCCGCAGAATGTGCTGCTGCTGCAACTGCGATTCCACCCCAGGAATACCCCCCCTCTTGCCTCTATGGTGAGTAACTCCCAATCAAATCACTCACCATCACCCAGGAGCTACCCCCCCCCTCTTGCCTCTATGGTGAGTAACTCCCAATGAAATCACTCACCATCACCCAGGACTACCCCCCCCCTCTTTGCCTCTATGGTGAGTAACTCTCCCAATCAAATCACTCACCATCACCCAGGACTACCCCCCCCCCCTCTTGCCTCTATGGTGAGTAACTCCCAATCAAATCACTCACCATCACCCAGGGACTACCCCCCCCCTCTTGCCTCTATGGTGAGTAACTCCCAATCAAATCACTCACCCATCACCCAGGACTACCCCCCCCCTCTTGCCTCTATTGGTGAGTAACTCCCAATCAAAATCACTCACCATCACCCCAGGACTACCCCCCCCATTGCCTCTATGGTGAGTAACTCCCAATCAAATCACTCACTATCACCCAGGACTACCCCCCCCCCCCATTGCCTCTATGGTGAGTAACTCCCAATCAAATCACTCACCATCACCCAGGACTACCCCCCCCCCCCCCCCCCCCCCCATTGCCTCTATGGTGAGTAACTCCCAATCAAATCACTCACCATCACCCAGGACTACCCCCCCCCCCCCCCCCCCCCATTGCCTCTATGGTGAGTAACTCCCAAATTCAAATCACTCACTATCACCCCAGGACTACCCCCCTCTTGCCTCTATGGTGAGTAACTCCCAATAAATCACTCACTATCACCCAGGACTACCCCCCCTCTTGCCTCTATGGTGAGTAACTCCCAATCAAATCACTCACCATCACCCAGGACTACCCCCCCCCCCCCCCCATTGCCTCTATGGTGAGTAACTCCCAATCAAATCACTCCACTATCACCCAGGACTACCCCCCCCCCCCCCCCCCATTGCCTCTATGGTGAGTAACTCCCAATCAAATCACTCACTATCACCCAGGACTACCCGCCCATTGCCTCTATGGTGAGTAACTCCCAATAAATCACTCACTATCACCCAGGACTACCCCCCCTCTTGCCTCTATGGTGAGTAACTCCCAATAAATCACTCACTATCACCCAGGACTACCCCCCTCTTGCCTCTATGGTGAGTAACTCCCAATCAAATCACTCACCATCACCTCAGGACTACCCCCCTCTCTGCCTCTATGGTGAGTAACTCCCAATCAAATCACTCACCATCACCCAGGACTACCCCCCCCCCCCCCCCATTGCCTCTATGGTGAGTAACTCCCAATCAAATCACTCACTATCACCCAGGACTACCTACCCCCCCCCCCCCCCCCCCCCCCATTGCCTCTATGGTGAGTAACTCCCAATCAAATCACTCACCATCACCCAGGACTACCCCCCCCCCCCCCCCATTGCCTCTATGGTGAGTAACTCCCAATCAAATCACTCACTATCACCCAGGACTACCCCCCCTCTTGCCTCTATGGTGAGTAACTCCCAATCAAATCACTCACCATCACCCAGGACTACCCCCCCCCCCCCCCCCATTGCCTCTATGGTGAGTAACTCCCAATCAAATCACTCACCATCACCCCAGGACTACCCCCCATTTCCTCTATGGTGAGTAACTCCCAATCAAATCACTCACCATCACCCAGGACTACCCTCCCTCTTGCCTCTATGGTGAGTAACTCACAATTAAATCACTCACTATCACCCAGGACTACCCCCCCCCCCCCCCCCCCCATTGCCTCTATGGTGAGTAACTCCCAATCAAATCACCTCACCATCACCCTGGGCTACCCCTCCACCCATCATATAACTCACCATCACAAAAGCTCAGCAATTACTCAAGTAATTTAAAACCGCTATAGGCGGTCCAACTGTTTTATAGTTTGTGACAAGTATCAATCATTATTCACAATTCATTATTCATATCATTAATCACAAAAATTCAGAAATAACAAATGTACTTTAGCTTGTGATTTGAAAGCTGTTTTATAGTTTGTGAAAAGTAATACATGTTAAAATATTAAAAAGTAAGTGATATTTTTATTACATGTAAAAGTATAAATGACTATATTTAGAATACATTGTATATTGGTATACATTGTATGAATTTTAGTTATACTACCAGAGATACGACATGCCCTCTCTCTCTCTCTCCCTCCCTCCATCTCTTTCTCTCCCCCCGTCTCCCTCTCTCTCTCTCTCTCCCTCCATCCATCTCTCTATCCCCCCCCCCCCCCCCCCCCCTCTCTAGTCTGATGGGGCCCTTGGTAACAGTGGGGGGGCCGGGGGGAGGAGCGTGTGTCGTACAGGCAGCAGGTGATCACGGCGCTGGTGCAGCGCTACATTGAGTCGGGCGCGTCGGGAGTTTGAGGAGACCAAGCGCCAAAGGTGAGCCCTCAGAACTATGGCTCTCAAACACCGTGGGTCAATGTGGGCTAATGTGGGTCAATGTGGGTCAACGTGGGCGAATATGGGTCAATGTGGGTCAACGTGGGCGAATATGGGTCAATGTGGGTCAACGTGGGGCGAATATTGGGTCAACGTGGGCTAATATGGGGTCAATGTTGGTCAACGTGGGTGAATATGGGTCAACGTGGGTCAACATGGGGCTAATATGGGTCAATGTGGGTCAACGTGGGCTAATATGGGGTCAATGTGGGTCAACGTGGGCTAATATGGGTCAATGTGGGTCAACGTGGGCTAATATGGGTCAATGTGGGTCAACGTGGTCTAATATGGGTCAGTGTGGGTCAACGTGGGCTAATATGGGTCAATGTGGGTCAACGTGGGCTAATATGGGTCAATGTGGGTCAACGTCGGCTAATATGGGTCAATGTGGGTCAACGTGGGTTAATATGCGTCAATGTGGGTCAACGTGGGCTAATATGGGTCAATGTGGGTCAACGTGGGCTAATATGGGTCAATGTGGGTCAACGTGGGCTAATATGGGTCAATGTGGGTCAACGTGGTCTAATATGGGTCAATGTGGGTCAACGTCGGCTAATATGGGTCAATGTGGGTCAACGTGGGTTAATATGCGTCAATGTGGGTCAACGTGGGCTAATATGGGTCAATGTGGGTCAACGTGGGCTAATATGGGTCAATGTGGGTCAACGTGGTCTAATATGGGTCAATGTGGGTCAACGTGGGCTAATATGGGTCAACGTGGGCTAATATGGGTCAATGTGGGTCAACGTGGGCTAATATGGGTCAATGTGGGTCAACGTGGTCTAATATGGGTCAATGTGGGTCAACGTGGTCTAATATGGGTCAATGTGGGTCATTTTGGGCCAATGTGGGACAATATGGGTCAAAATGTGTCAATTGTGATCAATATGGGCCAGTGTGGGTCATTAAGGGCTAATCTGGGCACAACCTTTAAGCTGATTTTAATTTTAAGAACGCCTTGGTTTATCTCATCACCAAGCGCAAAGGTGGGCCCACAGCACTATGACTCTATGACACTATGGGGTCAATGTGGGACAATATGGGCCAACGTGGGTTATTTTGGGCCAATGTGGGTACATTTGGGCCAATGTGGCTTAATATGGGCTAGTATTGGCCAACAATATGGGCCACTGTGGGTCAAAAATATGGCCAATGTAGGTCAATATGGGCTAATATGGCCCAACATGAGTCAGAGTGGGTTAATATGGGCCAATGTGGGCACTACCTTGGTTTATCTCAGCTGCTATTTTTACGTTACATTACCAATGTAAAACTTTCACTTTCCCGGTCACCATGATCACCGCGGTTGTTAGTGTTGTTAAGTCACCGCGGTTCTGGTCCCGTTTCTTCTCACCCGCAGATGTGGGGAACCGGATCACTGAGCTCAGTAAAGTAATGGCCCGGCTGCACTCGGAGATGAAGCAGATCCACCAGAACCAGACGGTCCGGACCGCCTACCCCGATGCCCATGGATCCTCCATACTGGGGAAGTACATCATGGGGGCAAAGAACAACTTCCGTGATTTCGACAACATAGCGGTGTCGGAGAGCGGCCCCATTCCCATGCAGGTCCCCTTTCCATCACAGAGAGGGGGGAGGCCAGGGAGGGGGGAGAGGAGGAGAAGGATGGGGTAGAGGAGAGGAGGAGGATTGAGGACGAGGCGCGGGGCGGAGGAAGAGAGGAGGATGGAGGAAGGTAGAGCAGTGCTGGGGAGGAAAGTGGAGGAAGGAGAGGCAGAGGGGGGGGAAGAGAACGCCGCGAATTCAGCACGAACGAGCGAAGAGGGAGATCCGGAGAATGGAAGGATGGAACAGGAGAAGGTGGAGGAGAAGAAGAGTGATGGTGCAATGGTGGAAGAGAAAAAGAGTGATGGTGTGAAGATGGAGGGGGAAACGAGTGATGGTGTGAAAGTAGAAGAGAAGAAGAGTGATGGTGTGAAAGTAGAAGAGAAGAAGACTGATGGTGTGAAAGTAGAAGAGAAGAAGACTGATGGTGTGAAAGTAGAAGAGAAGAAGACTGATGGTGTGAAGGTGGAGGAGAAGAAGACTGATGGTGTGAACGTGGAAGAGAAGAAGACTGATGGCGTGAAGGTGGAGAAGAAGACTGATGGCGTGAAGGTGGAGGAGAAGAAGGAAGAGAAGTGCAAGGCGAAGGAGAAGGTTCCAGAAGAGGACGGCACGTCTCCAACCAATAGCAGCAGCTCCCAGGACACAGGCTTCGGGTCCCAGGAAGGCGAGGGGTCTATCGTAGCACCCGTTAAGAGTGGCAAACTCAAAAAATTCTTTTAAAGACCAGCGGCCTTCCTCTGCCGTGTTTAGACTTAGAGTGCTATCCCAAAAAAAATTTATCTACACAATTTTCACAATCAGCTGATTTTCACGATCATAGCTGTGTGAATAAAAATCATAGCAGTTGTAGATAGTGCTGTGTGTGTGGATCGGGAATCACTTTATTTATAACATAAAGCGACCAGACAATTTTGAGGACTTGAATAGATACTTGAATTTTTTGTTTGTTACATAAATTGGGGAATCTACCCTGATAGCTCTTAATGTGGAAGTGGTGCAATGACTCTGCATTAAACGCTTGGATTCCTTCAAGTCTTCCCGTCTTGGCTGTTTTTGATATTCATGAAAGTTCAATTCAATTCAATTTATTTTAAATTGAATTTATTTTGTATAGCGCTTTTTACAGAGAACTGTCACAAAGACGCTGTACAGAGAAACAGAAGGAGAATTTGGCAAAAACCAGGCCTGATCCCCCAAACAAGGTAGAAATCTCGGAAGGAACCTGGCTGGAGAGGGAGAGCCCATCCTTCGCTGGCTGGCCCGGTTTAAACTAAAGGTGAAATGTATGGTAATAGAAATGTTAATGAGGGATCTAACACAGCAAATAATCAAGTGGTTTGAACATTTTATAGTCTGAGATAGTAAACTAGCTAGTAGTGAAAAGATGTAAAATATATGTATAGTATGGATGTATAGTACAGATGTATAATATATGTACAGTATAGATGTATAATATACACTGCCTGGCCAAAAAAAAAGTCGCCGTTGCACCCGTCATGCATAGTGCCCACTGTACAAACCTCTGGAGGTAGTGTTAAGATCTGGGGTTGCTTCAATTGGTCGGGTCTAGGCTCAGCAACGTTATGCAGCAATAAAATGAAGTCAGCTGAGTACCTGAATGTACTGAATGACCAGGTTATCCCATCAATGGGCATATTCCAGGAAGACAATGCCAAGATTCATCAGGCTCAAATTGTGAAAGAGCGGTTCAGGGAGCATGAGGAATCATTTTCACACATGAATTGGCCACCAGAGTCCTGACCTTAACCCCATTGAAAGTCTTTGGGGTGTGCTGGAGAAGACGTTACGGAGTGGTTCGACTCTCCCGTCGTCAATACAAGATCTCGGCCAAAAATTAATGCAACTCTGGACGGAAATAAATGTTGTGACGTTGCATAAGGTTGTCGAAACAATGCCACGACGAATGCGCGCCATAATCAAGGCTATAGGCGGTCCAACGAAATATTAGCGTGTGCGACTTTTTTTTTGGCCAGGCAGTGTATGTATTGTATAGATGTATAATATATGTACAGTATGAATGTATAGTATAGATGTATAGTATGGTATAATAATGGTATCAGTGATAAATTAGCCTCCTCACCTTACAGTGAACAAACCTGTTCCCCATATGACATATTGGAAAGGTCAAGAAGAGAAGGAACTCAGTGTAGTCTGTGTGTGTGTGTGTGTGTGTGTGTATGTCTGTGTGTGTAAGACTGTGATAGAGAGATAATCTGTAGGTATATGCATTCTTTTGTGTGATTGTGTGTATTTGTGAGTGTTTCCACTAAAGGTGTGATCAGAACAGCCACAGTGTTGGGGTGTGTGTGTGTGTGTGTGTGTGTGTGTGTGTGTGTGTGCGTGTTTCTGCTAAAGGTGTGATCATAACAGCCAGTGATTGTGTGCATGTGTGTGTGCGTTTGTGTGCGTGCACACGTGTGCCCGTGTTTCTGCTAAACAGCCTGTGATGGGTCAGTCAGTAGCTTTGTGCTACAGTATGAAGGCCTTTCTGTCTCATCTCATTACCTGGATTACCTGCAGTTGTGAGTTTTTTATATTTAATTAGCAGAGATACTGTGTGTCCTGGGGCCCCCTGGAGGGACTACAGGCCCCAGCCTGCACGCCTCTGTTTGTTTGTTCCGGGACCCCAGGGTCCTCCCTTGGGGTAGCCACGGCGATTTGCTGACATCACAACCGAGCTCTCGGTAGGAGGCATGTAGCCAGATGGTATCGCCTGTCGCCATGCCGATAACTTTTCTCTCGGGAGCCGTGAACTGCATGTGGGATATTTTAACTTTTTACGGTTCACTTCTGGGCCGGCTTTATGATGCGAGCATAATGTCTTGATAATAATCGTTCGCGTCGCGTGCCAGAGCGATTCTGGTTTCCTGTTCTGCGCTGTGAGCGGAGCGTGCTGACACTGGGTGAGTCACTAGAGGTTCGCTCACAGCGGAGCGTTTGTTATGCGGAAAAACTGTCGCTCCGCGAGGAGATTCAGTTCAATGAGCCTCTTGTGGAAAACAGGTCTTACGTTTCCACAAGCCCAAATATCCGGTGGAAAGAATGTTATTTTGCTGTGAAATGGCTTTGTTTTCTGGCTCCCTGAAAAGCCTTTGTTTTCTGGCTCCGTTAACCCTTTTTTGACCAGATGGTAACACTAAACATCTCAAACCTTTTTATAAAAGACAGAAATTAGTTCGAGGTCACGTCCTGAAGCCAGCGACAGTTTCACAGAACTCTACGCCGTTAGCTTCAAGACAAATAATGTTGATACATCTGTGACCAAACAAGCAGCAATAAATTTTTTTATGTATTACTTTCAGCAGAAAGTGTTTTGGCACAAGTCATGCTTGAATGATACCATGGCCACACCCCATCCCTGATATCAGCCTTGGGGAGCGCCCGTTCATTGTCATGGAAACAGTGATCAGTCTTAGTTCTCACCCAGGGGTGGAAGACAGGTAGTCTGGGCACCCTGTTGGGAAATGCTTGATTGTTCACAGGTATAAGGTGTAATGTTGACACTCAAATCAGGCCCCGGAGACCAGCAGAGCTGCCGGTATTCATTCTTCCCCTCTAATTGGGTCTGATTTATACCTGGGACACCAGGTGAGTGGGGCCCTCTGGCCAATCAGTGACATTAATCAACCAATTAACCATCAGGTAGAGAGTAAAAGCAGCAGGACTGTTGTCTTTCAGGGTGAGATTTGAGTATGTGGGGTTTATGGCCTTTTGACATCACACAGCTATTGAGGAAGAGGAAGTTAGTTGAGGAATGAGGGTGGAGGGCGGCATGGTGGTGCAGTGGTTAGCACTGTCGCCTCAAAGCAAGAAGGTACCGAGTCTGCCCGCGTGCCCCCCCCGGCCACCCCACACAGTCCAAAGACATGCAGGTTAGGCCAATTGGAGGTATGTATGAGTGTGTGAGTGAACGGTGTGTGGATTGGCAAACTATCCAGGGTTTAGTCTTGCCCAATGCATGCTGGGATAGGCTCCAGCCCCCCTGACCAACAATAATGGATGGAGCTAGACAGAAAATGAAGAGTGGTGGTAATGATGTGCTTGAGAGGCAGATCCAAACGTGTAGGGTCAGGGATCTCAAACGGAAACACCAGGGCCCAGTTGTTCAGAAGTAATCTGATCGGATTTCGGCTATCGGATTGGATCAAATCTAGAAAATGGGTTGTTCAAAAGAAAAAAAGAATTCTGAAATCGGATTAGATCACCTAATCCAGTCTTGGTTTTGATCTGGCTGTATGTGTTGTTGAAAACCTTTTAGTAGGATTGGGATACCTTTTATCCAAATAAATCAGGATTATCCTGATCCCAGCAGCAGGGTGCATTCAGGGTGGATTTCAGGAACAAAATGTATAAAACTTTAAAATTGGTCAAATAATACAACATTTGTATCATGTAGTAGACTATATATACATTTATTTATATTTTGCACTTGATTTGTTTAACCGTTACAGTGATAAAGTAGATAGCCTTTCAGTACAGTAAAGTAAAAAAAAAAAAAAGAAAAAATAAAAGGATTTTGTCCCCATAAAATAATCCCCCAAACAGCTGTCAATATCAAACAAAAATATTATATTTAATTTTAATTGTCATTTATCAATGTATATTAATTACAATATCAGAGATGAACCGGTCAAAAGTAGTTTCTAACAACTGCATCAACGTTCTTTATTCTGTTAACTATTGGACATTTAGCCTTTTTTATGTGTTCAAAATATCCACAATGTATTTGTGAATAATGTATATTTGTTTGTTTTTATTTGTGGTGGGTCAGATGAGGGGTCTGTTTAAAAGAAATTGAAAATGGAAGGGGATGTTTGTATTGTTTTATTGTGCTGTTTTCTGGCTCTTCAAATAAAAACACTTAAAGTGACCCCACGCTGGCTATTCTACCTGTTGTTCTTTACATAGCTAGTAGCCTACATTGTGATATGTAGTCCCATTTAGAGCACTGGTAATCGGGATTTGGTAATCTTGAAAAGTTTGTATCTGGATCAGGGTGATCCAATCCAATGTTGCTTTGAAAAACCGGCACAAAAGTAAGATGGATTACCTGATCCTGGATAGCAAAACATGGGATTTACAAATCCGGATCATTCTGATCCAGATCAAACTTTTTGAACAACTGGGCCCAGAGGGCTGCAGTGTATGCTGCTTTTCATGGCCAAATTTGACTTAAAAAGTTACCTTTGCATCAAACAACCAGAAAAAGATCCTTAGGGCATTCAGTAGGGCACACCAAACACTCTTCTATGTGTTACTTCTTGATATTAAAGGGGCTATACTGTATGTAACGTTCAGAAAATTCTTCATTACTGACACCAGTGGCCACAAGTGAAAAATATTTTTACGTATGCTCAAATCGCCATGGCCAGCCAGTGCGCAAATCAATCATATGAAAGGAGGGCCATCTCATTAGAGCATGTAATTTCCGTTCAAACCTTTGTTCGCTTCCGCTATTAAATCTTTCCGGAGTAATTTTCTTGACTTTCCTTAAGTTATGTTTCAACTTGCATAGCAAGCCAACTAAACAAGCTGAAACCAGTTTGCTAGCTATGCTATAGCTACAGAAAGCTAATTTTACATTTACATTTTAGTCATTTGGCAGACGTTCTTATCCAGAGCGACGTACATTAGTGCATTTTCAAACTAGGAACAAGTGCGTTAAAACAACCCTAAAAGGTAAATACGTTTTCAAACACCAGGCTAATCCCTTTCAAAAACCTGACGCCAGAAGAGAACGCCCACCTTACAAACTTCAAATGCTGATATTTTCAGCACCAGCGACAGCAGTATACCTGCGACACTACACGGCAAAACGCTTTCGGTCTAAATCAGGCATAACTCATCAATATTTGGCTGTTTACTTGTATCAGTAAACTGCGTTTCCACAGGTTTGCAAGTGGACTGGTGGGCATGAATTAATGTTTTGAATAACAAAGGGAGGGAGTTAGAGTTTCCTGCACGTACAAGATAGGCCAAGCTGAAAGGCGGCTGTGGTTTGGATCGTCCCAAAACTGGTACAAAGAGGAACGTAAAAGCTTTCATACAAAGTGATTTTATTTGGCAAAACAGGTAAAAACAACCTAAATTACTATTTTTCTTTTTTTAAATATACACTGTTGCCCCTGTAAATATACCCATTTCAAAAGGCAAGGCCTGGGGGTTAGGACCTTTCTGTGGCATTAGCAGATTTACATATAAACATATAGATTACATGACATTTAAAATTATTACACAGCAGGACAATATATGTGGATAGATCTGGAACAAGGGTTCTCTGGTCCTGGGGAGTCACAGGGTCCATGCTGGTGTTTTTTCAACACTTTCTGCTGAAAGTAATACATTAAAAATCGGCAACCAATTCAAACCCAAGCAAGAAAACCAGGCAATTTAAACTAATAAACTGCTTTAACTGATCAGTTAAGTGCAGAGTATCCATGGAAACCAGCAGACCAGAAATCCAGGACCAGAGTTGTGGAGCACAGATCTGGACAAAGATAGTCTATACAAACACAAGAAAACCCCCCTTCCCCCCAAAATCTCCATTCCACCAGTTCACTTCAATATCACCCCAAGTGCTTTGAGCTGGACAGCGGATTACATGTGGTGAAGCTTGTGCATTTACGGTTATGGGGAATAACTCGCATAGATGCTAGAAGGCGACCATCTTGATATCTCTGGAGAACAGAAGGATTTTGATTGACACGTCTGCTCAAAGCTAAAGCTTAGTTTACAGCAGAGAAGTTTAATCCCTCCAGGGTATGACATGGACGTAGACCTCTGTTCTAGCCCCAGCACCAAATCACCTGACCCAACTAATCAACCAATCACTGGCGGTCAAATAATCAAGACCTTGATTAAGTTAAATCAGGTGTGTTGGTGCTTGGTTATAACAGACTTCTACACCTACGCCGATTCCCCAAATAGGATTGGACCCCTGATCTCCTGTTACATATCAATTATGTTCTTTCATACCGAGTTCTGTTTTTAAAAGATGTGACCAAGGTAAGTGTTCACCTGGGCATTTTATTCTAAAACCCCTTTCCGTCCCACACCACTGATCCCAGATCAATGATTAGCATGCAGGACAGGTTGGGGTTTAATGTCTAAAACCATTCTGCCTGATCTGAGAACATTATTCTAATGTAATGGGTTAGATGAGGATGAGATGCACACAATGACCACCAAGGCAAATGCATCCGAACCCGCATTTAAAAAGACAGCACAAAGCCCCCCCCCCCCCTCATAAACCAGGAATGATACAGACCTAGGTGATATAATCTGGAATACTTTTACCCTTCTAGACATCAGTAAAATTCCTGCAAATTCCTGACAATTTTCAGCAATATTTTTAAAACAAAAATTCCGCTTTCATGCGTTTTTTGATTACATTCCTATTAATTTAGAATGTTTTTGCCCACATCTAAAGAGTTAAAGTATTTTTTCCAGATAATCATCCGACGCAGGTCTGGTTTACAATGATGCATCAAACCTTCCACGGCCGAACCGGAAGTACTCCCCAAGAAAATAAAATAACGAATACTCTCAAGATAACCACGGCGTGATGCTCGTCTGCGTGCAATCACAACCGCCAAAACACCGTCTGCTCCGGGAGAGAAAAGGACTTCAGCAAGCCTGGGGTGGGGTGGGGTCAGAGGGGTACAGGGACGGAACGGGACGGGGGATTTAGGAGCCACACATGAGACAATCGTCCCGGTTCTCCAGGGAGCACACCATGGCGGCTTTGTTCAGCTCCTTCTGCACCTCCTGGGTCTTCGGTTGGAGGGAGGAGGGCTGCGCCTCCTTCAGCTTCTCCTTGTTGAGGGTGAACTGGATGGGGTTGGCTGCTGGCTTGGTCCTCAGGTAGTACATACCGGTCTTTAGGCCCTGCGGGGGTGGAGAAAACTCATAATTATGCATCAGTTTTACTTTTATTTTATTTAAAATCAGAGGAAAGCAAGAGGCAAAGCTTTCTTCCTTCAGGATGTCTGCTTTTAAACAAGAGAGTGGGGACAGGTGAATGACAGGGGGAGGGGCCCAAGTGATTGATGGGGAGAGGGGGATGAGTCAGATGATTGGCAGGGGAGGGAGAGGGGCCAGTTGATTGGCAGCTCAGGGGATGGTCAAGTGATGGGTAGGGTCCAGTTGATTGGCAGATCAGAGGGAGAAGCCAGATGATTGGCAGATCAGGGGGATGGGTTAGGTGATTGGCAGATCAGAGGGAGGAGCCAGATGATTGGCAGGGCAGGGGTCCAGATGATTGGCAGATCAGGGGGATGGGTTAGGTGATTGGCAGATCAGAGGGAGGAGCCAGATGATTGGCAGGGCAGGGGTCCAGATGATTGGCAGATCAGGGGGATGGGTTAGGTTATTGGCAGATCAGAGGGAGGAGCCAGATGATTGGCAGGGCAGGGGTCCAGATGATTGGCAGATCAGGGGGATGGGTTAGGTGATTGGCAGATCAGAGGGAGGAGCCAGATGATTGGCAGGCGTGTGGTCAGGGTAAGGTCACCCACCTGTTTCCAGCCATAGAAGTGCATGCTGGTGAGTTTGCCGTAGTTGGGCTCGGCGATGTGGATGTTCAGGGACTGGCTCTGGTCGATGAAGGCCCCGCGGTCGGCGGCCATCTTGAGCACGGTCTTCTGAGAGATCTCCCACACGGTCTTGTACAGCTCTTTCAGGTCATCAGGGATCTCATCAATGCCCTGCAGTGGGGAGGGAGACCGCAAATTATAGCCGTCAAATCTCTGAAATCTGAGATCACCACAGGTTTTATCAGGTGGGAAGATTAGCACATACAAGGCTGAAGCATGCGTGTTGCATTTTAGATAAAAGGCAAATTATAAAATTTGGACGATTTATTAATTCTGGTTGTATTGAGGGTGCCAATCTTTTTCTGCAGCAACATTGTGACAACGAAACCGCATCCTTTCCTTAGTCCCAACATTTTCCCCCACAAATGTTTATTTAATTTGATTGTAACCAGAATCAAGGTACAAACTAAACTAATTGAAGAAAGAAAACTGAGAATTAAACTGAATCGTGGAGTTTTATATTGGTTGCATATAAAATGTGTGTTGTTAATTAATGCATCACAAAGTCAAACAGCAGCTGTGAACACAGGCCACAGATGATCGAGTTAGACAGGGGGGTTTTTGAGTTGTACCTGTAGACAGGGGGGGTTTTGAGTCGTACCTGTAGAAAGGTGGGGGGTTTTGAGTCGTACCTGTAGACAGGTGGGGGGTTTTGAGTCGTACCTGTAGACAGGTGGGGGGTTTTGAGTCGTACCTGTAGACAGGTGGGGGGTTTTGAGTCGTACCTGTAGACAGGGGGGGTTTTGAGTCGTACCTGTAGAAAGGTGGGGGGTTTTGAGTCGTACCTGTAGACAGGTGGGGGGTTTTGAGTCGTACCTGTAGACAGGTGGGGGGTTTTGAGTCGTACCTGTAGACAGGTGGGGGGTTTTGAGTCGTACCTGTAGAAAGGTGGGGGGTTTTGAGTTGTAGATTTAGGGGATTTGGGGTCGTACCTGTAGACAGGTGGGGGGTTTTGAGTCGTACCTGTAGACAGGTGGGGGGTTTTGAGTCGTACCTGTAGAAAGGTGGGGGGTTTTGAGTTGTAGATTTAGGGGATTTGGGGTCGTACCTGTAGACAGGTGGGGGGTTTTGAGTCGTACCTGTAGACAGGTGGGGGGTTTTGAGTCGTACCTGTAGACAGCTGGGGGGTTTTGAGTCGTACCTGTAGACAGGTGGGGGGTTTTGAGTCGTACCTGTAGACAGGTGGGGGGTTTTGAGTCGTACCTGTAGACAGGTGGGGGGTTTTGAGTCGTACCTGTAGACAGGTGGGGGGTTTTGAGTCGTACCTGTAGACAGGTGGGGGGTTTTGAGTCGTACCTGTAGACAGGTGGGGGGTTTTGAGTCGTACCTGTAGACAGGTGGGGGGTTTTGAGTCGTACCTGTAGACAGGTGGGGGGTTTTGAGTTGTAGATTTAGGGGATTTGGGGTCATACCTGTATGGATCCGTTCTGGGCGATGAGCTGGTTCTTCATCTCCTCGCTCCACAGGCCCCTCTCCGTCAGATCCTTCAGCAGGTGGGGGTTCACAATCTGAGGGGGGGGGGGGCACCATTATAAACACCAAGCGTACCCGCCGCCAAATCTCACGCTCATATCCTGGAGAAGAACAATGTAGTCACGTCTATGACAATAATCACACCCTTTACGAACGAACGAACGAACAAACGCCAGTACTGCCCAAGAGCACAGCCACGCAATACAAAACTCACGGTCCCATCCAAGAACGCTGACCACACCCATGACAAAACTAAACAGTCACAACCGCGAACGTGACCACAACCGCAATCGCTTCCCTGAACGGTTTCGCCCACCTGGAACTCTCCGGAAAGCACCCTGCGGGTGTACAGGTTGCTGGTGTAGGGTTCGATGGACTCGTTGTTGCCCAGGATCTGGGCGGTGGAGGCGGTGGGCATGGGGGCGAGCAGGAGGCTGTTTCTCACGCCGTGTCTGGAGGGGAACATCGGAGACGGGTACGGTCACGTTTTAGGATCGGCCACATTACCACACACGGATAACACTGGGATACGGAGTCACTGGCCTGAGCGCATCGTCCTAAATACGGTCCTTCACCATTACTGCCCTAATGGGGCAATAGAGTTTCAGCTGCATAATGAGAACATTTAACCCAGGGGTGCACAACTGCTGTGTATGTATATGTATGTACAGTACTGTGCAAAAGTCTTAGGCACATGTAAAGAAAATCCTTAAGGCGAAAATCCTTTCAAAAATAATTAAATTAAAAGTTTCTAAATATCAAACAATTCACTACAAAGAACAGTAAACAATAAAAAACAGAATCAAATCAATATTTGGTGTGACCACCCTTTCCCTTTAAAACAGCATCAACTCTCTTCGGTACACTGTTGTTCAGTTTTATAAGAAAATCAGCTGGTAGATTGTTCCAAGCATTTTGGAGAACTTGCCACTGTTCTTCTGCAGAATTTGGCTGTCTCACTTGCTTCTGTCTGTCCAGGTAATCCCAGACAGCCTCAGTGATGTTGAGAACAGGCCTCTGTGGAGACCATACCATCTGTTGCAGAACTCCTTGTTCTTCTTTTCTCTGACGAAAGTTGATTCCAAGATTTTGGAAAATCAATGTTTGGAAATCTACAATTTGCTCTTTTCTATTAACACACTAATGCAGAAGACAAAAAATCAACATCTAAGAAAAAATCAACATAAAAAATCTAGGGTGCCTAAGACATTTGCACAGTACTGTATGTGTGTGTGTATATGTATGTATGTATGTATGTATGTATGTATGTATGTATGTATGTGCGCATGCATGTGTGGCTGGTATTTGGTCCAACCAATTACCCTGACTTTGTTTCCTAAACTGTTAATCAAACCAACGACCAGTTCATCTCCAGTTTAATCAGAACGCAGTAGAACATTTTTCTCAAAGGGCACAGTGTTCAGTCTTCAGCTGCAACTCCTGATTCTTAAAAAAAAGTGAGACCTAGTGATTAATTGAGCCAATTGAATAAACGCAGAAGTTGGCCTGAAACCCTGAAAGGGATCAGCCCTCGCTGTGCACCCGATTTAAGCTGACCCAGGAATGCCGAGATCCTTAAAAAAAATAAAATAAAAAAAGGGAGGGGGGGGCAGACGGGCGGAGGGAGACTGGAGACTCACTTGGCGATCTTCTCCTTCAACAGCTTCCAGTCCCAGAGATCTGTTGGGGTTTTCTCCCACATGTCATACTGAAGGATCTGAGAGAAAAAAGAAAAAAAAAAGAGAGAGAGAGAGAGAGAGATCAGGCCCCTTTTCTACCATCTCCATCACTCCTACATCAACTCTGTTGTACATAGTGTACAATTATACATTATATTCCCCCCTATCCCATCAACCTGGGGAAACAAATGCACTATACTGCAATATGGAAACCAGACACAGAGCTTCAGGGAGAAAGAGAAATAGGGAGTTGAGAGAGCTAAAGGTAGAGATAGCAAGGTAAGCGGCAGACAGAGAGAGAGGGTCAGAGGTAAAGAGGGAGAGGGGTAGAGAGAGCAGTAAAGAGAGAGGGAGTGGTGGAGCGCTAATGGCAGAGAGGTAAAAGCAGACCGGTGTAGAGAAATGTAGAGGTATTCAGAGGTAGAGAGATAATGGTAGAGGTATAGGTACACAGAGGTAGAGAGAGATAGATGTAAAGGGGTAGAGACAGAGAGATGGAAAGAGGTACAGAGAAAGGTAGAGACAGAGGTAGAGAGCTAATGGTAGAGAGGTATAGGTATTCAGAGGTAGAGAGCTAATGGTAGAGGTATAGGTACACAGAGGTAGAGAGAGATAGACGTAAAGGGGTAGAGACAGAGAGATGGAGAGAGGTACAGAGAAAGGTAGAGACAGAGGTAGAGCTAATGGTAGAGAGGTATAGGTACACAGAGGTAGAGAGAGATAGACGTAAAGGGGTAGAGACAGAGAGACGGAGAGAGGTACAGAGAAAGGTAGAGACAGAGGTAGAGAGCTAATGGTAGAGAGGTATAGGTATTCAGAGGTAGAGAGATAATGGTAGAGAGGTATAGGTACACAGAGGTAGAGAGAGATAGATGTAAAGGGGTAGAGACAGAGAGACGGAGAGAGGTACAGAGAAAGGTAGAGACAGAGGTAGATGTAAAGGGGTAGAGACAGAGAGATGGAGAGAGGTACAGGGAAAGGTAGAGACAGAGAGAGATAGATGTAAAGGGGTAGAGACAGAGAGATGGAGAGAGGTACAGAGAAAGGTAGAGACAGAGGTAGATGTAAAGGGGTAGAGACAGAGAGATGGAGAGAGGTACAGAGAAAGGTAGAGACAGAGGTAGGGGCACCCACCCCCTTGCTAACGGGCGAGCCCTCGTAGGTCTCGTAGGGTCCCAGCTCGGCGGCGAGCTCACAGCTGGCCTCCAGGGAGGCGTAGTAGATGGTCTCAAAGATCTGGCAGTTGAGCAGCTGGGCCTGGGGGCTCTCGAAGGGGAACCTCATCAGGATGAAGGCGTCGGCCAGGCCCTGCACCCCGATACCGATCGGCCTGTGCCTCTTATTGGAGCTCTCCGCCTGAGAGAGGGGGGTACGGTACGGTAAGAGGGGGGAAGGGTTACCCCAATTATAGCCAGTCAAACGCCCATAGGAAGGATACCTGGGGGGATTCCTCAAACCAGGATGAGCAGGTGAGCCGGGGGGGTATTCCACAAGGCAGGATTAAGGAGTTAGCTGGATAAAGAGCTGTTCCAGATTTTATTCAGTGCAGTTATCCAGCCAAATCAATAATCCTGCTTTGTGGAATACCCGCCAGATAACTCAAAAAATAATACCATGAAATAACCTACAATACCAGCAACTAACAATATGTATGACTAAATCGCACCCTAAATACGCATTTTCATATACTGAAATCTCACGAATGTGACGATACAGACATGGCGTTCTCAGAATTATCGGGATAACCTGATCGTGCCGATTTGTGGAATACCCCCCTGGATGTGATAATTAGATGATTAATTAAGGTAATTAATCAGACTGTACCTCAGGCACTGGGTAGTAGTTGATGTCGATGATCTTGTTGAGGTTCCTGACGATGACCTTGGTGACGTAGGCCAGCTTGTGGAAGTCGAAGGTGCGCTCCGGGGTCACGTACATGTTGAGGGCGATGGAGGCCAGGTTGCACACGGACACCTGCAAGGTCATAAACAGTAGCTTAAACAGTTGTGCCCCAGTGTACTCTGTGTCCCGTGACTCTGTCCCGTGTACCGTTTAGTATGCAAAAATATCCTCCATACTATTTTCCAACCGTACTGTGGAAGTAGGCGGCAGTGTAGTATAATGGTTAAGGAAATGGCCTTGTAACCGAAAGGTTGCAGGTTCGATTCCCAGGGAGGACACTGCCGCAAGGTACTTACCCCTGGGCAAGGTACTTAACCTGCATTGCTTCAGTATATATCCAGCTGTATAAATGGATAATATGTAAAAAATTCAAAAAAAGTTGTGTAAGTCGCTCTGGATAAGAGCGTCTGCTAAATGCCTGTAATGTAATGTGTCGCAAATCGTCCCACGCTTGCGTGGCCGTCACGTATATGAAATAGTACTCAATAGTATGAAAGGGCGCTGATTCAGACACAGCCCTAGTGTGTGCTTAGCACAATGGTCCTCAAAGTCAGGTCATATTTGCATAATTACAAGCCAATTTAAAAAAACAAAGCCCTGGCTTGTTAAAATAAATAAATAAATGAATGAATAAAAGAATTCTGACAACACCCAGTCATCCCCCACCATTTGTTTCCAGATCCACAGGAAAATAAATCACTTCATTATTTTACCAATTGGGATAGATGCACAAGGAGAACTACTGGCTGTTGCGCGTAAGAGCGCCCCCTCTGGACCGGAGGCCCGCTGTGCTCACCTCGTCCTTGCTGGTGTACTCCACGATCTCCGTGCACAGGTTGCTGCACTTGATGGTGCCCAGGTTCTGCTGGTTGCTCTTCCTGTTGCAGGCGTCCTTGTACAGCATGTAGGGCGTGCCCGTCTCCGTCTGGGACTCTATTACGGCGTACCAGACCTGCTGCGCCTTCACCACCCGCTTGGCCTTGCCCTCCCGCTCGTACCTGGGACAGGTGGAGGTGCGCACACAGTGAGGTTCAGGCTAACTCACCTGGCTGAGGACAAGCTGATTCTCAATATTACTGGAACATGTGCATTACATTTAGTGATTATAAATGGGCCCCTGTGCCTTCATGCATTTTTGTATTCCGGAGATACACTGATGTTCTCCACTACTGTATATCGCTATGGATAACAGTGCATGCCAAATTATTGTAATCCAATGTAATGCATTGGCCAAACTGCACTATGGCCGAACTAAAAACAGAGAAACCAATGAGAAAAAAAAAAAAGATTCAATCTCTCCCCACCCCGAATACAAAGAAAGACTTTAAAAGTGGTCAATTTACACAGGGACAGATGCAAATAAGCAGTTTATACGACTGGACACATTTTCTACTTTTTGTCCTTCCCTCCCCAACATCACTACGACAAAGCTGTGTACTTTCATTCTAGACTTGTCTGGAATACCCGTTCCGCTGTCCCAACGGTCATTCAAATATGCACAACCTGGGGGGGGGGGGGGTATAATACGAAGCAGGATTACTGACTTAGCTGGATAACTGCACTGAGTAAAACCCAAAGCAGGATTACTCAGTTAGCTGGATAACTGCACCGAGTAAAACCCAAAGCAGGATTACTGAGTTAGCTGGATAACTGCACCGAGTAAAACCCAAAGCAGGATTACAGAGTTAGCTGGATAACTGCACTGAGTAAAACCCGTAACTGCCAAATCTGGAACATGGACTGAAGTAAAAAGAGCCACTCCGGGTTTTACTCACTGCAGTTATCCAGCTAACTCAGTAATCCTGCTTTGTGAAACACACCCCCCCCCCCCCCCCTCAGGTGTGTATAGTGGCTCCTTTACCTGGTGTACAGTTTCTCAAACTCCTCTCCCCAGCATTCATCCAGGCCGGGGCAATCGCTGGGGCACATCAGAGACCAGTCCTAGAGAGAGAGAAACGGAGACAGAGACAGAGACAGACGAGTCAGCAATCACATGCAATACAACCCGTTTTCGCACCATTCAAATCTGCGCCAAGACGATCACGGCTGGTAAGATTTTCTACTCCAGTAGCCACTTTGGCAGGTAATCAATAAGGTTGTGCTATATTGTAAAAGGTAATGTGGCTGATTAAAATGTTGAAATGGCTAGTGATTTTTAGAATACATTTTTTTTAATTTTTTTTTTAAGTTTTAAAAAATGTATTTAATTTCCTGGTGATATGAGGCCTTGCCGGCGAGCTCACCTGGTTGCTTTCGACCCTCTTCATGAAGAGGTCAGGTATCCACAGGCCGTAGAAGAGATCCCGCGCCCGCTGCTCCTCCTTCCCAGTGTTCTTCTTCAGCTCCAGGAACTCGAAGATGTCGAAGTGCCAGGGCTCCAGGTACATGGCGAAGGCTCCGGGCCTCTGTGCCAGGGGAACAGGAAACGAGGACCGCGTTACCCCCTCCCCCTCCAAATCTGCAGCATGTCCGTTAATATTCACCCACTGCCCCCCCAACAAAAACCACACTGGTACCGGCAAATACAGGAACTAAACCCACATTACTGGCACATCAGTACCAGAGGGAAAATGGGTAGTGCAAACAACCTTTTATTGCACTACAAATAACATGTCTATAAACTACAATCAAAATGGCAGAGGAGTAGGTTGCTTTGCAGCTGGCAAAGAGGTATATACACCATATAATAGAGGGGAGAAACCGGTGTTACATATGAAATACATACATAACACACATTTCAAATGCATGTAAAACACTGCTCATTGCCTGGATGTAAGGGTGAAAGTTCACCCCCCTCCCCAACCCCCAGTATCTGTCGTTCCACGGGCCATCAGACATTGGGTGATAGATATAGGGTCATCTTTGCGCTGAGCGCTAATGCACGTCTACTTGGTCATCATGTGGCGCCGGATCGGTTTTTATGACAAGGGTCATAAAGGGTGCAAGCATTCACCCCCACAGCACATGCAAATACCCGGGTAATCTTTCCAACTGTCTGACTACAGCATGCATTGTGGGGACCAATCTTAAACTTTATAACAAATTACCTGGACAAAGGCATGCATTGTGGGGACAAATGAACTTTAGAACAGAAACAAAATCATAACACAGGTCTTATATCCTCCTAATAAAATATATATATATATTTTTTTTTTTACATGGATGATAAAACATGTTGCAGTGAAAATATGTTAAAACCATAGACTTGTCCCCCGACAGGGGTCAAAAATTAATTTCTGGTCCTTAGGAGGATATAATCTGAAGTGGACAGGCGCCCTCTACTGGCAAAGGATTGCAAGCGTTTGAGCGCCTTTGGCTGCCTTGACCCCATGACCACTGACCTTGTTTCCGCCCTGGTCCACGTAACGAGCCGTGTTGTTGTACACCCGCAGCATGGGAACCAAGCCGTTTGAGTTTCCATTCGTCTGAAACGCAGAAAACATTTTAAATAAATAAATAAATCGCACAGCATTAAATAGTACAACTAATAGCAGGAGAGAACCTTCAGTAGTAAAAATAGTAAAATACACACGGCCCTAGAGACATTTAGGGTCTAAAAAATTTATTTCCAGATTATTCAGGAAGGAAAATAATAAAACTTTTAAAAAATAATAATTTTATAATCACCCACCCCGGCGATGTAGCTGCCCGTGGCCCTGATGCAGCTGACTGCCACCCCGATGCCCCCAGCTGATTTGGAAATGAGTGCACACTGCTTCAGCGTGTCGTAGATGCCCTCAATACTGTCGTCCTTCATGGCCAACAGGAAACAGCTGGTGGGGGGAATTTTTATTTATTTATAGATTCATGTTCTGTAGACAGTGTTGCCATGTCTGTGGTTTTACAGCTAAATTGGGCTACTTTCAAAGTGCAGTCACGGGTAAAAATAAATACATTTAAAAAAAGTCGCAAAGCACACACTTATTTTAAATAAGTAAAAATATGATGATTTTTTTTTATTTAAAATACGTTCGTTTCAGTTAAATATATTTTGGGCTAGTTTTGAGTCGCCATTTGGCAAGTCTGGCAAACTTGTCTGTAGATAGCGGTTTAAAAAAATAAAAAAAAACACAAACATTTTTAAAAACCTGAATGCAATGCAAAGTGTCTTTACTGAAACCATCGAATACGAGCGTACAGGGCTGTCACGCAGGAGAATGCATCCCGTATCATTTACAAATAACCATGTACAACAAGTGGGAGTACTGGTGAACTCCTACATAATGAGAAATAACAACATTGACTTGTGACAAGTGGATTCACACACATGCACGCACGCACACCTACCTAGACAGTTGTGGCCGGTTGGTGCCAGCGTTGAAGAGTGTTGGGGAGGCATGAGTGAACCACTTCTCAGACAGCAGGTTGTAGGTCTCGATGGCGGCGTCGATGTCAGTCTTGTGGATGCCGACAGCCACCCTCATCAGCATGTGCTGGGGACGTTCGGCCACTAAACCCAGGATTAGAGAGACAATCAGCACATTAAACTGGGTCTTTACCCCCAAAATACACTGAGGAACCATCGCCAAATAGTCCAATACCAGATGCCACAAAATAAAGTCAGTCAATAAAGGGATTCATTCACAAGAGGCAAAAGGCAACTTTTTCTCTTAATCTCCAAATGATAAAGAAAAAGTTTTGAATGACAAACTCATAAATCTGCATTAGTAATTTTTTATTTATTTTTTTAAAGCGCTTTAAAAATATTGTTTCAAAAAACATTGACCATTCACTGGACACCTTTAACAGAATTTTAGAGTGTAAACGTGTATGTGTACCGACCTTTACCGTCGATCTTCAGGAGGTAGGAGCGCTCCAATGTCTAAGGGCAGGAGAGGAGATTATTTCCACACTCATACCTGGGGTCTTTTTTGCATACATACAAAATCCACAATTATTGCTGCATCTATTCTTCAATTAAATTAATTTAATCAAAGATAACATTCATAAAGTTAACAGCTTAATTTTTTTAACCAAATTTAAAGTGTGTGTGTGAGTGAGTTCCCCTTGAAGATCCTATTTTGAAAAGCATAATCACCTTGAATCCGAAGAAGTTGTAGGAGAAGTCTCGGTCAAAGATGATGGCAGAGTTCAAACGCTGAAAGAGAAAGAGAGAGAAAGAAAGAGAAAGAACAGGCCAATTACTGCCAGAACACAACAACGAGACCCTTTATTTAGCAAACCTTCAGCAGAAAATCCTACAGCAGACGCTTACGTCTTTGTTGGCCAGGATGATGTCGAGGGTCTCCTTGGAGATCATGGGAGAGTGCTTGTCGTTTAGACGGTTTACGTAGTTGTACAGGTCCTCCATCACATCTACAGGTACAGGAAGAACAGCATCAATACAGAGACCTGAACAAACCCATCCCAACTTTTCACCACTATAGCTGTGCAATTGATACACGCCAAACAGGATTAACCCTGAGAAACCCAAGCGTTGATTTTATTGATGTAAATTGTTTTTCTCCTTTTTAAACTGTTTTTAGGAAGCCTCTGATCAAGAAAATTATGAGTTTTTTGAATTTTTTGTTTTTGGGAGGATTTTGTGAAAATGTTGCAAAAATGCAACAGTGGGTCCTCATGGTTACAATATTTCACCACTGTTATTTTAACTAAGTCCACAAATTATTAGGCATTGATGATTCAATAACAGTAAAATATATATTTTAAATGAATTTTATTAACATGAAACACTCTGATACAGCACACCTGCCCCTAATCATAAATAGCCCACCAAAGGACGTATGACTCATTCTATTTAGAATAATTTTTAAAAGTGAAACAAATTAATTGTTTATCATATATATACAGACGGGTGACAAATTAAAGGAAAAACCTGAATAAATGAGTGGAGAAACATATACTGTATATACACACACATATATAGTATGTATAATATACAGTCAAGCCGGAAAGTCTGCACACTCCTTTCACCTTCTCCATGGTTTATTACGTTACAGACAATAGATTGAGTTCATTTTTTGCCTCAAACATCTACACACAATAGCCAATAATGACGAAGTGAAAACAGGTTTTTAGAAAATATGCAATTTTATTTTACTGACAAAAATAGGTTATTTAGGGGTTACATATCTGTACACACCCTTAGCCTAATACTTGGTTGCTGCACCTTTGGCAGCGATTACAGCTTCAAGGCGTCTTGAAAGAAGGGAAAGAAGCTACGAGCTTGGCACACTTGTTTCTGGACATTTTTGCCCATTCCTCTTGGCATATCCTTGCAAGCTCCGTCAGGTTGGATGGGGAGCGTCGGTACACAGTCATTTTCAGCTCTTTCCACAGATGTTCAATTGGATTCAGGTCTGGGCTCTGGCTGGGCCACTCAAGGACATGCACAGACTTTCTCCGAAGCCACTCCTTTGTTCTCTTGGCTGTGTGCTTCGGGTCGTTGTCATGTTGGAAGGTTAACCTTCGCCCCAGTCTGAGGTCCAGAGCGCTCTGGAGCAGGTTTTCTTCAAGGATCTCGGTGTACTTAGCTGCATTCATCTTTCCCTCTATCAGGACTAGTCGCCCCGTTCCCGCTGCTGAAAAACATCCCCACATCATGATGCTGCCACCGCCATGCTTCACTGTAGGGATGGTATTAGCCAGGTGATGAGTGGTGCCTGGTTTCCTCCAGACGTGACGCTTGGTATTCAGGCCAAAAAGTTCAATTTTGGTTTCATCAGACCAGAGAATCTTGATTCTCATGGTTTGAGAGTCCTCTAGGTGCCTTTTGGCAAACTCCAAGCGGGCTGTGATGTGCCTTTTACTAAGGAGGGGCTTCCGTCTGGCCACTCTACCATAAAGGCCTGATTGGTGGAGTGCTGCCTGGATGGTTGATCTTCTGAAATGTTCTCCCATCTCCACAAGGATACGCTGAAGCTCTGTCAGAGTGACCCTCGGGTTCCTGCTCACCTCCCTGGCCAAGGCCCATCTTCCCCGATTGCTCAGTTTGGCCGGGCGGCCAGGTCTCGGAAGATTCTTGGTGGTTCCAAACTTCTTCCATTTATGAATGATGGTGGCCACTGTGCTCTTTGGGACCTGTAAAGCTGCAGAGATTTTTCCGTACCCTTCTCCAGATCTATGCCTTGACACAATCCTGTTTCTGAGGTCTGCAGATAATTCCTTTGACCCCATGGCTTGGAGTTTGCTCTGACATGCACTGTCAACTGTGGGACCTTATATAGGCAGGTGTTGGCAATCCCCAATCATGTCCAATCAATTGAATTTATCACAGGTGGACTCCAATTAAGTTGTAGAAACATCTCAAGCAGTATCAGTGGAAACAAAATGCACCTCAGCTCACTTTTGGATGTCATATCAAAGGGTGTGCACACTTGTGTACATATATTTAACATTTTGATTTTTAATAAATTAGCACAAATGTCTAAAAACCTGTTTTCACTTTGTCATCATGGGCTATTTCGTGTAGAATTTTGTGACAAAAAATGAACTCAATCTATTGTAGAATATGTCTGTAACGTAATAAAACGTGGAGAAGGTGAAAGGAGTGTGCAGACTTTCCGGCTTGACTGTATATATATATATATATACATATATATGTCATGACAGGAAGGCAGATAAATTGTGTTGCAAGTCATTTGACATGCATTTACCCATGATTCAGTGTGGACTCTCTTGTGTGAATAAGACGACCATTGAAGCCCAGTGTTGCATTTTTGCAACATTCAAACAAATAGCTCTAAATCATGTATATTATATATCATTTTTTTAATTTTTGGAATTTTCTATCACTAAACATCTTTGGAATTAAGAAAAAAATTATTAAAGGTCAAATACTTACTTGGACAATTGTCAAAATTGGTGCCAAAGAGAGAGCAGGGGGATCAGAGGGAGGCAGCCATGTTGTCTGATCTTTGAAAGGGGTGTGTCTATTTTCCCAGAATATTTTCAAGCAAAAAGTGTTGCTATGATACATTTTAGAGTCTGGGGTGCTGGTATATGTAGTTTTTATCTACATTTAGACAGGAATAGGTACTAATGGACCGTTTTTAAAAAATGTTGCACTTTTGCAACTCTGGGTCTCTGAGGGTTTTAAACTGGGAAGAATCATCCGCTAGTCATTTATAAATCAGCGCTGTCATCCTGGTAATGTGCGAGGTTGTATGCGTTATAAGACTGTCCGATGCAGAGCACCGATTCGCACTCAAACATTATTCAAAGTAACGGTGAAGCTAACGCTAATCTATGAGGAGGCTGACATGAAGCCCTGCAGGTCTGACCGCCGGAGAGCTTGGCTGTGTCCAAATCAGAGCCCCATCTACTGCATCCCGTTTACAGTGTACTAGCATACCGTTTAGTATGTGACATGCAGTATGCAAAAAATCTCTACCATACTACTATCAGCTAAAACCCGGAAATAAGTACATTATCCGGGGATATTAAGAACACTTAATTTTCTGAACAGCTTTTAAAAACAGTATACTCAACTGGTATACTCAATAGTAGACAAGTGCACTGATTCAGACATGGCCCTTGAGTCAAGGAAGTAAATATCTCAAGGTTTAATCTCACCTGCTAATACACCTTATCCCATTAGGAATGCAGGTAAATATTGATTTTGGACTACAGTTAAACATAAATCACCTCATATCTTGTCCAAGGCCAATATTGATAGACTACTGAACTCCAGGTCCTGAGGGCCACGGTGTCTGCAGGTATTTGCTCCAACCATGCACTACACCACCGGATTACACCAATTATTTTACCTCCGTGAAATCAGGTGGTCTAGTGGATGGTCGGAGCAAATACCGGCCTGCAGGACCTGGAGTTGAGTAGCCCTGACAGACAGACAGAAACACACGCACGCACGCACGCAGGGGGCTGGAGCCCTGTGGGAGCGGCAATTGGCGGCTGCTCCCGGGTGGGGGTGGGAGGGAGGGGCTCGGAGATAATCGCTGCGCACAGAACGGCCCGGGCGAGTTGGAATCACGGCCAGGAGCTCGAGGAGTCGCGCCCTGCAGAGGACTACTTCCTACTACCGGCTGACAGGGTTGGGTAGCAGTGATTCTTTAGCAGTTGCTACACAGGGGAATTGCATTAGAATAGGGATTCAATTGGCTACCAAATTGGGAGAAAATCGGGAGAAAATTGGGGGGGGCAGAAACAAATTTTAAAAAATAAAGAAATAAAAGAAATAAATAAAAACACAGGCACTCTCTCTCTCTCTCTCTCACACACACACACACACACACACACACACACACACACACACACACACACACACACACACACACAGACAGACAGACAGACAGACAGACAGGCTCACACACTCACCGCTGAAGACCTTCTTGGTCTCCTTGTGCAGGTTGGAGACGGCGATGCGGGCAGCCAGGATGGCGTAGTCGGGGTACTTGGTGGTGAGGGTGGCGGTAATCTCAGCAGCCAGGGTGTCAAGCTCCACAGTGGTGACACCGCTGTACAAACCCTGGATCACCTTCATGGTGATCTGAGTCTACCGGGGCATTGAACAGTCAGTCAGTCAGTCTCACTCACACACACACACACACACACACACACACACACACACACACACACACACACACACACACACACACACACCGAAGAAACATGCACACGTACAGCTGTGTGTGTGTGGAGGGGATTCAAGTGAACTTACAGGGTCCACAAAGTCTGCATTGAGTCCGTAGCAAAGCTTCTGAATGCGTGAGGTGATTTTGTCGAACATGACACGCTCCTGACGCCCGTCTAACAGGATAAATTGTAAATAAGTTAAAATGAATGTAAATGGGAACGGAAAGAGCTGCAATATAAAATAGTAATAACAATGCGATAGTATTTTGGTCACTTGCTGTCCCCATGGCTATGGCATTCTGACACATTGTGCCGCAACGTGTGCCCTTTGTCCCTCTCCAAGAATGAGTGGCCATTCCTCTTATAGGAGTAAAAAAATTTAGACTTTGGTTTTCACCAAAACTATAATGTTGTCTTCTGTACATATTTCTAAAAATATGTATACATTTTAAAACGTATACTAGATTATATCCAAAAGGTTTGGTGAGCAAACCCCATAATACCATGGTAAATTCCCTTCTAAATTTACAAGTACAGTTTTTAAAAACAACAAAAAACAATAATACAGTAAATGAAGTACATTTGTACTTATTAAATATATAGATTAGCTAACGTTAGCTAGTAAAATAATTCTTAAGTCTTTGACTTCATCTGAGAGTTTGGCGCCAAAAGTGACAACAAAGACACGCGCCAGCCGGTTAGATAACGTTATGTCACACATTTTAAACATAACGTTTCCAAGTGTTACCAAGTTAACGTAACGTTAGACTAATATTGCCTAACCGCCTAGCCAGTTGTTATATAGCATTAATTTAAAATATATTCAAAATCATTCTAGCATCACTAACAAAAACCAATTCACGAGCAAGCTAACGTCAACTTACATTGTCAATTCCCTGACAGGCTAATAATCACGCGAGCCTTAATCTTAGCCATTTGGACTTTTATGTTTTATTTTTCACAAAGTTAACGTTAGCTGTGCACAAACAGTCAAAGAAGCGTTAAGGTTGGATTTCAGTTGTACAAAGACGCCAAGGCTTGTCTCATAATGACGTTTGCGAATCATTCACAAGAAAGTGTCATGCAGTTATTTAAAACAAAGATGCCCTATTCAAGACAATAATTACATTGACAGTGACAACTTTATTCAGTACACTAACGTTAGTCAGCTAGCCAACTTTATTAACGTTAAAGCAATACATATTAATTAACAGTTAACGTAATAATTAGAACGTCAAATTAACCAGCCGGAAATGTAAATAGATTACTTACCTCGCTTGATCACGTGCATGATGACTTATATTTTTCTGAGAGAAAGTGCAAAAGAAATGTTATGAACAATAATTTATAAAACTACTGTGCGAAAATGCTGCTTTTACTGAGCAACCCCGGCTAGCACCCCAAATGTTAGACGAATTAAGCGCGAATACGTTCAATTCCGAGCGCAGCCTCAACTTGTACGAGGCCAGTAGCCAATCAGCGAGACCCAACCTTAGATGGTGTAGCCAATCAGAAGCAAAATCATGTTTTACTTCCGGGGTTTGTTTTCAGCTGTCAGCTGACGACAAATATGTTTGGCGGGTTTTTTTGAAATGTTTTTATTCGGGAATCGGTCTTGCTACCTTGTAAATCTGCGAATATTATGCTGACAAACAAATACAAAAACTGGTATTAGTTTTAAAAACACAATTTCACAAAGTACTAAATGCATTATAAATGGCAGTTGTTGTAATGAGTAGCCTATAGCAAGCATTGCAGTAGGAAAGCGTTAGCAACATGCTAGTTAAAGAAATGAAAACGCAGAATAAGTTAATCATCTTGAAATTTAATTCAGGGTGAATTCACACATGTAACAGTTAACGGTTTTCGATCAGTGTAGAAATAAGTTTTTTTTTTTTTTTTTTGATAGTTTCCGCTAACGGAATCTGTCAACTAGGCTAACATCACAAAAACCTTTCCCTGTGATTTAATGTAATATTTATTTAAATTGAAGTGTTAATACAAAATATAGCCTACTTTTTAAAAGTATGCTTAACAAAACATCTGGCAAGAGTAAGTGAATTACTGGCTAGTTACTGACCCTTACACACACACACAAACTATGCTTAGTCATTATTACATTGCAATCTCAGATGCTGTTGATGAAGGCTATGTGTTTTATGCACTTGTCATATTGCTTAATGTTTCTGTTATTTTAATTGTCTGTTTGTCTTTGACTGCACGTTTGTTGTAGGTTTTTGGACTTGGACTACAGTACCAGTTAAAAGTTTGGACACACGTATTCGTAGAAAGTTATTTTTCCGTTATTTTTACTGTTTTCCACATTTTAGAATAGTAAAGACATCAACACTATCAGATAACACAAATGGAATTATGCAAAGACCCAAAAAAAAGTGTAAAACAAATAAAAAACATCTTATATTTTAGATTCTTCAAAGTAGCCACCCTTTGCCTTGATTACAGCTTTGCACATTCTACCTGGAAATAAGATATCAAGAGTCTTTCGATATCCTTTTATACAGAGTCATGATAGCATCACCTGTTTACCACAGAAGTTGGTTGAGAGAATGACAAGAATGTGCAAAGCCGTTATCAAGGCAAAGGATGGCTACTTTGAAGAATCTAAAATATAACACTTTTTTCGATTTGTTTGCATAATTTAATAATTTAATGTGTTATCTCATTGTTTTGATGACTTTACTGTTCTAAAATGTAACAGTAAAAAAAAACTAAAAAAAACCTATGAGTAGGTGTGTCCAAACTTTTGACTGGTACTGTATATGTTTTATGACTGTATGTTTGTTGTATGTTTTACTGTATGTTCCATGACTGTATGTTTGTTGTATGTTTCATGACTATGTTTGTTGTATGTTTGTTGTATGTTTTATGACTGTATTTTTGTTGTATGTTTCATGACTGTATGTTTGTTGTATGTTTTTGGACTGTATGTTTGTCATGTTTTACTGTATGTTTTCTGACTGAATGTTTGTTGACATCTTCTATATCTGCAGTAGGGTATGTATTTTATGCCTGGGCCCCAGGAAGACCAGCTTGTACACTATAGTGTGCAGCTAATGGGGATCCTAATTAACAATAATAAACCATAACAAATATATGGCCCATTTCTCTTCCTCCATTTTAGTTTCCTTCAGGGACTTTTGACCTTGTGCTTATAACCAGTTATACCAGGGAAGGAGAAAAAACGTGTTATTTGAGAGAGGGAGTGGCTTGATTGATATCGGAAGAAAATATGTGATGTGCAGTATGTATCCCTGTCTCTAACTTATTGTCTTCTGTTCCCATCCCTTCATTTTGTCTTTCTCCCCCATCCTCTCCCATCCCACAATGTAATTCCAATTCAGTTTATTGGCAGGATTACCCCCCCCCCCCCCCCGCGTAGTGTTAGCAAAGCATGTATAAAACATGCAATATGAAATACAAAATATGTAACCATGACATTATTTAGCATACAAACATCGCCATGTAAATGTAACACTAATAATTGAAAAATAATGAAAATATGTGTTTGAAAGGTTCAGGTGACGTAACACTGACAGCTGACAACTTACATGAACAAACAGAACCATGACAGTAGGCTGCCATTTTACACTTTTTAGCAATTCAGTGATTCTCTCCTTCTCTCTCTCTGAGTGCACTCTCAGAAAAAAAAGTATGAAAAGTACCTAGAAAGGTGCAGATGCGTGTCACTGGGGTGGTACCCTATACATACATAAAATTGTACCCCTAGCCAGGAATACATAATTAATTTGTACCTTTTATTGCTTGAAAAGGTTCTTATCAGTAGCCAAATAGAACATTATCGTACTTTCAGGGTACATTTGGGAAATGTGTTCCTTAAAGAAGAAAAATGTACCTCCACTGTACCCTTATTTCTGAGTGTGTGAGATCATTTATGTAGCCCTATGGCTAACTTTCTCCCAGTATGGCTTCTTCCTGTACAGATGACCTTGCAAAATCATGTGTTGAGAATGCAACTGTGGAAAGTACTCCACCTCGACCCAACCCAAAGACTGGGCTCCTCCCTCAATCCCTCTGTGATCCCATGATTGTAAACATTTTTCTCTCATAACAAGCACTACCGTGCAGCCTCCGTGGTTTATAACAGGCAGCTCTGCAGGTGGAAGGAGTGATCACACACTCAGAAAAAAAGGTATGAAAAGTTGACCTACCTAAAAAGGTATAACGCTTGTCACTGGGGTGATACCCTATAGGTACATACATTTGTACCCCTAGCCAGCAAAACATAATTAATTTGTACATTTTTTTGCTTGAAAAGCTACTTATTAGTACCCAAATAGAAAGTTATTGTACTTTCAGGGTAATTAGGAAATTTGTTCCTTAAAGAAGAATGATGTACCTCCACTGTACCTTTATTTCTGAGAGCGCACACGCAAGATGTGGGCAATCAAATTGATCACAAACACAAACAATTCACTCAATGTTTGTGAAAAGCACAACATAGTCGTTACAAAATCACAAAGTAAAAACACAGTGATGTGTTTCACAGTTACTGAAACAACTAAACACAGAGAGAAAATAAACCAGTTCAAACTTCTGAGTTGAATTTGCAACAAAGAAATAAAGACAAAGGTATCGCTTATCCAGGTGTGATTGGTATGGGTAGCCTACAGGTAGCACAGACGTAATAATAATAATAATAATACACTTGTTACAATAATAAACTTTATTTATAAATTACTTTGTAAATAACAAGGTATTTCAAATAAAACCTAAAGATAACACATCTTAAAATATGTGATAAAAATACCAGACAACAGCAAACACAGCTGATGGTAGAATACAAAGTTAAGAACAGATTATTGTTGTTGGTGATGCCCTCTGGTTTGACTTGAAATGTTGAATGTAGCCTGACACATAAAAAAGAACAAAACGTTATCAAACACATTCAGAAAAATTGGAATGGTTATTTTAATGTTTCCTGCCTTGACATTTAGGCACCTTTTAAACAACAAAAGATTGTTGGATTGTACTTTTTGTTTTAAAAAACAACATAGGCTATGGAAATTATAGGATTCAAAAGGGAATTAGCCTTCCACTTATGAGAACTCTGCGACCTGTCATCTCATGTCGGCTGGCCCCGTGCCTGTTTGTGGAAAGGGTGTGCATCTGAACCGAAAAAACAGTAATTTCCTGCTGTTGCAATTGAGGTTTCCTGTCCTGTTGTTATAGCGATGACGGGGTTAATACCGAGATGTAGCCTAACCTGAAATTATTCGAGGACAACGCCAAACTGAAGAAACGCGCAATGCCAACACATTCCAAGTGCACAGATAAAACGTTGACAGAATAGCATGTTTAAAAGACGGCGGATCGCTTTCACCAGTAGCCTATCACGTTTCTTTGACAGAATTATTTCATTGCCCGAATATTTTTTTTTTTTTTTCAAACGCTGATCTATAGGCTACTCAGTTAACGACATTGAGCGTAGGCTATATGTAACTTACAGGCGTAAGTAAAAAGACTAAACTTTTCTTAGATTCACTAAAACATAAATGCACAAAGACGATGCGACAGCAGTTTTAGGGGCGTAGCTTACCTGCCTTTAGGTGAGCTTAATCCTGGGACCCAACGTCAATCAAACAGGTTCCTCCAACCCCGGCTGTTCTCGGTTGCTGGCGAAACATGACGACAACTGCTATAGCCTATTCTCCGTATCTTTTTACTGTAACTTTTACAACCGTTTTTTTTCTAAAAAGCGTTTTACGATTTGTTTTGTTTTACATATAGAGTACTATATATATCGCGAGTGGAAACGTAAACATTTTCTCTGAAACACAATTCACCGGCTCAATGAAACCTTTACCGGAGCAACGGGGCGAACGTCCGAAGAAGAGCGCAGAACCGTCCCCGGGTGAGATGCACGGCGAGGCACCTGGAAACCGCTCCGCCGGGAAAACAACAACCCCAGGAGAGACTGAGGTAAGCCGAGAGAACCAGACGGGAAACTCGCAATCAGACGAGCTCCTTGTAGTGCAAACAACGTATGAACGTGTAATTGTATACTTGTATTTTTATAGAGCTGTTTGTATCTCATTTGGATTTGTTTTGACAATGGGTAGCGTATAGGGAAACTAGTCCGCATTCATTCTGTAGGCTACAGACAGACAGACAGACTGACAATGTAGCCTAGTGGTAGTGGAAACTTTCACATTACTATACTACACCACGAGGCATCCATTCGTTGGTCCTTTTAAAGAGTATTTCCTTGAGATATTTTTCCGTATTTCTGCCAGTCACATTTTAATGTGATAATGCTGTTAAACCAAATTAATTTCTACAGTGCGATGCAAAACTGCTGTGACTTTTAACAGATGGGCACGGACGTTGGACGGGGAAATTGGGGCTGTCATACAATGGCAGTAACGAAGAACAATGGCTGTTGACGCGTCACTGTATTCAAAACAATCTATTGTTATACCCACATTAAAATAACAAGGTTTGAATGGTATTAAAAACACACTGACGCTGTAGGGAGCGAGCCAGTTGAGGTACTGAACTGAGGTCTTGTCCATTTTAGTACGTTTGCTGAGATATATTTTTTTACATGATCCAGTTCTAAGCTGGTAAATTAATTATTTGTATTTAAGAACAGATTGAGAAAGTGTCTTTCAGTTTTATGGTTTACTTCAATTATGCAAATAAATGGAATAGTACTTATACTACGACAAAATTATTATCATTGTTAATATTTAAATTCGTAAATTCATCTGAAATGCCATATTGTACCATTTAAAAAAATGTATTTTATGTATGTTTGTCCCTATAAACTACAGTAGGCTATTTTTGAGAAAAGGCCTTTGGACCCAAGTTCAATAGTTATGTGAATATCTGATTTCAGCTGTGAGCATGTTTGTGTGTATATTGTTTGCCCATAAAACTCAGTTCATTTTTCTTCTTCTACGAATTGTCTACTATTGTGAATATAGTGGACAACTTTATCACTTGTGAAGAAGGTTAAGTTGGTATGGGAAAAGGTTTGCGTGTACACTCGAAACCCTGGCATCTATAAGAAGTGTGCGCATGGATTTTTGTTTGTCAGCGTCTAAAGACGCCATTGTGCAGGCCAAAATGATCCCTACAGTCTGGACAGTCTGTACTGTTTAGATTGTAGGCCTATGGTATGTTGAGTTTTTATTTTTTTCTCGCGTTGGCTGTATGGCAGACACCACAGTCGGACTGCGTCAAAACACAGTATGTTTTCTGCGTCATTTATTGTAAATAAGAAAAAGAAGTGGTAACAAAGGTAGTAACGACAGAATAAAGATGGATACGGCCTGGGGTTTTCTGAGGATGTGAGACGCGGACGATGGCAGACGCAGTGAAATGTGGCATGGAGTCTTGGGTTGACACGCAGGTGGCCAGTCCAGAAATCTGAGGACTTCAAAAGCACAGGAAAGGAGAGGACTGGGCAGTCCCTGATTTCCCCTGTTTCCCTGATACACTTCCGTTACCTGGTAACGCGGGGGAACTTGGGGTGTGGTCACTTCCTGCAGAACATTTGTGTTTATAAACTGCATTTCAAACAGCCGACCTGGAAGCAGAATGCTGTGAAGCGTACAGCTCTGTACCCTGGTGCTGAGGATTCTGGGATGTTGTGTCTAGTGACCGGTCTTACAAGCAAACATGTCGCCAGGATGTGAAATTGACACCCGCCACCAGCCAAATGCTGATAAAATTTTGATTGTGGCTGGTAAGATTTTCTACTCTAGCAGCCGCTTTGGCAGGTAACCAATCAGGTTCTGTTATACTGTAAAAGGTACTCACGGGTTACAACGGCAGCACCCTACCTGGGAATCAAACCTGCAACCCTGAACCATCATTCAACGCTACCAACCACACGTTAGCCGAGCCACAGGAACCGGATTGTGGACAATAGAAGTGTAGTTAATTCTCTGAGGGTCTGCAGTTCACACACACGAGTGTTGAGTCTCTGCAGTTCACACACACGAGTGTTGAGTCACTGCAGTTCACACACACGAGTGTTGAGTCTCTGCAGTCCTCACACACGAGTGTTGAGTCTCTGCAGTTCACACACACGAGTGTTGAGTCTCTGCAGTCCTCACACACGAGTGTTGAGTCTCTGTGACTCAGTTAGCTATGTGCATTGCTGGTGTATTATCGACTGCAGTGGTTTCATATTTCGGCGGGGGACGCTCCCAAACAAGGGGGTCACATGGCTGTAAAGTCCGAAGGTGAACGTTTGTTTGCTTTTGAATAGAGGGGCACAAAGCGAGCGCGCAGCAATGAGATCTGCAAGTGAAGACCGTTCCCAGAAAAGTCCTGCAGCGCTTCCTCCGGAGTCTTACAGAATTCCCGAACCCGTGAGAATGGAATTCAGTCAGGAACTGCACAAGTAATACAATCTAAAAAATTCTGTGCGGGAAAGAAAAGCCTCAATGTGGGTCGGGGATAATCGCTCAGTACTGTTAAGTAATCATCAAAGTCAATCGTTCCTTCTAAGGGAATGAGTCCAAACAAACTACACACAAAAGGAATGTGCTCCGCACCATTAAGGAACCGCTAGAACTCTTTAGTGTCGGAACGCTGTTGTTTTTTTTAATATTCACTATTTGTGTACTGGACACAAACAGAAAGGCAGGCGGTGTTTAAAAATACATTTAGACAACAAAGCATCGGTGTGATCAGTAAAATGAACATACTACAGCATACAAACACTACAGGTACTCCATCAGTCTTGCAACTCCCACTGCTGACACCTCTGCCCCCGCCATTGGCCCTGAGCCGGTGTCTCGCGCATTGATTGATTGGCTGTTGGCTGTTGGTCACATGGGCACACACGGCTTGGCTGGCGCTGTTAGCTCTCCAGATGAAATGGCTTTGAAAGCTGTCGTGTAATTGGACAGAGGATGTGAATAAGGGAACTCAGACTTCGCTGGGGCCGTACCCCTAACGACACCTTCCGTAGTGTCCTCATTGACCTTAATGGGCAGCACCCCCCACCCCCGCTCACACCCCCCCCCCCCCCCCCCCCCCCCTCCCGCCAAGCCTTGCTCAATTTCCTATACTTACAGTTTCCTTTTTAAAAGCCACGTAACACAGTCTGTCAGCCAAACGCTGCTAAATTTATACCTGTGGCTTCTTCCTCTTGTGTACCTGTAAAGAAGAACAGGGGCATTTCCCCGTTCAGGAATTCAGTTCCACAAGTTGAAAAGCGAGCCTGTTCACCAGGGAGTGTGCTGTCGTTACTGATGATAGCTGATAGCCAGCTGCTCTTTCAGCCAGCGTTAATAATCTTTCATCAGATCAGGAGTGTGTGTATGCGCGTTCGCGTGTCTGTGTACGTGTGCGTGTGTGTGTGTGCGTGTGTGTGCATGTGTGTGTGTGTGTGCCTGTGTGTCTGTCTGGGTGTGTGTGTGTGTGTGTGTGCGTATCTGTCTGTGTGCATGTGCGTGTGTGTGCCTGTGTGTGTATTTGTGTGTGTGTGCTGTGACACTTCTAGGTGATTTGGCAGGAAGAGGAACAGAATGATCGCCCGCTCAGCTGATGATGTCATCATTGATTCCGTGGGTCGTTTTTCGTTCCTTTTTTCAGCGACCAGTGCAGCTGAACGGGCAGACGCTGGCCCGTGATGTCATCGACCCCGCCTCCCAGCCGCAGTTCAGCTCCCGCCCCCCTTCCCCGGCATTCGTCCCGACCCCTCTCCCGCCCCGGGAGCAGTGGGGCAGCAAGTACGAGTTTCTGCTCTCCTGCATCGGGTACTGCGTCGGCCTGGGCAACGTGTGGAGGTTCCCTTACCTGTGCTACCGCAATGGAGGAGGTGAGTTCACATCAGCACGGTCCAGTCCTGTTTTCATTGGAAATTAGTACCTTGGTGGATCATGGTACTTGTAGTTTTAAAAAAATAATAATAATAATTCTACCCACAAAACAATACAAAGAAACCATTTCCAAGGCATGGTTTATTTGGCGAAAACGGTAGCTTAACGATTCCTTTCGATATCCTACCTGACGAGCACCAAGTGAAAACGACGAGTGAGAGTGATGAGGTTGTTTCCATGGTGATGAGCTGCTCAAGGACTACAAAACCGGATCAGATTGAAATGAAATGCGGAAGAAGAACAAGGAAGAAGTGTCGGCCCGACGCTTATTTTAAATACGTATTTTTCCTTTTGCCGCACTTTTCATGAGGATCTTTATCGTTGTTTTTATTAGGAGAGTAATTTTATAGTGCAGTACCATATCTTCGTCTTTTTTGCTCGTTGTAAGCCGTTAGCATTTTATTAGCAACCAAAATGACTGCGTGGGCCTTTAAGTACCTAATGCTTGATTAGTGTGGTATAATGGTTCAGGTACTGACTGGGCTTTGTCACCAAAACGTTGCATGATTAATGCAAGTCATTGATTGGCTAAGGAGTCCACACACACACCACACACATTTTTACCGTGGATTGAAAGTAAAAATGCTGCAGTTCGAGACCCCTGCACTGATCTGAACTGGCTGAGCGGGTTGTTCCCATCATTATGGATTATTTTCTTTAATAAAAGAGCAAAGGATAATATGCATGCACATAAGAGCTTCAGTGTGAAATCATCAGAGGAAACTAACCGATGAGTAAGGACTTCTGTGGGGTGATAAGATGATGCCAGAAGTGGGGGTAAATGCTGAAATGATGCACAGACAGACACAGAGAAAATAGTCCGATATCCGCAGGATAGAAACGTAACTTCAGTTGTGTAATCCACATTTGCACAATGCAAAGCACGGTTAGGTTATGCTGAAAAGGTCAATGCTGCGACCTGGCTGAGACAGTGTTGTTGTGCGTGAGCCCGTCTCCGCTATGCCTCAGAGTGGTAATACAGGAGACCAACTGCCACATTTCAAATTTCTTTTCAGTATTGTTTTTTAAATATATATATTTTTAGGGCTTTATTGGACAGCACAGTGTAGAGAGACAGGAAGAATGGGGAGCGAGAGAGAGCGGGAGAGATATGCGACGAAGGTTGTGCGGTGGGATTCGTACGCCGCGGCTCGCAATGAGCATGCGGATAGTGCTCTACAGGCTACGCCTCCGAGACACCCACATTTCATATTTCAAACCAAATGAAACCGTCCAGTGTGACTTTAAAGGCTTAAACCCTGCTGTAACTTGGGCAGCCTGTTACAGACGCTGCGTCGTTTGTACTCCCGAGGTGCTTAGTGAGGTAGTAACAGGTTACAGGTTTAAATGCTGCTGTAACTGGGGATACTGTGCTTAGTGAGGTAGTAACAGGTTACAGGTTTAAACCCTGCTGTAACTGGGGATACTGTGCTTAGTGAGGTAGTAACAGGTTACAGGTTTAAATGCTGCTGTAACTGGGGATACTGTGCTTAGTGAGGTAGTAACAGGTTACAGGTTTAAACCCTGCTGTAACTGGGGATACTGTGCTTAGTGAGGTAGTAACAGGTTACAGGTTTAAACGCTGCTGTAACTGGGGATACTGTGCTTAGTGAGGTAGTAACAGGTTACAGGTTTAAACGCTGCTGTAACTGGGGATACTGTGCTTAGTGAGGTAGTAACAGGTTACAGGTTTAAACGCTGCTGTAACTGGGGATACTGTGCTTAGTGAGGTAGTAACAGGTTACAGGTTTAAACGCTGCTGTAACTGGGGATACTGTGCTTAGTGAGGTAGTAACAGGTTACAGGTTTAAACACTGCTCTAACTGGGGATACTGTGCTTAGTGAGGTAGTAACAGGTTACAGGTTTAAACGCTGCTGTAACTGGGGATACTGTGCTTAGTGAGGTAGTAACAGGTTACAGGTTTAAACGCTGCTGTAACTGGGGATACTGTGCTTAGTGAGGTAGTAACAGGTTACAGGTTTAAACGCTGCTGTAACTGGGGATACTGTGCTTAGTGAGGTAGTAACAGGTTACAGGTTTAAATGCTGCTGTAACTGGGGATACTGTGCTTAGTGAGGTAGTAACAGCACAGTTCAAAGAGAAGAAAGCCCCACCCAGGCAGGCCCCAAAAGGATTCCTTTGTCTTTGATGACGACTATCAGTTGCCGCGGTGACGGGCGGCTTTTCTCAGGGTTTCCTTTTTCCACGCTTGGCTCACAACACACACCCCCCCCCCCCGCCGCCCCCTCTAAACCCTCTAAAGAGAGCTTTTTCATAGCAGTCCTGTAGCTATTCCCTTCCCCCTATTGCACCCCAGGCTCTTTCTTTCTTCCGTTGAACTGCACTACGCAGCTACCTGAACGAGACAAAACCGCGTAATTCAACAAGAGTGAAACTATTCTTTGGCAATTACTTTCTACATCGAGACTTGGGAGGAATTTGCGCTACGGTGAATGTTGGTAATATGCGTTAGGGTGAATGTTGGTAATGTGCATTAGGGTGAATGTTGGTAATGTGCATTAGGGTGAATGTTGGTAATGTGCATTAGGGTGAATGTTGGTAATGTGCATTAGGGTGAATGTTGGTAATGTGCATTAGGGTGAATGTTGGTAATGTGCATTAGGGTGAATGTTGGTAATGTGCATTAGGGTGAATGTTGGTAATGTGCATTAGGGTGAATGTTTGGTAATGTGCATTAGTGTGAATGTTGGTAATGTGCATTAGGGTGAATGTTGGTAATGTGCATTAGGGTGAATGTTGGTAATGTGCATTAGGGTGAATGTTGGTAATGTGCATTAGGGTGAATGTTGGTAATGTGCATTAGGGTGAATGTTGGTAATGTGCATTAGGGTGAATGTTGGTAACGTGCATTAGGGTGAATGTTGGTAATGTGCATTAGGGTGAATGTTGGTAATGTGCGTTATAGTAAATTTTGGTAATGTGCTTTAGAGTGAATGTATTCAGCGTAGCCTCTTTCTGCTGTGTAACTGAAGGACGCCTCTCCCGTCATTTCCGCAAGACGACACCGGTCTTTGGGGCAGCCCTATGTCACAGGCACAAGCCCAAAGCCAGATTTGTCACTATGAGCTGGAAACATCCCTCTTGTCAGGAATGTCTCAAAATCCCTGCCTGTGGGTTGCTGTGGATTCTGTTACCTTGGCTCCTGATTAAATGTCTGTTGCTGAGGGAGGGGTCAAATAGATGTCCAGCTGGGGGCAGTGCTGACAGATGCACTTGTTCTGCTCCGGTGGATTCAGAGTGTGGGAGCACAGCAGAAACTGCCCGCGGAACCCGCCGGAACATGTCTGTGCAAGCCTTAATGCGGCTGACTTAGCATGTGTGGGAGAAAGGGAGGAGGGTGGAGATTCTTTAGACTAACCAGATGTTCAGCTCTGCGGTCGTGACATAGAAAGGTCAGTCTGCCTGCATCGTCCGAAAATTAATTAAGGTCCATGGTAAAGAACAAATGCTGTGATGATGTTCTGTACCATAATATTGCACCGGAAACTCCTGTTACCAACCAGAACCTCCCGTGGTTATGGGGGAGAGAGGGCAGTTGAGTTGAGCATCTGGTGAGTGTAAATAATCTGTGGCTCCCTGTTTGCACAGTCGGACGCAACGGCATTCCATTCCGGAACACAAAGCGTCCTCAGGATTCTGAGAGTCCCTGTAACTGGAGCCCGGAGTTCAAATATGCAAACATTACAAGTTGGACAAATGAAATTTGAACTTCACAGTGCCGTAAGGGACAAAACAGAGGAGTGTTTCTGGGGGGGGGGTGGGGGGGGAATCACAACAATGTTTTCTACCATTTGCCCCCAAATATGTTGGTTACATAACATTATTGAGATTGATAATATTTTGTCTGCTTCCTGTTTTGAATTTATTGGGTTTTTTTGTGTGCACCTTCGGGTGAGAGAAAAGCACAATTAATATTTATTTTTAGAACTTCTTGTAAGTGATTGTGGTTTTGCAGATCATTTACAAAATTATCAAGTATCATCTGGCATCATGTGATACAGTTGAAGTCAGAAGTTTACATACACTTAGGTTGAAGTCATTAAATCTCATTTCCCACCACGCCACAGATTTCATGTTAGCAAACTATAGTGTTGGCAAGTCAGTTAGTACATCTACTTTGTGCATGACACAAGTCATTTTTCCAACAATTGTTTACAGACAGATTATTTCACTTTTAATTCACTATATCACAATTCCAGTGGGTCAGAAGTTTACATACACTAAGTTGACTGTGCCTTTCAATTTTTAATATTTGGTCGCAAATCCTTTGCATGCCATGACTTCCTGATGTCTGTGACCCAACAACATCAAAAGACTCTTGATATCTTATTTTCTGATACTCTTACAAGCGATGCTATGACGTCTCTGCATTTGAATGGATCTCAATGGGAATTGGGGGGTGGGACTAGATTTAGCTGTAAATTATGCTGGAACAGTATGGAAACACATGGTTGGCTAAATGGCTGTAAGTCATCAAGGGTCTGAGGTATCAAACAAGCCTCAAACCATCACTCTACTGAACCATCACTCTACTTTACTATTGTATTCACAGGAGTCTTCCTCATCCCGTACTTCATCATGTTGTATTCAAGTCTTCCTCATCCCGTACTTCATCATGCTGTATTTACAGGAGTCTTCCTCATCCCGTACTTCATCATGCTGTATTTACAGGAGTCTTCCTCATCCCGTACTTCATCATGCTGTATTTACAGGAGTCTTCCTCATCCCGTACTTCATCATGCTGTATTTACAGGAGTCTTCCTCATCCCGTACTTCATCATGCTGTATTTACAGGAGTCTTCCTCATCCCGTACTTCATCATGCTGTATTTACAGGAGTCTTCCTCATCCCGTACGTCATCATGCTGCTCTTCACCGGGGTGCCCCTCTTCCTCATGGAGCTGAGCCTGGGCCAGTACGGAGCGGCCGGACCCATCAACGTGTGGAAGTGCTGCCCTCTGCTCAAAGGTGACCCTTGACCCCTGACCCCTAACCCCACCCAGACAATCCACCCAAAATATGCCCCCATAATGTGACGCTTAACAATCCTGGGATCCCCAAATCCTGCACTATACAGGACCGGAGGAGTCAGGGTGCGCAGGGGTGGAGTAGTGTCGCATTAATGGTTATGCAGGTGAGGAGGATTGCATGATTAACAGGTGTACAGAAGAGAATCACACAAACACACACACACACACACACACACCTCTATTGTATTGAACCTGCAACCCCACCTGGGTATTGAACCTACAACCTCTAGAGTTGCAAGCCCAGTACCCTAGCCACTGCGCTACACAGTTGACCTTTGCCCCCCCCTCACTCCTCACAGGCGTAGGGATCGGGATGCTGTGCGTGTCCATCCTGGTCAGCCTCTACTACAACGTCATCATCGCCTGGACCTTCTACTACCTGGGCAGCTCGTTCCAGAGCCCCCTCCCCTGGTCCTGTGAGGCCATCTCCAACTCCAGACTGTGCGGGGTAGGACACCGCCCCTCCATCTCAACGCTCACAACAACCCCCCCCCCCCCCCCCCCATTGTCTCTCTGCGCCCTCCCACTTTGTTTTCCCAGCCCTTAATGCGGCTGGTCTGCGTTTGGTCCCTCTTCATGCTGCACATTCACAGTCATTTCCTCTGTTTTTCTCCCTCTCTCTCTCTCTCTCTCCGCGCTCTCTCTCTCTCCCTCTCTCTCCGCCAGCAGAACATCACCACGGTCAACGGGTCGAGCGTGCGGACTCTCAGCCCCACGGAGGTATTCTGGAAGTAAGCTCTTCTTTCCCCTGCACCCTCCTAAAGTCCTTACAAATACACAATTACCTGTATGTCAGTAAGTCATTTATGTATCCCCATACTTCCTGTGGGGGCCTGTCTGAGGAGACATGTGGAGTTGCATTAATGGCTGTGTGTGTGTGTCTGTGTGTCTGTCTGTGTGTGTGTGTACATGTGTTTTCGTGTGTGTATCTGTATATATGTGTGTTTGTGTCCATGTGTGTATGTGTACATGTTTGTGTGTGTGTGTGCGTGTGTGTGTGCGTGTGTGTGTGTGTGTGTGTGTGTGTGTGTGTATATGTACATGTGTGTTTGTATATGTACATGTGTGTGTGTGTGTGTGTGTGTGTGTGTGTGTTTATATGTACGTGTGTGTGTGTGTGTGTGTGTGTGTGTGTGTGTGTGTGTGTATGTACATGTGTGTGTGTGTGCGTGTGTGTGTGTGTGTATATGTACATGTGTGTTTGTATATGTACATGTGTGTGTGTGTGTGTGTATATGTACGTGTGTGTGTGTGTGTGTATGTACATGTGTGTGTGTGTGTATATGTACGTGTGTGTGTGTGTATGTACATGTGTGTGTGTGTGTGTGTGTGTGTACATGTGTGTGTGTGTGTGTGTGTGTGTGTGTGTGTGTATATGTACATGTGTATGTGTGTGTGTGTGTGTGTGTGTGTGTGTGTGTATATGTACATGTGTGTGTGTGTGTGTGTGTGTGTGTGTGTGTGTGTATATGTACATGTGTACGTGTGTGTGTATGTGTGTGTGTGTGTGTGTGTGTGTGTCCCAGTGAGCGTGTCCTGGGGGTGGTGAACAGTGAGGGCCTCCATGACCCGGGCCCTGTGAGGTGGCCCCTGGCGATCTGCCTCCTGGCCGCCTGGATCATCATCTTCCTCTGCATGCTGAAGGGCATCCGGAGCTCCGGCAAGGTGAGAGAGCAGCGGCATGCCCCGCCATCGCATCCCGCCATCGCATCCCGCCATCGCATAACGCCATTGCATTCCACCATCGCATAGCGCCATCGCATCCCGCCATCGCATAACGCCATTGCATAGCGCCATCGCATTCCACCATCGCATAGCACCATCGCATCCCGCCATCGCATAGCACCATCGCATAGCGCCATCGCATCCCGCCATCGCATAGCACCATCGCATAGCGCCATCGCATCCCGCCATCGCATAGCGCCATCGCATCCCGCCATCGCATAGCGCCATCGCATAGCATCATCGCATCCCGCCATCGCATAGCGCCATCGCATAGCACCATCGCATAGCGCCATCGCATCCCGCTATCGCATCCCGCCATCGCATAGCGCCATCGCATAGCGCCATCGCATCCCGCCATCGCATAGCGCCATCGCATCCCGCCATCGCATAGCGCCATCGCATTCCACGATCGCATAGCACCATCGCATCCCGCCATCGCATCCCGCCATCGCATAGCGCCATCGCATTCCACCATCGCATAGCACCATCGCATCCCGCCATCGCATAGCGCATCGCATAGCGCTATCACATCCCGCCATCGCATAGCGCCATCGCATTCCACCATCGCATAGCACCATCGCATCCCGCCATCGCATAGCGCCATCGCATAGCGCCATCGCATAGCGCCATCGCATAGCGCCATCGCATAGCGCCATCGCATCCCGCCATCGCATAGCACCATTGCATAGCGCCATCGCATCCCGCCATCGCATAGCGCCATCGCATAGCGCCATCGCATCCCGCCATCGCATAGCGCCATCGCATCCCGCCATCGCATCCCGCCATTGCATAGCGCCATCGCGGGGACACATATATATAAGACACATATATATATTGGCAAGTACGCAAGTCATTTATGCTTTCATCTTTTTTTTAATTTATTCATAATTATGTTTCCACATGTAATATTTCCACTTCCTGAAAAGGTTGGGCTGTGTGAGTGTTTACTCTGATGTTGCCTGTGGGATCAGATGCATTGTGTGCCGTCATTGCGCCTCCTTGTCACCAGGTGGTGTACGTCACAGCCACCTTCCCCTATTTCGTGCTGTTCGTGCTGATCATCCGAGGGGCCACGCTGGAGGGGTCCATACAGGGCGTGGCCTTCTACCTAACCCCCGACTGGAAACGCCTGGCCAGCGCACAGGTAATGTACACCCCTTAGTGTAAAAGTGTGGGTCATCCAACCCTGGTCCTGGAGAGTCGCAGGGTTTGTTGGGGTCCCCAACCCTGGTTCTGGAGAGCCACAGGATCTGTTGGCGTTCCCAACCCAGTTCCTGGAGAGCACAGGAAGGCTCTTTGGTTGGTTCAGATCTGCCAGTTTTTAAGCTTCTAACATGATGTCATAAAGGCTTCCTTGTCCACCAATAGAATGAGCAGTGTGTAACCTCTTTTTGGCAGGTCTGGAACGATGCTGCTTCACAGATATTCTACTCCCTGGGAATCGGATTGGGGGGGCTGCTGTCCATGGCGTCCTACAACAAGTTTGACAACAACGTTATCAGGTCTGCTCCCGACTCTGTCCCTTCCACGGTACTGTGCACGCTGTAAAAATGCCCTTTAAACACTGGTCCAATGACAATGGAGTACATTTATATAGCACCGTTCAGGTGCTATATAAATTTAGCATTTTAGTGAAAGGGGGAAAGTCACGCAGCCCGGTCATGCACGGCTGCCATTTTGTGCCAAAATGCTCACCACACATCAGCTGAGGTGGAGAGGGAGGGAATTTGGCTATAATTCTAAACTGCTGTAACATTTGACTGCTTTTTCATGTGGCTAAATCACGGTCAATGCTAATCAATGCTAATGGTGCTTACAATATGATAACAACACAAGAACATTGATTGATGCTGACAGGCCATTTAGGCCAGGGGTCCTCAGTTTTATCCAGAAAGGGCCGGTGTGGGTGCGGGGGTCCTCAAACTTATCCAGAAAGGGTCGGTGTGGGTGGAGGGGTCCTCAAGCTTATCCAGTAAGGGCCGGTGTGGGTGCAGGGGTCCTCAATCTTATCCAGTAAGGGCCGGTGTGGGTGCAGGGGTCCTCAATCTTATCCAGAAAGGGCCGGTGTGGGTGCAGGGGTCCTCAATCTTATCCGGAAAGGGCCGGTGTGGGTGTAGGCTTTTGTTCCAACCAAGCGGTTACACACCTGATTCTACTAATCAGGGTCCTTAGCAAAGACTCTCGTGGTTGATTAGTAGAATCAGGTGTGTAACTGCTTGTTTGGAACAAAAGCCTGCACCCACACCGGCCCTTTCTGGATAAGACTGAGGATCCCTGCACCCACACCGGCCCTTACTGGATAAGACTGAGGATCCCTGCATCCACACCGGCCCTTTCTGGATAAGACTGAGGATCCCTGCACACACACCGGCCCTTTCTGGATAAGACTGAGGAGTCTTGATTTAGGCTTGATTTAGGGTCAGCATTTAGCTACAGATTGGGGAGTATCCAGCACTGGAAGTCAACACACTGAGGGCCTCTCCACAGCGTACCGTTAGCAAGCTCGTTCACATACTGACAGCTCTCTGCGCACAAAAGTCTGTTTAAAAAAACTTCAGCTGACGTTTGAAGAGGCCTCTGTTTCAGGGACACGCTCATCATCACCATCGGTAACTGCTGCACCAGTTTCTTAGCCGGATTCGCCATATTCTCCATCCTGGGTCACATGGCCTGGCGTAAGAACGTGCCCGTGGATAAGGTGGCGGACTCAGGTAGTGATCAATCGACTGATCGGTTTTTATTTGATGATTAAAATGCAACCATGTCATGCACATCCCTCAATATTTCAGTCTTATCAAGGATAACTCAGTGCAACACTGGGACATGAAACGTATTTTTGTCTTTGTGTTACTTGTGGCAGGCATGTTTGAAATCCTAACGCATATCACAGTGTAGAGCAGGGATCTCAAATTCCAGTCCTGGAGGGCCGCAGTGTCTGCAGTTTTAACTCCAGTCCTGGAGGGCCGCAGTGCCTGCAGGTTTAACTCCAGTCCTGAAGGGCCGCAGTGTCTGCAGGTTTAACTCCAGTCCTGGAGGGCCACAGTCTCTGCAGGTTTAACTCCAGTCCTGGAGGGCCGCAGTATCTGCAGGTTTAACTCCAGTCTTGGAGGGCTGCAGTGCCTGCAGTTTTTCAGTTTCGGTGCTTTTCTGCTAGATTTCAGTCACCAATTGGCTAAAGAGACCGCACACCTGGGGTATACTACGAAGCAGGACTTACTTAGTTAGCTGGATAACTGCACTGACTAAAACCGGGAACAGCTCTTTTTTACTTCAGTCCATGTTCCAGATTTGGGATGGTTCCAGGTTTTACTTGGTGCAGTTATCCAGCTAACTAAGTGTTCCGGCTTCGTAGCGTACCCCCCGGTATCTAAGGCCTAGGGCTGAACCCCCACAGAAAGCGGTGACATCGCCAGCCGTCGCTCTCGCCTCGGTCCTGTGTTCTATTTTTAAAACACTGTGTTTGTTAAACTATATCGATGGGAATCTACGGGAAATCCCCAAACAGCAATAATTAACGGAGAAAAGGGGAATAATTTATAAGTCGGATCTTTAAATTGATTGGTTATTGCGCCACGTTCCCCGTCTCGTCTGGAAAGCCTCGCATCGCGAGCAACCCCAACGTGCCTTGCAGAAGCGAGGAACCGCCTCTCATTGAAAATGAACGGAGGCGATGTAGTCGCAGGAGAAATCCGCTCCTCGCCGCTTTTCTGTAGGTCTTTAGGCTAAATTGGTTCCTGCAGAGACTGTGGCCCTCCAGGAGTGCAGCCTGAGACCATAATGCCTCTCAGATTGGCCTGTGGCAGCGCTGAGTACAGTCCCTGACACCTGACAGTCTGTGTGTTTGACCCTGAGGCCTTGTTTATTGTGAACACAGAGCTCTGTGTGCTTAAGGCTTCTTATCTGTTTGTACACCACAGGTCCGGGGTTGGCGTTCGTGGCTTACCCAGAGGCCCTTGCTCTCCTGCCGGGCTCGGTGTTCTGGTCCATTCTCTTCTTCCTCATGCTGTTCATGTTGGGGGTAGACACACTGGTAAATCACCCACTTGCCCTCTCTCTCTCTCTCTCTCTCTCTCTCTCTCTCTCTCTCTCGTGTCCTCTGCCTTTTCCATTTCTCCCACCAGCAACTCAAATGCATATTCAAAACTGTAATTCAAATTTAAACTGTCTCCCCCACTCTCTCCCTGTCTCATTCTCTTTCCTGTTCTTTCTCTCCCTCCCCCTCCTTTCCTCTCTGTCTGCCACCTCTTTTATCTCTCTCCCTCCCTCTCTCCCTTCCTTCTTACCTTTCTCAATCCCTCTCTCTCTTCCTCACTGCCCTCCCTCTGTCTCTCTTCCTCTCCCTCTCACTCCCCCCTGTCTCTCTCTCTCTCTCTCTCTCTCTCTCTCTCTCTCTCTCTCTCTCTCTCTCTCTCTCTCTCTGATGAGTTTCTATCTCTCTCTCTCTCTCTCTCTCTTGTAGTTTGGTAATATGGAGGGGATCACTACAGCAGTACTGGATGAGTTTCTCTCTCTCTCTCTCTCTCTCTCTCCTGTAGTTTGGCAATATGGAGGGGATCACTACAGCAGTACTGGATGAGTTTCCCCAGCTCAGGGGGGATATGAAGCGAAAATCCCTCTTCCTGGGAGCGCTCTGCTTCATCTTCTACCTGATGGGTCTGCTTCTTATCACCGACGTAAGTGAGACAGGTGTGTGTGTGTGTGTGTGTGTGTGTGTGTGTGTGTGTGTGTGTGTGTGTGTAACAGGGCTATGTGTGTGCCTGTATGTGTCTGTGAGACAGGGCTGTGTGTGTGTGAGACAGGTGTGTGTGTGTGTGTGTGTGTGTGTGTGTGAGACAGGTGTGTGTGTGTGTATGTGTGTGTGTGTGTAACAGGGCTATGTGTGTGCCTGTATGTGTCTGTGAGACAGGTGTGTGTGTGTGTGTGTGTGTGTGTGTGTGTGTGATTCACGGCTGTGTGTGTGTCTATGAGACAGGGCTGTGTGTGTGTGTGTGTGTGTGTGTGTGTGTTTATATGTTTGTACATGCATGTGTGTTTGTCTGGGGTACAAATTCTGCTTAAAATGGTGAGGTGTCAAGATTCGAGAAGGCTGAAGTCTTTTTTTTGCCTTGGATTTCATTAGATGCTCTAATCAGTATTCATGAAACTGATCTAGAATCAGCTTTTGTCTGTCCTAACCCCAACCCCAACCATTATGAGCCAAATGGTCAAAACCGATCTCAGATCAGCACTCTTACTGTGAGACACTGTAGAAATGACCCAGCTTGTGCTGAACAGGCAGACCTATCCTCTCTCCTCTATTCTACACTAGCGCCTAAGGACACTCGCTGCGGTGAAGGACAGGGCCTCTCACCCGCAAAGAGCGGTTATAAGATCCACGGTAACCGCAGGAGAGCGCAGAGCTCTCCCCCAGGAGGCTCATGGGATTGCGTTTCTAGGCGCATTGTACCCTGAAGAGCTCCGTTACAAACAAACACCCACGCTTCCCGCTGAGCCCTTAACACTCACGGCATCTGTTAGCAGTGTTATGTTACGTACAGTACTTCCGCAGCGCTTCCTTATGACAGGTATGCCCATATATAGAAGAGCTCTCTGGTGAATAGTAGAATAGAGGAACATTATGTGGGCTTGTGACAGAGGGTTTGTTGGCTGTGAAAGGTAGAATTGAGTCGTTTATATTTGTCTGTTCTCCTAGTTGTCTCTGTGATAAACATTATTTATACAGCACTTCTCATACAGGCATTAAAAGCTCTGAGCGTACGTGTCTGTGTTGGTGGATTGTGCTGTTTGTGTCTCTGTGTTGGTTGTGTGTAATATATAGTATGTGCTGGTTGTCTGTACTGATAGTATAATGTATGTGCTCATAGTGTAATGTCTGTGCTCATAGAGTAATGTCTGTATTGATAGTGTAATGTCTGTACTGATAGTGTAATGCCTGTACTGATAGCGTAATGTCTGTGCTGAGAGTGTAATGTCTGTGCTGAGAGTGTAATGTCTGTGCTGAGAGTGTAATGTCTGTGCTGAGAGTGTAATGTCTGTGCTGAGAGTGTAATGTCTGTGCTGAGAGTGTAATGCCTGTGCTGATAGTGTAATGCTTGTGCTGAGAGTGTAATGTCTGTGCTGATAGTGTAATGTCTGTGCTGAGAGTGTAATGTCTGTGCTGAGAGTGTAATGTCTGTGCCGATAGTGTAATGTCTGTGCCGATAGTGTAATGTCTGTGCCGATAGTGTACTGTCTGTGCCCATAGAGTAATGCCTGTACTGATAGCGTAATGTCTGTACTGATAGTGTAATGCCTGTACTGATAGCGTAATGTCTGTACTGATAGCGTAATGTCTGTGCTGAGAGTGTAATGTCTGTGCTGAGAGTGTAATGTCTGTGCTGAGAGTGTAATGTCTGTGCTGAGAGTGTAATGCCTGTGCTGATAGTGTAATGCTTGTGCTGAGAGTGTAATGTCTGTGCTGATAGTGTAATGTCTGTGCTGAGAGTGTAATGTCTGTGCTGATAGTGTAATGTCTGTGCTGATAGTGTAATGTCTGTGCCGATAGTGTAATGTCTGTGCCGATAGTGTAATGTCTGTGCCGATAGTGTAATGTCTGTGCCGATAGTGTACTGTCTGTGCTCATAGAGTAATGCCTGTACTGATAGCGTAATGTCTGTACTGATAGTGTAATGTCTGTGCTGAGAGTGTAATGTCTGTGCTGAGAGTGTAATGCTTGTGCTGAGAGTGTAATGTCTGTGCTGATAGTGTAATGTCTGTGCTGAGAGTGTAATGCCTGTGCTGAGAGTGTAATGTCTGTGCTGAGAGTGTAATGTCTGTGCTGATAGTGTAATGTCTGTGCTGAGAGTGTAATGCCTGTGCTGATAGTGTAATGCTTGTGCTGAGAGTGTAATGTCTGTGCTGAGAGTGTAATGTCTGTACTGATAGTGTAATGTCTGTGCTGAGAGTGTAATGCCTGTGCTGAGAGTGTAATGTCTGTGCTGAGAGTGTAATGTCTGTGCTGAGAGTGTAATGCCTGTGCTGATAGTGTAATGCTTGTGCTGAGAGTGTAATGTCTGTGCTGATAGTGTAATGTCTGTGCTGAGAGTGTAATGTCTGTGCTGATAGTGTAATGTCTGTGCCGATAGTGTAATGTCTGTGCCGATAGTGTAATGTCTGTGCTGAGAGTGTAATGTCTGTGCCGATAGTGTAATGTCTGTGCCGATAGTGTAATGTCTGTGCCGATAGTGTACTGTCTGTGCCCATAGAGTAATGCCTGTACTGATAGCGTAATGTCTGTACTGATAGTGTAATGCCTGTACTGATAGCGTAATGTCTGTACTGATAGCGTAATGTCTGTGCTGAGAGTGTAATGTCTGTGCTGAGAGTGTAATGTCTGTGCTGAGAGTGTAATGTCTGTGCTGAGAGTGTAATGCCTGTGCTGATAGTGTAATGCTTGTGCTGAGAGTGTAATGTCTGTGCTGATAGTGTAATGTCTGTGCTGAGAGTGTAATGTCTGTGCTGATAGTGTAATGTCTGTGCTGATAGTGTAATGTCTGTGCCGATAGTGTAATGTCTGTGCCGATAGTGTAATGTCTGTGCCGATAGTGTAATGTCTGTGCCGATAGTGTACTGTCTGTGCTCATAGAGTAATGCCTGTACTGATAGCGTAATGTCTGTACTGATAGTGTAATGTCTGTGCTGAGAGTGTAATGTCTGTGCTGAGAGTGTAATGCTTGTGCTGAGAGTGTAATGTCTGTGCTGATAGTGTAATGTCTGTGCTGAGAGTGTAATGCCTGTGCTGAGAGTGTAATGTCTGTGCTGAGAGTGTAATGTCTGTGCTGATAGTGTAATGTCTGTGCTGAGAGTGTAATGCCTGTGCTGATAGTGTAATGCTTGTGCTGAGAGTGTAATGTCTGTGCTGAGAGTGTAATGTCTGTACTGATAGTGTAATGTCTGTGCTGAGAGTGTAATGCCTGTGCTGAGAGTGTAATGTCTGTGCTGAGAGTGTAATGTCTGTGCTGAGAGTGTAATGCCTGTGCTGATAGTGTAATGCTTGTGCTGAGAGTGTAATGTCTGTGCTGATAGTGTAATGTCTGTGCTGAGAGTGTAATGTCTGTGCTGATAGTGTAATGTCTGTGCCGATAGTGTAATGTCTGTGCCGATAGTGTAATGTCTGTGCTGAGAGTGTAATGTCTGTGCTGAGAGTGTAATGTCTGTGCTGAGAGTGTAATGTCTGTGCTGAGAGTGTAATGTCTGTGCTGATAGTGTAATGCTTGTGCTGATAGTGTAATGTATGTGCTGATAGTGTAATGTCTGTGCTGAGAGTGTAATGTCTGTGCTGAGAGTGTAATGTCTGTGCTGAGAGTGTAATGCCTGTGCTGATAGTGTAATGCTTGTGCTGAGAGTGTAATGTCTGTGCTGATAGTGTAATGTCTGTGCTGAGAGTGTAATGTCTGTGCTGATAGTGTAATGTCTGTGCTGAGAGTGTAATGCTTGTGCTGATAGTGTAATGCTTGTGCTGAGAGTGTAATGTCTGTGCTGAGAGTGTAATGTCTGTGCTGAGAGTGTAATGCCTGTGCTGATAGTGTAATGCTTGTGCTGAGAGTGTAATGTCTGTGCTGAGAGTGTAATGTCTGTGCTGATAGTGTAATGCTTGTGCTGATAGTGTAATGTATGTGCTGATAGTGTAATGTCTGTGCTGATAGTGTAATGCCTGTGCTGATAGTGTAATGCTTGTGCTGATAGTGTAATGTCTGTGCTGATAGTGTAATGTCTGTGCTGATAGTGTAATGCTTGTGCTGATAGTGTAATGTCTGTTGTCTGACTGTGCTGTGTTGTGCCGCTCCCTAGGGAGGTATCTATTGGTTCACCCTGATCGACTCGTTCAGCACCAGCTTCGGCCTCATCATCATCACTCTCTTCATGTGTATCGGGATCTCCTTCTTCTATGGTAAGTTCGGCCTGGCTCGGCTCGGTTTGGCTCGGCTCGGCTCAGCTCTGCACAGCGCAGTCCAGCTCCTATCTTCATCCGTTCATGTTCAGTATTAGATTTATTATGCAATCACCAGTATATTAGATTTATTATGCAATCACCAGTATATTAGATTTATTATGCAATCATCAGTATATTAGATTTATTATGCAATCACCAGTATATTAGATTTATTATGCAATCACCAGTATATTAGATTTATTATGCAATCACCAGTATATTAGATTTATTATGCAATCACCAGTATATTAGATTTATTATGCAATCACCAGTATATTAGATTTATTATGCAATCACCAGTATATTAGATTTATTATGCAATCACCAGTATATTAGATTTATTATGCAATCATCAGTATATTAGATTTATTATGCAATCATCAGTATATTAGATTTATTATGCAATCACCAGTATATTAGATTTATTATGCAATCACCAGTATATTAGATTTATTATTCAATCACCAGTATATTAGATTTATTATGCAATCAACAGTATATTAGATTTATTATGCAATCACCAGTATATTAGATTTATTATGCAATCACCAATATATTAGATTTATTATTCAATCACCAGTATATTAGATTTATTATGCAATCATCAGTGTATTAGATTTATTATTCAATCACCAGTATATTAGATTTATTATGCAATTATCAGTATATTAGATTTATTATTCAATCACCAGTATATTAGATTTATTATGCAATCACCAGTATATTAGATTTATTATGCAATCACCAGTATATTAGATTTATTATGCAATCACCAGTATATTAGATTTATTATGCAATCACCAGTATATTAGATTTATTATGCAATCACCAGTATATTAGATTTATTATTCAATCACCAGTATATTAGATTTATTATGCAATCACCAGTATATTAGATTTATTATTCAATCACCAGTATATTAGATTTATTATGCAATCATCAGTATATTAGATTTATTATGCAATCACCAGTATATTAGATTTATTATGCAATCACCAGTATATTAGATTTATTATTCAATCACCAATATATTAGATTTATTATGCAATCATCAGTATATTAGATTTATTATGCAATCACCAGTATATTAGATTTATTATGCAATCATCAGTATATTAGATTTATTATGCAATCACCAGTATATTAGATTTATTATGCAATCATCAGTATATTAGATTTATTATGCAATCACCAGTATATTAGATTTATTATGCAATCACCAGTATATTAGATTTATTATGCAATCACCAATATATTAGATTTATTATGCAATCATCAGTATATTAGATTTATTATGCAATCACCAGTATATTAGATTTATTATGCAATCACCAGTATATTAGATTTATTATGCAATCATCAGTATATTAGATTTATTATGCAATCACCAGTATATTAGATTTATTATTCAATCACCAATATATTAGATTTATTATGCAATCATCAGTATATTAGATTCATTATTCAATCACCAGTATATTAGATTTATTATGCAATCATCAGTATATTAGATTTATTATGCAATCACCAGTATATTAGATTTATTATGCAATCATCAGTATATTAGATTTATTATGCAATCACCAGTATATTAGATTTATTATGCAATCACCAGTATATTAGATTTATTATGCAATCACCAATATATTAGATTTATTATGCAATCATCAGTATATTAGATTTATTATGCAATCACCAGTATATTAGATTTATTATGCAATCACCAGTATATTAGATTTATTATGCAATCATCAGTATATTAGATTTATTATGCAATCACCAGTATATTAGATTTATTATTCAATCACCAATATATTAGATTTATTATGCAATCATCAGTATATTAGATTCATTATTCAATCACCAGTATATTAGATTTATTATGCAATCACCAGTATTTTAGATTTATTATTCAATCACCAATATATTAGATTTATTATGCAATCATCAGTATATTAGATTTATTATGCAATCACCAGTATATTAGATTTATTATGCAATCACCAGTATATTAGATTTATTATGCAATCACCAGTATATTAGATTTATTATGCAATCACCAGTATATTAGATTTATTATGCAATCATCAGTATATTAGATTTATTATGCAATCACCAGTATATTAGATTTATTATGCAATCACCAGTATATTAGATTTATTATGCAATCATCAGTATATTAGATTTATTATTAATTGATACCCCTATTGTTATTGTTATTTTTTATTGTTTATTGGTTATTAGCTTTTGAACCTGTGACTTTTAACCGCAGGAAGGCCCTTTCTCCAACAATGCAACACAGAGCTCTTCTCACCACAATGAGGACGCATTAGATAGGGCTCTGATTCGGACACAGCCAATTAGGACGCAGTAGATTGGGCTCTGATTTGCACACAGCCAATTAGGACATAGTAGATAGGGCTCTGATTCGCACACAGCCAAGTAGGACATAATAGATAGGGCTCTGATTCGGACACAGTCAATGAGGACGCAGTAGATATGGCTCTGATTCGGACACAGCCAATTAGGACACAGTAGATAGGGTTCTGATTCGCACACAGCCAATTAGGACGTAGTAGATAGGGCTCTGATTCGGACACAGCCAATGAGGACGCAGTAGATAGGGCTCTGATTCGGACACAGCCAATGAGGACGCAGTAGATAGGGCTCTGATTCGCACACAGCCAATGAGATTCCACTTGGCTGCTGAAGTAAAGGAAGCTGTCTTATAATTGTGTGTGTGTGTGTCTGTGTATCTGTCTGTCTGTCTGCAGGTATAAACCAGTTTTGTCAAGACATCATTGACATGATCTGCCGTTGTCCGCCCTGGTGCACCAAAGTCCTGTTCTACTTCAAAGCATGCTGGGTACTCGGCACTCCCGCCCTCTTATTGGTGAGTTCAGACATGATGAATCATGGAATCCTGTTTACTATATATAGTTACTTCCTCGTTCTTTTCAGGCTTAGACATGCCCATGATGCATTGGTGCCAAACAGGAACTAAACAGCATTGTTTATTTACACGCGTACATTACTTCCTTGTTTGGCACCATTATGCAGACACAGCCACAGTCTGTAATTAATCTATTTTATTAACTCTGGTTTGTGTGACGAGTTTTGATTATGAAAACCAAGAAATCTTGCATTCAGTGGCAGTACAGTTTATATATACAGACATGGTCAAATTTGTTGGTAGCCCAGGTAAAGAAGGGTAAAAATGGTTATAAAAAATTAACCGTTTGGTGAATTAGCTTAATCTCACACTGAAGAAATTAGAAAAATCCAACCTTTAATTGACATTCATTTATTATGAGAAAAAAAAATCCCTCATCAAGAAATAATTATTTTTATCAAAACCACGTTGGCCACAGTTATTGGCACCCCTGCATTCATATATAGAATAAAGTATAAACTTTTAATATTTGGTTGCATATCCTTTGCATGCCATGACTTCCTGATGTCTGTGACCCAACAACATCAAAAGACTCTTGATATCTTATTTTCTGGTACTCTTACAAGCGATACTAAACCTCTGCATTTGAATGGATCTCTATGGGAATTGGGGGGTGGGACTAGATTTAGCTGTAAATTACACTGGAACAGTATGGAACACATGGTTGGCTAAATAGCTCTAAGTCATCAAGGGTGTGACGTATCAAACAAGCCTACTCATCTTTACCAGGGGTACCAACAAATTTGAGCACGTCTGTATATATCTACTATATAGATTTTGGCATTTTTTCATGATACAGAGTCTTGGGTAATCACAGCTGTCATGAACTCTGACCTGGAAGCTAAATAAGTGGACTGCTGAGACTGAGGCTGTGTCCGAATCAGAGCCCTATCTACTGCACCCTGTCTCCTGCGTACAGTGCACTGGCAGAAGTGTGCTGTTTAATGTGCACTGTTTAGCAGTCCACGATAAATATCCGCCATACTATTTGGAAGTGTCGTAAGCAGGTCATAAGACATCCCACCAGTGTTGCCATGTCTGCGGTTTACAGCTAAATTGGGATACTTTCAAAGTGCAGTCACGGGTAAAAATGAAAAGTCGCAAAGCACGCACTTATTTTAAAAAGTAAAAACATGATGATTTCTATTTAAAATACGTTGGTTTGGGTTAAAAATAGCCTATAATTTGGGCTAGTTTTGAGTCGCCATTTGGCTGGAAAGACTTACAAGATCTGGCAACCCTGCGCCCCACTCTTGCGCTGCCATGTCACGTGTTGTTTTTGTTGTATTTGAAGGAAAACGTCAGTGAAGCTGCTCCTCATTTTTTAAAAACGAAGCTTCACGTCATATTTATGTGACCAAAATGTTCGTGTACTCTACGACTTTCTCGCCCTATCTACTCACCAAGGCTACTCAACAGTGTGGAAGAGTGCTGATTCACATACTCACCAAGGCTACTCAACAGTGTGGAAGATGCTGATTCACATACTCACCAAGGCTACTCAACAGTGTGGAAGAGTGCTGATTCACATACTCACCAAGGCTACTCAACAGTGCGGCAGAGTGCTGATTCACATACTCACCAAGGCTACTCAACAGTGTGGAAGAGGAAAATTTATTGCATTTCCCAGAACACCAAATGTCCCAGTTTTTATAAGATCGGGTTTTTAAAACATTTTTATTTATTTATTTAAGTTTCCGTTATTGCAATATATATACACAGGGTTGAAATCTGAAAAGGCTTACATGGACAGAGTCTTGATTTGTGGGCAATGTAGCCTGTTTATTTATTTATTCAGTGAAATGCAGTGTCCGGGCTTTTTTGTGAGTCAAAGGTGGCCCCAGGTGAGAATGGACCCTACAGCCTGTGAGGTTCCAAGCGCGGTTCCCCTAACGGTTGTGCTGTTCTCCTGCTTTCAGTTCATCCTGACGTACATTTTCATCGAGATGTACAACACCAACCTGCACTACGGGTCGTACGTGTACCCGCGTTGGGGCAAAGCCCTGGGCGTGTGCATGGGCGCCACCTGCTGTCTGCAGATTCCCCTATGGGCCGCCGTCGCCATCGCCAAGGAGTCCGGCACGCTCAAAGATGTGAGTTAGCCACGCCCCCCCCGAGCTCTCTACACTTCTCCTGTACTGCCCTCTGCTGCTCAAGTAGAGTAAAACAGTTCCCAAAGGAGTTCAAAGACAGCTGGGGGGTATTTTCACAAAGCAGGATTACTGAGTTAGCTGGATAACTGCACTGAGTAAAAACCGGAACTCTCACAAATCTGGAACATGGACTGAAGTAAAAAGAGCTGTTCCGGGTTTTACTCAGTGCAGTTATCCAGCTAACTCAGTAATCCTGCTTCGTAGTATAACCCCCAGGTCACTGAGAAGGAGACTTATCGTTCAGAAAGCTGAAACACCATAGAAATAAAATGTGTTCATTTTTGACTGAGATCCCCATTACCGCTGGTAGGATTAAGGACTTAAATTTAGGTTTATAAGCTACAAAGGCAGAACAGCCTTTTAAAAATAAGGCTGCGGTAAGTACAAATAACAGTTACGATCTGGAAGGATACAAATCCTTAAAATTTGTGTCATTCAACATCATGCTCATGCGCACTGTAGTGTTTGCATCTCCAAGGTTGTACTGTGAAATTAATCATTTTAAAAAGCTGTTAGCTGTTATAGATTGAACTAACTGCAGTTAGTTTACTTTAATGTATCTGTTATACTGCTCTAATAAGGAATATAGAAAAAAAAGAGCAAAATTAAGAAATTTGAAAGAAAGGTGTTAATCCAGGAGTTAAGTCCTAGCTGCTAACAGGAAGAGAGGCAGCGCCTCATGTTCAACCTCCTGTCTCCACAGCGATTCAAAAAGGCCATTCGACCTCTGAACTCCTGGCGAGTCAACCTGAACAGCCAGGGAGTGGGTGAGCGGATGGAACCAGAGAGGGTGGAGGCGCCCTTCACCGTCAACCTCACAGACATGGACTTCACTGCCATGACGTGGGAGAACGCAAGCCAGGCGTGAGCCCCCCCTCGAAACACTGCCCCACTGTGGCGGGAGGTCGGAAGTGCAGAAACACCGGAACCTTGAGCGCCCTACCTCACATTCTCGTTCATTTTTTTGAAGACTCTTTCGCAATGCGGACTCTTTTTCGCAACTCTTTCGCATTTTTTTTTTATCACGCCGTTTACGGTGGACTCCCACGGTGACCACTTCCGGGTCATCTGGCAGTCTCATTTCCTCTAGAGTGTTTAAATGTCTGGCTGGTTACAGGCAGCTCGGAGATTTCAGCCCGAGCATAAACATAAAGTAAAGAACATAAACTCTTTTGTGGTTTGAACCACATGCGTATCATTGGGCCAAACTCCTGGTGCCAGCTCCTGCAAACGTCCAATAGGAATAGAGAAAAAGAATTGTCCAATAGGAAAGAAGGACCCGTGAAGTCACATGACCAGCAGGCAGCACAGAGATGGAGCTGGTGTGTGAGTTTTGGGGATTCCTCTCTGAACACCTGCTCACTTACCTGAGCCCTGGCAGGCCGGCAGGTAAAGTCTTACAGGGTCTTTCTTCAGCTGTTTTACCTCACAGGTGTGAAGTGGTCACTGCTGACCTCGCAGACATGGCTGTCAATCACGTGTATCCGAAAGGCATTTGCCGTCTTTCAGATGAGACGTTAAACCGAGGTCCTGACTCACTGTTGTCATTAAAGATCCCATGACACGTATCGTAAAGAGAAGGGGTGTCCCCGGTGTCCTGGCTAAACTCCCAACCCAGGCTCTTTCAATCTGCCACCTAATCATCCCCCAGTTTAATTGGCAAAAAATGTTTTCTCTCCCTCTCCATCTCAGCTGATGTGCGGTGAGCATTCTGGCGCAAAATGGCTGCCGTTGCATCACCCAGGTGGTTGCTACACATTTGTGGTGGTTGAGGCGAGTTTCCCCCTCATTGTAAAGCGCTTTGAGTATTGAGAAAGGCGCTATATAAATGCCAGGCATTATTATTATTATTATTACGTGTAGCATGCCGTTAGAGGAGAAGAATGGGAAGACGTGCTCCAAGGCTTCACAGTTGGAAAACCTGGAATAACTCAGAACAAAATGTGTGGGGTTTGAAATTACTCCTGTTTTAATGTGTGTAGGAAGACAACGGTCTGGGTCCATTCAGTCAGAATTTATTCTTAACTTTGACCTACAAATAAATGCAAGAATATTTACATAATAGCGGGCATTTCAAAGACTCTCTTTTCCAATAGTGACTTATTTGTGTACACAGTTTATATTTCCATTTTTCTGGCAGGCAGTAGTGTTTTTCACCACAAACACATTTGTGAGTTAGTGGTGTTGCCAGTAAACCAGCTCTGCGCCTAGCAACCAAATCACCTCCTTATTTCTGATTGGCCGCACGATCCTTTGCATTCTCTTCCCGTCAATGCAAATGGGAACGGAGATCTCAGGTGACCTATCTGGATAAATAAAGGTAAATATGACGTTGGATATTCTGACTGAATTCAGGCCGGTTTTGCTGATAAGCATAGCTGCTTATAGGTGGAGAGAGAGAGAGAGAGAGTGCATTGGATGGAAGGTGTGAGTTTAAGAGGAAGAGGAAGATATCTTAAATGCACAAATAAACACAACAAGACACCGGTACCCTCCTCTTGCTAGAGATCTTGGTTTGAGTGTTGGGAGCAGGGGGGGGCGTGGTTCCTAAACCTTCCTCCACCCCCCACCCCCTACCCCAGCCCCCATCCCTGAGCCCTTCTCATGACTGACTGTTATACACGGCTCTTATTTTCACAGGCAGTAAAATAAGTTGCCGTAGTAGAATCACAGAGTTATACTGTATATTCTAGCTAGTGTTCTAAAGCTGCTCACTTTTTTTATGTTATAAATTTGTCATTTTGCATGCTGAAAGAGGGGAAAGAGTTAAAGGTCAGACCCACCCCCCCCCAATTTAAGTACCCTCCTCTGGAGCATTTGATCTTAATTTAAGGGGGACTGAACTTGAGAGGGACTGATCCTAATTCAATGGGGATTGGTCCTTCCCAGAAATGTATTCTGCCAACATACACAAAGATAAAAAAAATTTTAAAAAGAAAACGATGCTAAATATTAGTGTGAGGTCATGGTGCATGCCTGTTGAGACAAAAAATGTCCCCTAAAAAACTAACAAAATAAGACCAAAGTCAAAACGAACCCTGTGGGTCACCTGTGCAGCATTAGTATTTATTTTCAGGTGTGTGTGTGTCAGTGAGACAGGGCTGTGTGTGCGCGTGCGCGTCTGTGAGACAGAACTCTATGTGTGTGTGTGTAAGTACTTGTACACCTGCATTTTGTTTACCACAAAGGGGGAATTTTACCATGGAATTGCTTTATTGTAAAGGAAACGTGGAGACCTTTATGTTAAATAGCCTCTCTGTTCACCACTCCATCACTGTGAGAAAGCATAATCTTTCCAGCATATTTTTTGTAAAGTACACTTGTGTAACAAATGTAAATGATATATTTTGATAACAATCATTTCATAGAAAGTCTTTCAAATGATCAATAAATTATGTAACTTTATAATTTTTATGTTTAATTTATAATGAATATCATATGATGTATCAAAAGTGCTGGCATTCTAAAGAAAGTGTGAGTGCAAATAATAAGAAATATTTTTTCTTAAGTTTGCTCAGAGATCCACGACTGCTGCATTATGGGATATATGTCCAGTGAGAAGGGGGGGGGGGGGCAGACAGATAAACCACATGATTTTTTTATTTATCCACCTTCTATGAACTAGGAGGTCTCCAAATGCAGATGTGCTGTTACTCTTTAGTCTGGAAAAAAAAAGGTTCACCCTGTAACTGTCAGACTGCAGTGTGCTGGGTTTGGTGCGTTTCATCATTTCAGTGTGAGATTTAAACCACTGATTGGCCAAAGAGACCCTAAACAGACACTACGGCCCGCCAGTACTGGAGTTAAACCTGCATACACAGCGCCCCCTCCAGGACTGGAGTTAAACCTGCAGACACAGCGCCCCCTCCAGGACTGGAGTTAAACCTGCAGACACTGCGGCCCGCCAGGACTGGAGTTAAACCTGCAGACACAGCGGCCCGCCAGGACTGGAGTTAAACCTGCAGACACTGCGGCCCTCCAGGACTGGAGTTAAACCTGCAGACACTCCAGCCCTCCAGGACTAGTTTGATACCCATTATCGAGGAAATATGTAAATGTATACAATAAAACATACTGTACTGACAATTGTCTTTGAGATGCTATGGATTTTAAGAAATTTCTGAATTAATCTGCATCTATGTTTTATCACGTGCAAACTGGGAAACAGACCTGTTTCAAACACTTCTTATACAGTTCCTTTCAAGGATGCATGTGAAAATATGTTGACACATTACACTAATTGTGTGAAGGAACAAGGTGGGCATTTAAAAATCTGTTCAAAGAAGGCACTAGACAATGTTTTCCCACATCTACAACCATTGTAAAGACGCACTAAAATGCAATTTAGACAAATATTATGTTGATCTAGGCTTGTTGAGGACAGTGTACTACTCTAAGCCACACAATCAAAAACTTTCTTCACATGTTTGGCGATGCTAGAGCTGGTCAAAGCTTTTGTTTTTTCATCAAACTGGGTAAGATTAACCGTGTCAGATATTAGCGGAGCGAACGTTTTTACGTGCGCATAGCAAGTTCTGTCAGGAAACTTTTATCGGTCGGCTAGCAACCACGCGTCTCATACTCAACCAATCACACGGACACACCTCTAATGGAGCGCCCTTTTAAAGCCAAGAATTAGTTCTCTCTGTACTGCTTGAATGCTGATGTGCTGCTCTTTGTTGCTTACGGCTTGTGTTAAAAGAAATTTGCTGTCACCCTCCACCACCCAGCTTCCACCTGTTGTTTGGATCTACTTTAGTATGGGGGGCTTCTGGCCAGGGGGGGATGCCCGTGCTCCAGAGTAGTACTAAAGCGGGTCCATTCAGCGCCAAACCTAAATATTATTGCAGCACATTCATTAATTAAACATGTTATTTGAATGTGAGTTGTCCTGACCAAAATTATTTTATATTAAAATGGGTATTTAGTTTATACATCTATGTAACACACGCCATAGAGCTCTTACACTCAACAGTTTGGACAGGGAGGGGTCACGGTCCATTCTGCTGAAATAAAAAATGAAAAACAATACAGAATAAAAGATGCAGGAAGAAGTTTTCATTCAAAATACTTTTTTATTGCTGTTCATGCAGGAGCGTCGTAGAATTCTGGAGACTTTCAGTCCCAAAAAAATCACAAAAGATATTTGTGTACAAAGTAAAAGATGAAAAGAAAAAATTAGTTTGTTGTTTTTTATTTACCCCCCCTCCTATCATACCGCCGTGTGGTTCTTAAAAGGGCGTGGCATCAGGTGGCATGCATAGGCATGGAGTACGCTGGGGGGGGAGGGGGGAGGGGGCGGACGGACAGACAGACGATACACTGTCTGACAGCGTTATCCATTCAAAGCGTCATCGTGCAAAAAAGTTATACAAATTATTCTTTTTTAACATATATATATATATATATATATATAAATGGCCTAACTGGGAACGTCACATTCTTATGTTTGTAAAAAACGGAACCTTTTCTCTTTAAATTTAAACTTGTCAAACGAACAGCAGTGCTGATCCAGCATCAGCTCTATCGCTCTGCGATGACTTATGAATACGGGCCCTGATCTAGGATCAGTTTCGCCTTTAAAGTTGATAATGGAAGGTGTGGATATGCACAGGGGAGACTTGATCCCGGATCAGCGCTCATTCTGTTCTCACGCAGGACTTTAACCCGGGACTGCCTGCCGTGCTTCCCCCTCTGTTACCCGTGCAGTGAACTCTGACCCCATGTGGTGCGAGAGGGAGAAAAGGAGTCCACTTCACACGCAGCTCCAGAGTGCTCTCCACATCAGCACAGGGGGCGTCCCGCTCGTTTAGCCAGGTGAGGAGGGGGCGGGGCATCGGTGGTGGGAGTGGCAGACACAGACAGGAGACTGACAGTGGGCTGGGTGAGTGTTTTGAGTTTTCAGTGGTCCCGTCTATCTCCCCAGGGCATTCTGGGATATCACTTATCTCCGCATGGAATTCTGGGATATCACTTCTCTCCCCTAGGGCATTCTGGGATATCACCTATCTCCCCTAGGGCATTCTGGGATATCACTTCTCTCCCCTAGGGCATTCTGGGAAATCAAGTATCTTCCCAGGCCATTCTGGGATGTCACTTATTTCCCCAGGGCATGCTGGGATGGCACACGTTTCTCTGGGGCATTTTGGTCTGAAAATAAGATTAAGGGGGTGATCCAGCACGCTGCAGTGTTGAGCTGCATGGCTCCCAGCAGTCCTGTGATTGACAGAACACAAACTCCTCTCTGTCCGTAAACGAACAGTCCATCACGAGCTTCACACGCGGGGTGTGTGTGTGTGTGTGTGTGTGTGCAGTCTTTCACCGGGGCACACACTCAGAGAACGCTGTAGGTAGTTTCTCATATTGACCTGTAAAACATGGTCTTTATATCATATTATATAAATCTATCATATATCCCTCATCCTTGAAACCCTCACATCACCAAAACACTGCAGCAAATGTTTGAATTAATTTAAGAACTCCAATAATATTATTTCTTGCCTAGAAAATATGAAACATGATACAGTGTATTAACAGGCCTCACAGTTTATCCTCCAACCTGTAGAGGCGTGTTTGACACGTTACACCAGGGGGTACACACAAAGGGCCGATCCGTTTCAGGATTTCCTGCCAACTTCTGCTCTTAATCATTTAAGCGTCTCATTCATATCCTGAGTTCACATTCTTTTAAAGAACCAGCTCCTGCTGCAGTCTGAATGTCTACTCTAATCGCCTCGCTGTGGTGCAGTTCAGGGCTCAACCAGAGGGGGCGTATGCACCCAAAGCCAGGGGAATTAGCTGGAACAGAAACCAGCGCCCACACCGCCCCTTCAGGTCTGGAGGCGTGCACCCCCTGCGTTACACGCATATGAAAACGAGCAGCGTAAAAGATGCATTGCCAGATGTGTGTGTGTGTGTGTGTGTGTAAACTGCGTGTGAGAAGTATGCATGGCGTGACCAATAGCCATGTAACATGTATGTACAATATATTACTTGATGTGTGTATGATAGTACACTGCACTTTATGTGGATGATGTAGCACATGAATGATATACCATGCACCTTGGGCATGAAGCATCATGGGTATTTCCCATGATGAACAGCTTGAGAGATACGTCAGAAATGGAGTGGTTCTTACAGGGCCTTCTGGGAAACTATATGATATAGAAAAAATATATTTTCAGGGTATAAGCCTGAGTTCGTCATTTTCTCCCCCCCATATGCGTATAAACATACACACACACCTGGATAATATACACACGATGAAGGTAAGGGAGATTAGTCTGGGAATAGCTTCACTTTTAGAAATTATAACTTTAAATTATTAGCTTTGCTCATAAACCAAAGGTCAGCTACTTACTCTGTTGAACCACAGTCTTCTGTCATCAAGGCTCTAATTCAAGCCAAGTCAGCGGCTGATCTATAGCGCTGGATAAACGTTGTGAGAGGAGGCTAATCTGGGAGAAAGGTGCAGAGAGTGTGAGGAAGCCTGACTGCCGGCCAGTGCGTGCACGTTAACCTACTTCCTGACTTCAGTAAGTCATGTGACAGGAAGCTACACCTCTGATTCCTCATCATCTCAGTCTCCGTGGTCTCCGTGTTGGAGACCTTTGTCTGGGGGGTGCGCATGTACATTGGGGTTTATCCACACTTTGTATAGTATTTGGCAGCTTTGACACACAAAGCAGAACAGCCACTCAGGACAGCCGTCCGTCACCAGGGCCAGACCTTTCCCGATCCAATCTGTCCCCATTCCCACTCCCAACAGTACCCTTTCCCACTCCAATCTGTCCCCATTCCCATTCCCACTCCCAACAGTCCCCTTTCCCACTCCAATCTGTCCCCATTCCCACTCAGAACCGTCCTTCACACAGTTTAGATTTGCTAAAGTTCCTGACGCTCCGTGGTGCTGTGGTGTACTCTTCACAGGCATGCATAGACAGGAAAAAGTGTAAACAGGAATGATTTAGGTTCCCCTCCATCCCACAGAGGCGTCTACAGAGCGGGAGGAGGTATTCCATGAGCGGGAGGAGGTATTCCATGAGCGGGAGGAGGTATTCCATGAGCGGGAGGAGGTATTCCATGAGCGGGAGGAGGCATTCCATGAGCGGGAGGAGGCATTCCGTGCGCGGGAGGAGGTATTCCGTGCGCGGGACGTTCGTGAGCCCGGAGCACTGCTTTCAGCAGTCCACAGACACGCGTCTCCTGTGCGTTTGAGCCTATTCACGATGAGCAGAGAGCTCGGCTGATCCGGAGAGAAACGTGCGAGAACCATCGAGGCTCGATCCCACAGTACGGCCCCTGAGCGCGATCGCAGAGAAAAAGGGGGGGTGGGGGGCAGAGGACAGGAACCCCCGAAAAAAAAGGAGGGACAGCCTCGATATCCCATGCTGGTTTAAGCGGAAAAAAGAGACGCAAACCAAGCAAACATCTAAGAGTGTCACACTGTCAATCAAACAAAGGCGTGGACATGCAAAACGGAGTTAAAACAACCAAATCCACAAAACCCAGGAAGGATTCCCTCTCAGCGCTGACACCGTATCCTGTAGAATAAATATCGCTGTACATCCAACAACCCGTCCCATCGTCCAGTCATACAAAGAAGAACATAAAACAGAAAAAAAATAGGAAAATACCTAAAAAAAATATTTATACCTTAAAATGTTTTGTATCTGATTGCTCCCACAGTTTTCCCTCTGAAAATAAATTTTCTAAATAAAAATAAAGTACCTGTCATTCAATAACTTTGCCAGGTGACACTGGTGAATAGATAAAATCTCAATTATAATAAAAAATGAAAGACACGGAAACAAAACGAGTGCAGAAACGAGCGTGGGGTGTTTCTCTGGCTTCACTTTTTCTGCTTCTTGAAGATCTTGAAGGTGTGTTTCTTTCGGGAGGCGGTGGAGTCCGTGTCCTCGCCTGTAGACCCGCTGTCCTCCTCCAGGGGGCTCTTCTTGGAGGAAAGCTGGGGGATGCGGCTGCCGTTGCCCCTGGCGACCCCGCCGGGGCCCATGGGGGAGGGCGTGTCCGGCTCGGTGGAGGTGGGGCTTAGCGAACGCGAGGACTCGGACTGGGAAAGGCCGGCGAGGCCTGTGTTGATCTCCCCCAGGCTGGCCGACTTCTCGATGCCGTAGGACTTCTTCATCATCAGGGGGCTGTCGGCCACGCCCTCCTGCAGGCGGGTCCCGCCGTTGGGGGTGTGGCCGTGCAGTAGGGAGGCGGGCTTGACGGGGCCGTGGCCCCTGGAGGGGAAGGAAGCGGAGAGGCGGAGCTGATCGCCCGATTGGGAGAGACACAGGGAGGAGTCAGAGTCCGAACGATTCAGGTCCCTGAGAGAGAGAGAGAGAGAGAGAGAGAGAGAGAGAGAGAGAGAGATAGGGAGAGAGAGAGATAGGGAGAGATGGGGAGAGAGGGATGGAGAGGAAGGGAGAGAGAGGGACAGAAGAGGGAGAGAGAGAGAGGGGAAGAAGAGAGATAGGGAGAGAGGGAGGGGGGAGAGGTAGGGAAAGAAAGAGGGGGGGGGGGGAAGGAGAGAGAGAGGGAGAGAGAAACCGGGAGGATAGAAACAGATAGCGAGAGAGGGAGAGGAGACGAAGAGGAAGGGAGAGAGAGGGACAGAAGAAGGAGAGATAGAGGGGAAGAAGAGAGACAGGGAGAGAGGGAAGGGGGAGAGATAGGGAGGGAGAGAGAGTAGAGAAAGAATGTTGAGTTTGAATTTGAATTATATCATTTTAATTTTACTTTGAACTGCACCTATTTCAGCAGGATAAAGCAAACACATGCAATGCATGCTGGGAAACAACAGATGCTTGATGCATAAAGTAACTACGGTGACCAGTAGCCACAGGGAGGGCTCTTAATCTGACACAAAACGCAGGCCCTGTAATCTTAAATGGCATCATGTGCACTTATTTCAAACCACATGCACCTGCATTATACTGAAGAGCTTTCTCAAGCCCTGGTTAGCTCTGTTGAATGTTAAAGGCAGCATTGTCTTAAGTACAGATCTACTGCGTTGTCTTGTGTGGTTTCATCTGCTTGTCATATGAGGTCACCACTGTAGATAAGACCATGTTCTGAACTGACCTTGTGGTTTCAATTTAAGGACTAAAGTGTTTGGTAAAGAGGTAGGGGTAACGGAATGGGGGCATTAGGGACGGGGGGCAGGGGTTATAGGAACAAACAGAAAGCTGAGAATGAATTTGGGCCAGTGGTTCAGTGAGATTAATGCTAATGCTAACGATGCTACAGAGGGACGAGTCGGCAAACCCAGACAGGTCAGACAGAGGTCACCCAAGGTCAATGCTCCACTGCAACACATTTGTTTTAGAGGGAACTTCAACAGGAGTGAAACTTTTTACTTGATTAACCCTTAGGTGTGAGGTCACAAATATGTGATTATAACATCCTTAACTGGATGTTCTAATGCCGACGTAACAATCACTGGTGGTGATCGAAAGCAATGCAGTTCTAGAACACTGACTTCGAATTTTGAAAAAAACCTACTCTTCAAAGGGTCCAATCAAGTTAATTATTATTATTTTCTACAGTATATTATGGCCAATCGATGCTATGTTTTGTATTTTCCTTGAAAACTCTAAATAATTGATTAAGAAGGTTATACGAGAGTTAAGAGGGTAAAAAACTCCTCAGCTTAAGGCTCCAGATTAATGTTTCTGTTAGAAACACGGGAGACGGAACCAGGCCCCTCCCCCAAAAAGCATGCCGATGCTGGGGAGGGGCGGGGGGTGGATCAGGGTACCCAAAACTTCCGGAACGTTTGGACCGTGCCGCCACGCCCGTGGGGGGCAGGCCGGGGAGGCTGTCGGACGGCTGGAAATACGAGGAGGGGTAGAAAGCGGCGGACTGGAGGGGGGAGGGGCCGGGAGGCGGCGAGGGGGGAGGAGCAGATGATGGATGGGTGAGAGACGGAGGAGGAGAGAGGGGGGGAGGGGCGAGAACTCCAGCTGCCCGATGGAATGGCTGCGCGCCTGCCGTTGGAACGGGCGGGGCCGGGGCCCCTCCCCCTGCTGCCCCGTGGGAGGACGCCCCTCTACCAACCTCTGAGAGCCCCCCGAAAGCTGGGGGTCAATATGGCGCTGCCTCAGAGACATCAGACTGGGAGCTGCAGGGAGACAGAGAGAGTACAGTGAGATATTACACATACACACACACACACACACAGACATACACACATGCACACAGACCCACACACACACAGAGACCTACACACACACACACACACACACACACACGCGCACACAGACCCACACACACACACACACACACACACACGCACACGCACACATGCACACAGACATACACACACGCACACAGACCCACACACACACACACACACACACACACGCACACAGACCCACACACACACACACACACACACACACACGCACACGCACACAGACATACACACACGCACACAGACCCACACACACACACACACACACACACACACACGCACACGCACACAGACATACACACATGCACACAGACCCACACACACACAGAGACCTACACACACACACACACACACACGCACACGCACACATGCACACAGACAGAGACATATACATACACAGATTAAGGCATGCATACTGGAATAGATTATATAACAGACACACATTGACACACACAGTTAGATATGATTATCTAACCCATGTCCCACATACACCTGACGTACACCTACTGTTAGTCATCATTATACATTAAACACCTTATTAAAACCATCATATAACACCTACACACAAAGACACTCACACACAATTAAATAATATTCATGCACAATTATATGCTGTCCACACACGATTAAAAAATGTGCACTAAAGAACGAGTGGAGAGAGGAAGGACGGCGTGACGGCGTCGAGCTGGTGTTGTTGCTGAGCAAGCGGACCGGCCCAGCCGGTCGGTTAGCACGATGCTACGGCGCCGAGCGACAGGAGCGAGCGAGCGAGAGGCCGCCCAGGCCGAGGGACGGACGGACGGAGGGAGGGATGGATGGATGAAGAAGAGAGAACAGAGGGAAATTAAAAAGAAGACAAGAACCTGTTTTGAGAATGAGAAAAAGGAGGACGAGAAGGGAGAAGAAAAAGCCAGAGATTAGTCTGTGAGCCGGCTATATCCTCCTCCGCAAAAACTGCCCCTCTGCCCCGTGTTCTGTTACCCCCCCCTCCCTCCTCACTGGTAGGGGAGCATGCTGTGTGCTCGAGAGAGACGTAGAAAGGGTGGGAGTAGGGGGGTGAGTAGGTGAAGTAGAAAAAAGAGAGTGTTGCGTCTGGTTTGGGTTTGGTTTGTTTTTGGTTAGGAGGCGGGGCGGAGAAAGCAGAAAAAAGGGGCGGGGTTGAGCGAACCGGACTGTTTCCACGGCGACAGACTGTCGGAGCACATGGGCCAGAGGTCGCTCACTCGCCGGTCCATCTGCCAGGCGGCGTCTGGGGGTCGACCAATCACAGAGCAGGAGGCAGTGGGAGGGGGGCCAATCACAGGGAAGGAGGCGGGGAGATGGGAGGGGTCAATATTTATCATAATGTCACACTTATAGACTAGAGAGTACCCAGCACTGTATAAAGCCAGGGATTGTATTCCTCAACAGTGTCTGACTCCACTACCTGACCTGGTGAGCTGCTCCATGAATCCTCAACTCTGTGCAAGAATAAAATGTCCTGACAAGCCCGGAAGCACAGCTCCTCAGGACCCATAGGGCTGGATTCAGAGATTAAGTCGTGCGCTTAAGCGCCTCTCCTGCACGGATTTAACGTGAGCTGACTTATGCCGTATTCTAACTTGTGTTGCGCAGGTGCTTATCTCAAAAGTTTGTGGGGTTATGCGTTTTCAACGTGTCAGTGACTGTGCCTTTAATAACCGCATTTGCCTTTTGGAAAATCCTGCCTTTGCGCATCGTAGTTGCACTTGCGTGACGGGGTATAGGCATGCAGTGAACGTATTAATACATCGCATTGATAAAAATGATCGTAGCTTCTATTGATGACTGGGATATACCCATCACACAATCAAAAGAAATAATCACTGGACAGTGGTTTAACGTATTATTATTAGGTAAACAAATAAATCGTTGGATTTTCTGAAAAAATAAAAAATTTCAAAAATCAAATAAAAATCTATGTCCCATTTGAACTCTGAATCTGGCCCTAAGTGTGGCACTGACCAGCCGTTTGTAGGTCTAACTCAGCGTTGGGTACCCCCAAATCCCAACTGCTTAACCACTATTATCTAAGGTCAATGCTGCAGAGAGGAGACTGACAGTGAGTGCTGGCCCTATCCTTTGAGGGGCTTTTGGGGACCCCCAAACCCAACATTATAAATAATATATACAGTATATTAGAATAATTAGGGGGTCCCCTGGACGTATATCACCTATTGGGGGATCCGGCTCTGCTCACAGCCGATAAACAGCACCCAGCCTCTACACTGTGTCCAGACTGACCGATGTGCTAAAAACAATCTGCTCTGATAGGTCACAGACGGCCAGAGGAATCATTATCACATTATCTCTTTATCAGTAGATCTGAATCTTCATTAGTGATACCCACGGACGTAGCATGATAATATTGGGGGGGGGGGGTATTTGATGTTTTCCCAAAGTTGGGGGGACCTGTCAATGGCGATACCATTCACCCAGCGAGCGTTGGATTATGGAGTACTTCCTCCACCTCACGCCACCCTTGTCATGGCGACATCGAGGGCCTCACATTGGGGACAATTAGTGATCCAATATGAGCGGAATCCAGAGGGCCGTGAGACGGGAGAGACGTCTCTCCACCACGCGATGGGGAGGGAGGTGACATCACGACCATAGTGTTCCTATTTAACTATCCCCTATTTATCCCTGGGCTAGGCAGTGAATCATGTCGGAGACTCTATGGTCTCGGCACAGGGAAATGTCATTCAGCTGCCTTCCTTGTTACCATGGCTACTCAGGAAAATCTCAAAACTGAAATCTGACACTCGAATGCTCTGGACCTGGAGACACACCAGCACAACCATCTGAAGTCATGTTTGTTTTTGTTTTTGGTTTTTCGAACACTTCCAAATTAGGTAATCTCACTTTCGAATACTTCCAAAATCCTCATAAAGCTTAAACAAAATGAAACAAAAAAAAAAAAAAAAACTCAAATCAAAAGTAAACAAATGGAATAATGCTGGAAGGTTCTGGAGAGTGAAGAAGAAGAAAGTTGCTGGTGAGAAATTAAATGTATTTTGGCCCCTTTAGGGAAATATATACATCGGTGGCCCTGCCCCCACCTCCCAGATAGGCCCCGCCCACCCACTCTCAGAGGCTCCGCCCTCCTCCATTCCTTGGATAACGGATTCTGTGTCTCAACGGGACTTCCCATTAAATAAAAAATAAAACCCCACCCTCCCCAGGTTCCAGCCCCGCCCGCCCGCCCGCCCCCCAGTAACCACGGCAACCCAACCCTTACATTGCATCGTCCCCGGTGACATGATGTCCTCGTCCATGTCGTCCATGTCGTCGGAGATGATGAAGTGCTGCGGCAGGCTCCGCCCCCCCATGAAGCTGGGGTCCAGGTTGAGGGCGGAGGCCAGCGAGGGCAGGCCGGGGTTATTCACCACGGTAAAGCCTGTCAGGAGCTCAATCTGCTGCCAGCGGTGCAGCTTCTCCCTCAGCGCGGCCGTTACCTCACCCAGAGCCTGCCTGAGGGAGAGAGAGAGAGAGAGAGAGATTTTTTTTGATTTTTATGTCCCCTTTATTTAAACAATGCCAGGAACATATTTACAAGAATCAAAACCTATCCTTCAAATCATGTCTTTTTTTTAATTTTTTTTTTTACAAACAATATTTTTTTTTTTTAAAAAGGACAAAACACAAAAAGAAATTTTCCAAAGACCCAAATAAACCCCTTAGTACAATGTTGTTGTTTTTCCTTTTTCCTATTTCCCTCAGAGGCACACCTTGTAGCCCACCTCATCATCAACTGCAGAAATCGCCTCATTTACACACCAGATTTCTTTAAAATTATTTACATTACTATGCAATTTAAAATATACATATTCAATCTTAAGCCGTTCCAAAACCATCCCCCTAAAAACCAGCAATGGATCGGTTACCTGCCCCTCTTTTATTTTGTTTTTCCTTGTGAGCCATATTGCGAGCTTGGCTTGTCCAAATAAAAAGTTAACTATTTGTAGCCTGTGCTTGTGCTTGACACTGTACCCTGGACCCATGATAAAAAGCCCCATATCAAAAGCCACCCCAAGCCTCCCACACAAGTTTTTCAGCAACGCGAATAAGGCTGACAGGCGCTCACAATGGGCAAACAGATGAAACACTGATTCCCCCTCCCCACAGAAGGGGCAGCCCTCCCCCAGTGCATGGTCAATGTGTGCCAGGTGCCTGTTGGTGGCTATGGCTCCATGTATAATCCTCCACTGGAGGTCCCTGACCGCTTTGGTACTGGAGTTTTATAGATCAATCTCCAATTTTTTAATGTGGGGGTAAAATTTGACCCCAACCCCTGCCAAACACCTGCCCGCACCTGCCCCAAAGAGAGAAGGTGCCAAACCTTTATGCATACTGTGTACAAGGCCTTCTTGCTTATCCCCTTAAAATCACCCAACAAAGGAGTCCTAAAAGTTAAAAGTTTCCCCTGTTCCTCTTGCCATTCTCCCTCCGCCGCCTGCACATGAATGGGTGGGAACACAGGGGCCACAGTGGATGAAGGTGTCAGAGTTCTGCCTTCTCCAGCCAAGGCAGACACCACCGCCTTCACTCTTAAAAGGGTTTTCTCTACCAGCCGCACAGAGTGCACCCCCGTCTGTGCGGCAATGTCCACTGCATCCCTCCAGCCACCGCATTCCGAGCTCCGCAAATGTTCCAGCTTTGTAATCCCGGCCCGCACAAAGGAGCTCCTAAGGCCGGCAGACACTAATGACAGTCCCAGCAGCGGGTTGTGGAACAGCGGCTCCTCTGTCCCCCAAAGGGTCCCCCTCTGCATGGTAAATATGCCTGACCATGCCCTCAGCACAGAGGCATAGAATTCTGAAAGACCTGCAATCCATGGCCCCTGTAAGCCAGTCAGGAAAAGTTGCAAATCCAACCCCAAAGCACCTGCCTTCCTCAGCAGAGCACAGGCGGTCTCCCTCCAGCTCACATCTGCATGGTAGAGAAGCCTCTGTGCAGCTTGTAAGCGGAATGCCATCACTCGACTCTCCAGGTCAATGAGACCCTGCCCTCCTTCATGTACGGGCAGATACAGCACTGCTGCCCTGACCCAGTGCTGCCCCCGACCAGAAAAAAATTTACAATGCTCCTTTGTAGAGCCCTTAGAAAGTCCTTTGGTGGGGTTAAAACCGCAAGCTTATGCCAGAGGGCAGAAGCCACTAAATTGTTAAGGATTAGCACCCTCCCCCTATAAGACACCTGTGAGAGGAGCCATTTCCACCGAGACATCCTGGCACCACGCTTTGTCCAATGCACCTTCCCAGTTTTTCAAGGTGTACTGCTTTGTCCCTAGATAGACCCCCAACACCTTCAGCCCCTCTCTCCTCCAGGCTAGATTTTCTGGCAGCCTGGGAGGAGGCCTACCCTGCCATGCCCCACAGAGCAGGGCCTCGCTCTTCTCCCAGTTTACCCTCGCGGCAGAGGCCTGCTCATATGTATTGATACAGCCTACCAGAGCATGTACGTCCTCCTGATCCCTTACAATTACTGTAATATCATCTGCATAGGCTGAAACCTTTATTTCTTCTAAACCCATGCCTGGCCCCCCCAGACCCCGCAGTCTATGCCTTATTTGGCACAGCAGTGGCTCAATTGCTAATGTGTAAAGAAGGCCTGACAAAGGGCATCCTTGCCTGATTCCTCTCTGTACCCTTATTGGTCTACTGAGACCCCCCGCTACCTTTACTAGACAGGACACATCTTTGTATAGCAGTGTCACCCATGAAACAAATCCCTCCCCAAACCCAAAGGCCTTCAAGGTGTCCATCAGATACCCATGATCAACCCTATCAAAAGCTTTTTCCTGATCAATGGCCATTAAGCCAAAGTTCAGGTCGCACTTTTCCGCCAATTCCATCACATCTCTTATTAAAAACAGGTTATCCCTGATTGTACGTTCAGGGATGCAGTATGACTGATCTTTATGTATAAGTTTTGCTAAAGACATCTTAAGTCTATTAGCAATAGTTTTTGAGAGTATTTTAAAATCTGTGCAAAGAAGTGCTAGGGGTCTCCAATTTTTTATTAGGCACAAATCTCCTTTTTTTGGCAGGAGTGTAAGCACTGCCCGGCGACAGCTTTGAGGCAGCTCCCCATTCCCCACACACTCCATTATGACCTCATATAGGTCCTTACCAATACATTCCCAAAACTTTTTATAAAACTCTGCAGGTAGGCCATCCAATACCCGGAGCACGTCCAGGTGCCATCTGATTGACGGCCACCGTAAACTCCTGCAAACTAATTGCAGAGTCCAGGGTTTCTTTTTCCTCTGGGCTAAACTGTGGTAGATTTCTATGGAGGACAGAGAGCTGCTTTTTGTCTACCTGCTCTGCTTTGAACAGCTCAGTATAAAACTGTGCTGCTACGTCACGGATTTCCCCAGGATTTGTTGTGACCCTCCCCCCAGGCTGCTTGATACTGTGCAGCTCATTTTTTTTTACCGTCTTTTTCTCCAACTTAAAAAAGAATGAGCTTGGGGCATCCATATCATTTAATGAGCTAAATCTTGCTCTTACTAGTGCCACCCTTTGCCCTTTCATTCAAATACTCCCCAGACTTTTTTTTCTTCTCTTTTAAACCTTCTTCCAATCCAATCTTTTTATTTTTTATCATCTCCTCCTCCATTTTTGAGATATCCCTTTCCAGCACACTTACAGCCCTTTTATTTTGGCCATGCTATGTGCAGTGTACTGTTGGCAAAAATTTCTGATTTGTGCCTTCCCAACCTCCCACCCATAATGATAAACTATCATAGTTTTCCTTTTCCCCCCTCCACAGTTCCCAAAATATCTTAAATCTAGCACAGAAATCCCACATCCTCCAACAGTTTAGCATTTAATTTCCAATATGTTTTTATTCTGGACATCTCCCGCACCGACAGTGTTAATGTAACCAAATGATGGTCTGTAAACCCTACTGGAAAAACACCAGATTTAAGGACTCTGTTTCTTATACTTCTTGATATGTAAAGCCTGTCCAGCCTAGCTGCACTCACACAGCCCAACGTGCATTTCACCCAGGTGTACTGCCTCACTGCAGGATGCCTGCTCCCGCCACACATCACACAGCCCACCTTTCGCTATCACACGTGAAAGGACCTCTGCTGATTTCCGATGGGGTTCTTCTCCATTTCTATCAACTGTAAAATCCAGGGTACAGTTCCAGTCTCCACCCATCACCACCACAACATCAGAAACAGACATTTTGACTAATTCTTGATTTAAATTCTCAAAAAGAGATTCTCTTTCAGAACCATTATTTGGAGCATAAATATTCATAACTCGTACACCACCCCCCTAACTTTCACGCGCACACTCAGCAGACGTCCTTTCACTACCTCCTCTTTACCTAACACCCCTGCCTCTAAGTCTGGTGAAATAAGAATGGCAACCCCCGCGCTTATGTTTGAACCATGGCTCAAGAAACAGCCCCCTTCCCAACATCGTTGCCAATCCATTTCATTACATAGATCGCTGTGGGTCTCCTGTAAAAACATCACATTTAGTTTTTTTTGCTTTACTACCTCAAGCATTAAGGCCCTCTTAACCCCATCTCTGGCACCATTTATATTAAGGGAACCCACCGACAGCGTTTCCATTAAAATAAAATAAATAAATAAAATAAAAAGGAAGCACAAGAAATAACGTGTCAGAAATAGAAAAGAGCGTGCAAGAGAAGTGCGCATTTAATTCAGATTTGAAGAAGCTAAAATTTTCCGAACATTAGTACAGTGTTTCTTAAGCCGATATCGCTTCTGGCTTGAAAGAAACTCTATGCCTGCCGTCTTCATGTAGTGTTTTGCAGAACGCAAAAATTTTTCCCCATCGGGAAAAAACCTCTGTATATTAACGGTTTTTCCCTTTGTTGTATCCAGATAATCAGATATTTCCTCAAAACTATAGTAAGTCCCATCACCCGCTTGGCTCGCAGTTATGTCCGAAACCTCAGAGGAATCGGAGAGCTCCCCTTCCCCCTCCTCCTCCTCCTCCTGCACGCTACTTGGGCCTCTGTTTAATCGGATTCCACATCAACCATCTCTACCTCCGCCCCCTCTTCGGCTACTGCAGTATCTGCTTCTACACTCGAAGAGAGACCAATCGTCTCCATGGCCGGACCACACACCTCTTTTGCCGGCGTACATCCATCCCCCCTTACCGTCCTTTCCCCTCTCATTTGACTGCTCCATTTCGCCCCACGGTCTCTGGACCCTCCCAACTTTACCCCTTTCCTTTGTTCTCCCCCGATCTCTCTGCCGACGAGGCCGTACGGTTGAAGCACTTGTCCCTTCCTGAGGATCATCTATATCGGCCTCCTGCGCCTCCGATACAGCCCCCTCCTCCCCACATCGCTCATTTAACACCGTTTCCCCCAGCCTGCCTTCTGTCTGACTCCCCATTCACTTCCTCACTGGCCTTCTCGCTAGAATTAGCACCAGATACATTTCCTTCTTCCATATCCTCGTTCCTGTTCCTATCCTTATCTTATGCGGACAGCTCCGCCTCATATGGCCAATATCGCCACACTCAAAAACACCGTAAACTACCAGTACTGGCAAACACTAGAAAAAATCGCTCCCCCATACCTCACCCGAAAAGACACATCCAAGGTTTGCGATGCGTCTTTTAAAAACATAAATATATGCCTCCGAAATGACATGACATGTTTTAAGTCATCGTTCTTACACCCCAGGGGGATCATCCTCATTGTACCAGCAAATTTGCCGAAGCGCGACAATTCATGTTCAATTACTTCATTTTTTATGAATGGGGGAACATTTGAAATGATTACCTTTGTAGCAGGTGTCCGCCAACGGGGTTACCTGCACGAATCCATCTTTCACCCATATTCCACTTGCAATTAGTTTAGCCGCTAAACTTACTTTTTTTTAAAATACCACCACCGCCTTATTCATTCGAGAGGCTGAGTCGATATTTCCCCCTCCTATCTGTTCCGCGATCGCGACCAGTACGTCTTGTACGGACGCACCACTCTCCACTACACACCTTACGCCGTGTTGAAGAGACATAGTCTCCCCGTCCGACTGAGACGCCATTACGGCGTCTCATACAACTTTTAAACCCCCGGAAAAAACTTCCTCCCCAACCCTAATCCTAATCCTAATCCCTAAATTATACCACTATGAAACAAGTTATAGACAGTGAGAGTCAGTAGGGAAAAGTTTAGAAGAAAACAAACAGATAATGATTGAAAATAAGTTTACAACCAGCACCTCTCCCAAGAGCACCCTCCACCTCAGAGAGAGAGAGAGAGAGAGGGGAGAGAGAGAGAGGGAGGGAGAAGAGAGGGAGAGAGAGGGAGGGAGAGAGAGAGAGAGAGAGAGAGAGAGAGAGAGAGAGA
>CM056389.1:10360455-10436472 GCA_029718625.1 Synaphobranchus kaupii
AATTGACTGTTTTCGCTTAATAAAATTACTTAATCTCAAGACCTGATTTAGATTTTGTTTTGGCTTGTTGGTTGATCCAACCAGGTTACTGTTCGACTTACCTATCAAAGAATTCGGCGATTTAATTGATGATTGTCATTTTTTAATAATAATTATTAAATTAAAATCACGTAAAGCTTATTTTGAATGTAGGTTAAGTGAGGGGTTCTAGCACGCAATATCGCTTGTGTTCAGTATTCAGAGTGCTGAACGTTTTTTAACAAGGGCATTGACTGTTGGAACCGCTGGATTCAGAAAATACACATTTTACCTAGTCCTCACTTACCCGACAGCATACTAAGTTTTTGTTTTTATGCGCCCAAACTGCCAACGTTCTAGGCTGCCAGGGGTGAATATGTGTGCCCAACACGCATCAAATGTTGAAGCTTCATTTTCTAGCCAATTACAATATTGTTGCTGGTTAAATATATCATGAAACATGAATGAATGTGATGTGGCATGTCAACATGTGTTGTGATTGGTTGAAAATTCATATGATATTACGGAGCTACAACTAAGCTAGCTAACTTGCTAGCAAATTTGAAGAGAGCCACCTTAGCGGTCGTGTCTAGATAAGATAAAGGAGATTTCAAGAAGTGATGTACCTGTGACCAAATTTGTTAGCCAAACTAAGGGTAAATCGTTTGGAAACTATAACCCTAGGTAACATTGAAGCTTAAAATTCCCTTTGATTTAACGTTACATTATATGCTTAACTTCAACTGTAACGTTAGTAACGTTAGCTAGCTTTAACTAGACGCCTAACATTAGACGGCTAACTAGCAAACTAGTTACCCAGGGTTTTGCGCACGCACGTATGCCACACAGACGCACACCAGACACATACACGCTCACACATTTAGACACACACATGCACACATACGGACACACACCGGACGCGTACACACGTACACACATACATACGCTTACACACACACACACACATAGTGGCCATTATACTATTGAAATGTCTCTTTGTTACCTGGCCCTTCCCTGTAATTCCCACACTTCCTGTTTGTTGTGGTCCAGAATAAAGCCGGAGGATGCCATGGACTTTGGCGTGTCTCTGCTCTTCTATTGGCCTGTACTACGGCGTGTTGGGGCGGGACTTTGCAGAAATGTGTGCAGACTGCATGGCTTCCACTGTGGGGGTAAGTGCCCAACTTTAACCGACTTTACCAAAGAAGATAATTTTGGATTCTGGATTACAATGGAATTGAGTAAGGGCCATCATATCGAGTGTATGCACCCCCCCCCCCCCCTTTTCTCTCTCTCCTTGTCTCTCTCCCTGTCTCTCTCTCTCTCTCCCTCTCTCCCCCCTCTCTCTTCCTCTCTCTGCTTCCTCTCTCTCTTCCTCTCTCTCTTCTCTCTCTCTCTCTTTCAGTATTACAGTGCGTCTGGCATGCCAACAAAGCATCTCTCGGATAATATCTGTGCAGTGTGCGGTCAGGCCATCCTGGTGGACGTCAGTGAGGGAGGGAATCATAGAGAACACCTACAGACTGTCCTGCAACCACGTGTATCCCTAAATACTGTAAACACACACCTACAGACTGTCCTGCAACCACCGTGTATCCCTAAATACTGTAAACACACACCTACAGACTGTCCTGCAACCACGTGTATCCCTAAATACTGTAAACACACACCTACAGACTGTCCTGCAACCATGTGTATCCCTAAATACTGTAAACACACCTACAGACTGTCCTGCAACCACGTGTATCCCCTAAACACTGTAAACACAAACCTACAGACTGTCCTGCAACCACGTGTATCCCTAAATACTGTAAACACACACCTACAGACCTGTCCTGCAAACCACGTGGTATCCCTAAATACTGTTAAACGCACACACACACACACACACACCACAGACTGTCCTACAATTAAATGAGATGTACACTACAATGACCAAAAGTCATCAAAAAACATCTCATTCCAAAATCATGAGCATTAATATGGAGTTGGTCCCCATTTGCTGCTATAACAGCCTTCACTCTCCTGGGAAGGCTTTCCACTAGATGTTGGGGACATTGCTGCGTGGATTTGCGTCCATTCAGCCAGAAGAGCATTAGTGAGGTCGGTCACTGATGTTGGCCGATTAGGCCTGGCGCCTCAGTCGGCTTTCCAATTGATCCCAAAGGTGTTTGATGGGGGTTGAGGGTCAGGGCTCTGTGCAGGCCAGTCGAGTTCTTCCACACTGATCTCAGCAAACCATTTCTGTACGGTCCTCACTTTGTGCCTCGGGGCATAAGAAGGGGCCTTCCCCAAACTGTTGCCACAAAGGTGGAAGCATAGAATCATCTAGAATGTCATCATTGTATGCTGTAGTGCTAAGACTCCCACACGCTGGCTACTCCCAACTAGGAGAAAAATGTGGTTGGAATAAGAAAATAAAAAATAAGCATACTGTAATAGATGGATGATGCGCGGTAACTTTCCCGCCCACTCCTCCTGCAGTGTCATCGCACATGTGCCAGGTGAAGAGGAATTGCCCTCTGTCGCCTTTTCCAGCGCATGATTCTGTTCCAGCTCATGATCCAATCACTTCCTGTATTCGGTCATAAATAATTACTTCTGTCAAGTCACTGCTAGGATGTGACTGGGCCAGAAGTCCCCTAACCCGTTTCCTCATTTGCGGTTTCGGTGGTCACTAGTTTTTATTTATTTCCTGCTAATCCCCGTCCCTTAATACCCTTCCCCCCCCCCCCCCCCCCCCCCCATGGCAACACCCACGAGTGGAGAAGTACAGGTGAAGGCGGCGGAGATTGGCACAGAAAATATTTAATTTAGACGTTTAATTTTTATCCCTCATATCTGACACAGAACTACAGGCAGTTAAGAAGTTACCGATAACGGCTGATATCAGTGACTTGGCAGATTTTGTTGAAGATGTGTGTGTGCTTTGCATTTTTTGCGTAAAGGTTGCATACAACAAGCCTTTAGAGTTTATAGCACAGGTGTCTCCAGTGCCTGCAGGTTTAACTCCAGTCCTGGAGGGGGTGCTGTGTCTGCAGGTTTAACTCCAGTCCTGGAGGGCCGCAGTGTCTGCAGGTTTAACTCCAGTCCTGGAGGGCCGCAGTGTCTGCAGGTTTAACTCCTGTCCTGGAGGGGCCACAGAGTGTGCTGGTTTAACTCCAGTCCTGGAGGGCCGCAGTGTCTGCTGGTTTAACTCCAGTCCTGGAGGGCCGCAGTGTCTGCTGGTTTAAACTACAGTCCTGGAGGGCCGCAATGTCTGCTGGTTTAACTCCAGTCCTGGAGGGCCGCAGTGTCTGCTGGTTTAACTCCAGTCCTGGAGAGCCGCAGTGTCTGCAGGTTTAACTCCAGTCCATACATTTTTTAAATTATCCAGAAGCACCAGTCTCTGTGGATAATAAATTGTTAGTGAAAAGGACTAACATGTTGCCTGCCTTTGCTCTCATGTTGCCCTGAGACGTTAAAAACCCATTTAAAATTGGTTGAGAAGGCTGCTTATACTGACCTCTGAATGGCACAGAAGCAGACTTGATAGAGTATCCTCTGTTGCCATTGGTGACTAATTTGAACCACTGCCCTTCAGATCTCAGTCACTACCCAAGAAGCGACAATTACCCATTACCCAAATGTCACTCATTTCTAGAAGCAAAAAATTTCGACGGAAGTCTTGCAATGTCTCATGTTCTTGCACTGGCCACAGATGATGGAAAGTTGTGTAAGTCGCTCTGGATAAGAGCATCTGCTAAATGCCTGTAATGTAATGGATAGAAGCGACTCCTTAGAACAGGGGTCCCCAACCCTGGTCCTGGAGAGCTACAGGGTCTGCTGGGGTCCCCCAGCCCTGGTCCTGGAGAGCCACAGGATCTGCTGGGGTCCCCAACCCTGATACTGGAGAGCTACAGGATCTGCTGGGGTCCCCAACCCTGATCCTGGAGAGCTACAGGATCTGCTGGGGTCCCCAACCCTGATCCTGGAGAGCTCATGATCCAATCACTTCCTGTATTCTGTCATAATAATTACTTCTGTCAAGTCACTGCTAGGATGTGACTGGGCCAGAAGTCCCCTAACCCGTTTCCTCATTCGCGGTTTCGGTGGTCACTAGTTTTTATTTATTTCCTGCTAATCCCCGTCCCTTAATACCCTCCCCCCCCCCCCCCATGGCAACACCCACGAGTGGAGAAGTACAGGTGAAGGCGGCGGAGATTGGCACAGAAAATATTTAATTTAGACGTTTAATTTTTATCCCTCATATCTGACACAGAACTACAGGCAGTTAAGAAGTTACTGATAACGGCTGATATCAGTGACTTGGCAGATTTTGTTGAAGATGTGTGTGTGCTTTGCATTTTTTGCATAAAGGTTGCATACAACAAGCCTTTAGAGTTTATAGCACGGGTGTCTCCAGTGCCTGCAGGTTTAACTCCAGTCCTGGAGGGCCGCAGTGTCTGCAGGTTTAACTCCAGTCCTGGAGGGCCGCAGTGTCTGCAGGTTTAACTCCAGTCCTGGAGGGCCACAGTGTCTGCTGGTTTAACTCCAGTCCTGGAGGGCCGCAGTGTCTGCTGGTTTAACTACAGTCCTGGAGGGCCGCAGTGTCTGCTGGTTTAACTCCAGTCCTGGAGGGCCGCAGTGTCTGCTGGTTTAACTACAGTCCTGGAGGGCCGCAGTGTCTGCTGGTTTAACTCCAGTCCTGGAGAGCCGCAGTGTCTGCTGGTTTAACTCCAGTCCTGGAGGGCCACAGTGTGCAGGTTTAACTCCAGTCCATACATTTTTTAAATTATCCAGAAGCACCAGTCTCTGTGGATAATAAATTGTTAGTGAAAAGGACTAACATGTTGCCTGCCTTTGCTCTCATGTTGCCCTGAGATGTTAAAAACCCATTTAAAATTGGTTGAGAAGGCTGCTTATACTGACCTCTGAATGGCACAGAAGCAGACTTGATAGAGTATCCTCTGTTGCCATTGGTGACTAATTTGAACCACTGCCCTTCAGATCTCAGTCACTCTATCCAAGAAGCGACAATTACCCATTACCCAAATGTCACTCATTTCTAGAAGCAAAAAATTTCTACGGAAGTCTTGCAATGTCTCATGTTCTTGCACTGGCCACAGATGATTGAAAGTTGTGTAAGTCGCTCTGGATAAGAGCATCTGCTAAATGCCTGTAATGTAATGGATAGAAGCGACTCCTTAGAACAGGGGTCCCCAACCCTGGTCCTGGAGAGCTACAGGGTCTGCTGGGGTCCCCAGCCCTGGTCCTGGAGAGCCACAGGATCTGCTGGGGTCCCCAACCCTGATACTAGAGAGCTACAGGATCTGCTGGGGTCCCCAAACCCTGATCCTGGAGAGCTACAGGATCTGCTGGGGTCCCCAACCCTGATCCTGGAGAGCTACAGGGTCTACTGGGGTCCCCAACCCTGGTCCTGGAGAGCCACAGGGTCTACTGGGGTCCCCAACCCTGGTCCTGGAGAGCCACAGGGTCTACTGGGGTCCCCAACCCTGATCCTGGAGAGCTACAGGATCTGCTGGGGTCCCCAACCCTGATCCTGGAGAGCTACAGGGTCTGCTGGGGTCCCCAACCCTGATACTGGAGAGCTACAGGATCTGCTGGGGCCCCAACCCTGGTCCTGGAGAGCCACAGGGTCTACTGGGGTCCCCAACCCTGATCCTGGAGAGCTACAGGATCTGCTGGGGTCCCCAACCCTGATCCTGGAGAGCTACAGGATCTACTGGGGTCCCCAACCCTGATACTGGAGAGCTACAGGATCTGCTGGGGCCCCAACCCTGATCCTGGAGAGCCACAGGATCTGCTGGGGTCTCCAACCCTGATCCTGGAGAGCTACAGGATCTGCTGGGGTCCCCAACCCTGATCCTGGAGAGCCACCGGGTCTGCTGGCATCCCCAACCCTGATCGTGGAGAGCTACAGGGTCTGCTGGGGTCCCCAACCCTGGTCCTGGAGAGCTACAGGGTCTGCCGGGGCCCCCAACCCTGATCCTGGAGAGCCACAGGGTCTACTGGGGTCCCCAACCCTGATACTGGAGAGCCGCATGGTTCTGCCGGTTTTTGTTTTCCCATAAAAATTGTCAGGTAGGTCAGACCTGAGAAACCAATCGAGGTGTGTTATCTGTGATCTACTGTAAATAGTTAATCAATTAAAGCCCCAATTAAAAGTGCAGACCCCGTAGCTCTCCAGGATCAGGGCCCGGCCTCTAGGCCTCTAGGTATCTACAGCCAGTGGCGACTGGTCATTAGGGGCAAGTGGGGCACAGCAATGTGTGTGTACCGTTGGAAAATGCAAATACGCATGCTCAGAGAGTTACTGTATTCAATGTAGATCACACGATTTTGACGACAAGTGGGGCCAACAGCCCGTAGCCCCACTAAAACGTCATATCATATTTCAGAGTTGATTGGCTATTTCTGTCTGGCGCTAGTGTAACGTAGCAACGTAACGTTAGTCAGTCAATAAGAGAGGGGATACTAGTACTGTATTATAGCTAGCTAACTTGAGAAAAAAAATAAAATAAATATGAACGAAGTGGATTATTTACTGAAGCACACTTTTGACACCCTTACTCTGGGTGAGAAATTGGAGGTTAAGCTCCTTGGTGCCCACCAGCCACGCGATATAATCATCACCCAAACTGGAAAACACAACCGCGGGTTTAATGTGGAGTGGTTTTGGAAAGAAAAAAAAGGCTAACAGCTAGCGTAGACAAGAAGGCACTCTTCTGTTTTCTGTGTATGTTATTTGGGGCAGACGGTCCTTGGTCGAGGACGGGTTTCAAGGATTTGATTTATTTTTTTGCCGCAGCATGAAACCCTGTTCTGAAAACTCCAGATAAAGATAAAGTGGGGATTAAGGTTAGTGGGTTCACACGCTAGCTAAAAGCACAGTAACTACATTGTCATTGTAGCTGGCATCTGCATCCTGTAACCTAATCACAAACATTGCAAACATTTACAAACGCAGACTGTATTCTTTCTAAATAATTCTAAATTATTGGTTATATTTAGTCCGTATTTAGTCAGTACAAACATACCGCTAACACTTTGGCTCTATTCCCCGCATATTTTCGTAATTTCTGGGACCTAAAAAATGTATCCAGGTGTAGAAATGTCTGGTTAGATTTCTAGCTAGAGCAGCTGGTTAACGTTAGTAACGTTAGCTAGGCAATCACTGTAGCTAGCGAACTTATATGGCCAGCCAGCAAGGATGACTTTAAGGAAGTCGAATAACTTAAATTAAAATGGCTTGCCATAAGCTATCGTTAGCTTGCTAGCTAAATCTTAAAACGACTTGCCGTGAGATATCGTTAGCTTGCTAGCTAGCTAACCCAGCATTGCTAAGCAATGGTAACGTTCATGACGGGAGTACAGGGGGAGTACATGACGGGGCGATTGCGTACGGGAGGGGTTGGAATAGCTAAATTAATATCTAAATTGAAATTACTTTGTTTTTTAACATCTTCCCGCGGCACTGTCAGGATAATCCTGATCTCCCCCTCCCTCCCTCTCTCCTGGAGCTCAGCTTCACCTGTTGTGGACCTCACCAGTCGCCACTGACACACTTAAAAACGTGTTAAAAACGCATCAGTAGCAAGTGGGATTACTGTAATTTTGATTACTGTAGTTTGCCTGGTATGTAGCCTAAGTGGTTGGTGGCTGCCCCACCAATTTTTTTGCATATAAAAACGCCACTGTCTACAGCCCACTGGCTCTCCCGTCTCCCGACTGCCGCCGTTTCCTTAACCCTCCTCCACCCCAGATTCCACGAGTTCTGCATACGAGGCTGGTGCATTGTGGGAAAGAAGCAGACCTGCCCCTACTGCAAAGAGAAGGTGGACTTGAAGAGGATGTTCAGCAACCCGTATCCTTCCTTACTGTGAAGTGGAATGTTAAGTTTGGGGGGGGGGGGGAGAGAGTGGTGGGCACATTGCCATGGACATCGGACTTTGTAGTGTAAGTGTTCGGGAACTGGGCTTGTAACTCAGGTCTCGGGTTCAATTCCCGGAAGGCACGCTAAGATACTTGACCTGAGTTGTTGAGTGCACAGCACGTTGTGTAAAATGGACTTGCTGAATGCACATAGTGTAAATGACGCTGTTGTAGGTCAAATGTTATCTGAGAAAAGTTGCTACATGGTTTTCCCTGCTTGACGGCGGATGGGAACAGGTTAGGTCAGGTTATGGGGAAACATGGTTGGGTTAGCCGGGGGTATTCATAGTTTTCACGTGATGTCACAGCCCTATGGGAACGCCCACCTGGCGGGCAAAAAGCCACCTTCCACTGCCCGCCAACGACAACTTTTCCCAAAAGTTTGCCAAAATGCCGGATAGTTGTTGTTCAATTGGATGCACTAACTGAAGAGGAGACAAGCCTGGATTGTGTTTGTACAGAATCCCGTCTGACAAGGAAAACCCAGAGAGGAGGATGTTGTGAATCCCTCCTTCTCTACAACTACCCAGGCTGTCAATGGCGGGTCATTTAAGCTGTAGGAATGGTTTACCTGACAATGGAAAAAAGTTTATATTACATGTATGTCACAATATGTTGTGTTATCTTAACCAAAATATTACTGCCCTAGAAAAGCTAACTGCAGTAACGTTAGCTGACTAACGTTACACTGACCACCCATGCAAGCAACGTTAGGTAGCTCACGTTAGCTAATTAGCACTCACCTTCGCTTTGACGATGAAGAATTTATTGTCCTTCACCTCCCAAACAACAGCATTATTGACCCATCCAGATCGAAAGTACAGATAACTGTCTACTTTTGTACGCTTTCATCTTCGCGGCAGTGTAAGGGGATGGATTCTCCACAAGATAAATGTAAACGTTACCGAAGTACAGCAGCGACTTCGCGGTTTTTAATAATTGAAATAAAGCAGCGGGTGCTGTATATGGGTCACACGTACCTAAGACACTTAGTTTGTTTGCGTATCTTTGTTTTTCGTCTTTTGATAAGTGATCTAAACACACGTGTGTTGCAAAAGAAGGAAATTTGACAGGCTTCTGCGGTAGCTCTATGGGGTTTCCAGTGTCCGTCCGCATGCTGGAACGTTGTTTTGCCCGCCAGGGCTCCGCAGCAGTCACGTGACTGAAAACTATGAATAAGACCAATAGATACTTTGTTCGGTGTGAGTCAGCTAAAGGTTTTTTTTTTTTTTTTTTCTCCTCCCCGTATCGATTTGCGATTTATCGTGCGTTTACAAGAAGCTGCTTTCCGGATAATAGGAATGAGGAAGGTCGCAGTTTTTATGACTGTCCCTCTCTCAGGTGACTGTCAAGTCACCAAGAGAAAATAGAATAATACAGAAGCAGGAAGGCTTTTCTAGTAGGCTATTGTTTATCTATTATTTCCGTTTTAGTATAGGTTGTTATTTATTAATTTTTTCTTCTATCGCCCAGGGACAGTTTTTTTGTACGATGAGGGGTGTTTTAAATCGCCTACTTACAGCCGTTTCTTCAGACCTGCGTGCTTTATAATGGTGGGTGGAGGGGTTTAACGAAAACAAAACACACAAACTCCAAAGCAGCTTGTAGGCTACAGCGATGCTATTGTTTATTGTAACGCATTTTATGTTTGTTCACAATTCTAAACACCAATATTAATTTTTTGTCGGTACTTCTACAGTTATCGGTGCCGTGGGGAATAGTTCAAACCAAAAATAAGATTAAACACAATTATTAATATTAATAATAATAATAATAATAATAATAATAATAATAATAATAATATAGCCTACACATGTACAAACTGGAGGAGTTTTAATACCTAGACTTCTTGGCTAACGCAGTTATTGTAGTTTATCTAACTAGTTAGTTGGTGCACATTAACATTTGCTTACATTTGCACTTACTGAATACTAAATAAATTAAGAAAAATACATGTCATTACAGGGCGTCTACATTGAATCAAGACGCTAAGCATTGTATGTGGGGTGTGTGTCTCCAGTGATCTGTGACGTGGAGTAGCCTATTGCGGTTTCCATGACTGCGCTTCTAGGCCTGTATCACGCCTGGGTACCGAGCCGTTCCGTAAGCACAATTTCCACCGCCCTTTTTCGCGCCTATTCTTGTGTTCAGATTCGGTGTCTAACTGCACCTTCAGCGCGAGGCAACCGTTTACAAAAAAAAAGATTGTCGGTAACCTTAAGGCTTTCTGGTTTTTAGTTGTCATAACCAAAACCACTGAAACAGCACACAGTGACTTCAAAACACCTTGTCATTGGCTCGGTGTAGTTAAGTCTGTAGATGAAAATGTCAGACTAATATGATTAGAATTATTAAAATTACAGACGATATTATTACTACTATTATAGTTGTTTTCAGTAACATTATTATTATTATTATTGTTATTCTTAGCGTGTGATTAGAGACCTTGCTGAGTTAAAATAAGGATTTGTGAGCTGGACAGAGGCATTCACGTTGCCATGGCGACCTGTAAAGTTATGCAACTGATCCAGTGTTCCTCTTAACCTACAAGCCTTTTTGTTACCAGCTGTCCTCAGAGAGTTTCTATATGCGCCGTTATTTAATTATATACACGATGACTCTACCGTGACACTACCGTGTTCCTTCTCACATGGTGCCAACGTGGTTCGTGGGAAGGGGGTGAAGCCGTTTTCCGTGATGATGCATGATTCTGCATGACTTCATTTAAAAAAAAGAAAATTTAAAAAAAAAATGCTGTTACTGTTTTTATTGCAGTATTTGGTTAATGTCTCAGCCCTGACCCATAATGTCTCATCCCCATAACGGGGAAATGACTTCACCGCAAGGTTCTGAATATCGTTTGCCACTTGCAGGTGATACGTTGTTTAACATGCGTGTGGAATTTTCCGTCTGCATTTCACACACGTTTTCTACCGTAAATCTGAGGTGCGCTTTTTACTGGCTCATTCGCGGTGGGGGGTGGGGGGGTTGTGGGTTCTCTCTGTCGCGTGCCGAGAAACTGCCTTCGTCACAGCCATCGCCGTGGGAACCGCGCGCGGACAGGGATTCTCTGAACACCTGGGTTTTTTTTTTTTTGTTTTGTTTTGAACAGGAGTCGTAGCCTAGGCTATTTAGGGTACCCACATAGGAGCGATGTGTTAAATACCCATGCATGCAGCAAGGAAGCCGTAACGAGTAGTTTTATTTAATGCCTGGCGGATAAGTCATTTCGGTTAACCACGCACTGAGTAGGCGTATTTCAAAAAAAAAAAATAAATACATTTTTCTTTTTAAAACAAGCACAGTGGGTGTATTGGAAGTGGAAACTGATTTTACTGGAAGGCATTCTGCTGTGTTTTTCCAATCTGCGGTCCAGGTTTCCGCCTCAAACACCAGGGATCTCCCGCTCAGACCTATTTAAGCCTCGGGAACGCGGCGCGTAGACTCCTTAGCCGATCAATGGCTTAAATTATTAAGCGTTTAGATGCTGAGGCGCACCCAGAAGCCAGAAATGTACATACAAATGTGACACCGCGAAGCACTTGCTTCTCCGTATGCATTCGTGAATTTAATCATGGTTCTTGGTCAGCATATTTATTTACATTCGGTGTTGTACATATAGTGGTAGATTCGGTGCTATTCCTCATATAGGTCAGAGGTCGATACACACTGAGTTCTCTTGCATGGTTACACCCAGATTAAATAAGAGGCTGAGCTCAGTGACTAATGTAGTGTAATGTGTTTTTTTTCTGATCTCATAGTTCCTCTGTAGTCTATCACTTTATTTATTTGTTAAATCTGTCGCCATAAATGACGCAGGAAATTGTGTCCTTGACTCCGCCTCCCCGTCCTCCGCAGCTGGGAAAGACCTCACGTCATGTACGGACAACTGCTGGACTGGCTACGTTACCTTGTTGCTTGGCAACCCGTAATCATCGGCCTGGTTCAAGGGATCAACTACATCCTGGGCCTGGAGTGAACCACCCCCCCCCCCCCCCCCCCCCCCTCCCCTCTCCCCCACCGGAGGCCACCGAGCTTTCTGGGCACAGACTGCTTAAAGAACCTTGTGATGGACTAGAATATATATGTACATATATATGTGTCTATATATGTATATGTACATACTTATGTATACAGGTACATACTAATCAGTTTTTGAAAATAATCAGTTTTACCAGCAATCTTGGATTACATTTTTTTTTTTTGGTGGGTGGAGCTTATCAGCCGGTGCTGATTGGTTATGACTGAATATGACTGTTCTCACTGATTCCGTTACCCGTTATTGGTCTGTAGTTTTCTGCCCCCCCCTCAGTCGAGCGCTTGCACCCGTGCAGGATGCAGGCGTGACGCCTGCACTGCGTCTCAAGCCCCTGTCACGTGTTTCTGTTCTGCTCTGTTCTGTTCTTGTTCTGTGTGATCATCTGTGTTTCAGGCGTGTCCTTCTACCACCCAGTCTGCACTGCCTATCCCCCCTCCCTCTCTCTCTCTCTCTCTCTCTCTCTCTCTCTCGCTCTCTCTCTCACACTCACCCCTCTCTCTCTGAAGGTGGGATCTTGCAATCACTCTGTTACGCAAGGTCACTGAGTCACAGCCGTCAGTCACCGGAAGTTTCCGCCAAAATCCCGATTCAACCAGCCTCCTCCAGCCCGCTCCACCGTAACGGCCTGGGACTTCATGGGAGTGGGGGTTCATCCTCTGAGACATGGGGGTGCACACAGTCTCCCTCCCTGGGAGTTTCCCACCCATCCTCTGTGTTGTTGTTGTTGTTCATGAGTCTGTAAAGTTGACGCCGCTTTGTAAACGTTGAAAGATTTAACAACCTCCAGACTCGAGTGCGTTTTGTGCTCATGCTTTTGTTACTTATTCAATTTTTTCGCCTGTGTCCTCGCCGGTCCTGTTTGTGGAAACGGTTGTGCGAGACGCAAAAGGCACGGAGGCGGAGTAAAGACAAGGTTCCGGTTTTGAGGCGCTGATTTCCCCCTGCCCCCCTCCTCCTCCTCCTCTTCCCCCCGCGATCGGCCGTTCGAACCCCGGACCGTGTCTGTGGCGACGCACAATTCGTCGTCCGTAGTTGGGAGGAGGGCACGTGGATGTCTGCGTTCTCCTGAATCGAAGGCGGAGGCCGCAGCTATGAGCACTGATGTGTGTACGATTGGGCATTCCAAATGGGACGGGGGGGGGAGATTAAGAACATTCTAGAAAATAGTGACGTAGCCTACCCTTAAGGGAACCGAAGTGCCAAAATTGGAAGCTTGATCCTTAACCAGACAGCAACCCCTTTAAAGCTCTCTTGATTATGTTTATTAAAATCATCAAACGCTGTGCTTTTATAATTGCCATGTTCATTTTTATCTTGAAGTGCCGCTGTACGAGTGAAACACTCACCGTTTCAACCGCTCTGAAGTGCACATCCGCATCAGCGTGTTCAGCTAAAAACATTCTCATGACATACTTGTGATCTTCCTGTGACATCATCCTTACATGCCCTTTCAATGTCGAACTTTCCCTCACATGAATTTGTAATTTTAATGTAACACAGTACCAGTCAAAAGTTTGGACACACCTACACATAGAAGGTTTTTTTCCCGTTATTTTTACTGTGTTCCACATTTTGCAATAGTAAAGATATAAAAACTATGAGAACACAAATTAAATTATGCAAAAACCAAAAAAGGGTTAAACAAATAAAAAAAAGTCTTATATTTTAGATTCTTCAAAGAAGCCACCCTTTTCCTTGATAATGCCTTTGCACATTCTTGCCATTCTCTCAAACAACTTGGTTTGTGATGCCATCATGACTATAAAAGGATATCAAAAGACTCCTGATATCTTATTTCCAGGTACTCTTAGAAGCGATACAATAACCTCTGCAGTTGAATGGATCTCTGGGAATTGGGGGGTGGGACTAGATTAAGCTGTAAATTACACAGGAATAGTATGTAACTTAGAAGCGATACTATAACCTCTGCATTTGAATGGATCTCTATGGGAATTGGGGGCTGGGACTAGATTTAGCTTTAAATTACACTGGAACAGTGTGGAAGACATGGTTGGCTAAATGGCTGTAAGTCATCAAGGGTCTGATGTATCCTTAAACCATCACTGCTGCCAGATATGCAGTAGATATGGATGGATCACTTGAAGGGTTGTTTCTCCTGACAAATTTTCCTATTGAACTCTATGGAAAAATAAGTCAGGAGAGGAAACCCTTCAAGTTATCCATCCATATCTACTGTATTTCTGGCAGCAGAGTGATGGTTTAAGGCTTGTTTGATACGTCAGACCCTTGATGACTTAGAGCCATTTAGCCAGCCATGTGTTCCACACTGTTCGTGGAATTTAAAGCTAAATCTAGTCCCAGCCCCCAATTCCCATAGAGATCCATTCAAATGCAGAGAGGTTATAGTATCGCTTCTAAGAGTACCTGGAAATAAGATATCAGGAGTCTTTTGATATCCTTTTATACAGTCATGATGGCATCACCTTTTTACCTGTGGAATACCTGTTTACCACAAAAGTTTTTTGAGAGAATGGCAAGAATGTGCAAAGCTGTTATCAAGGCAAAGGGTGGCTTCTTTGAAGAATCTAAAATATAAGACTTTCTTTTATTTGTTTAACCCTTTTTTGGTTTTTACATAATTTGATTTGTGTTATCTCATAGTTTTGATGTCTTTACTATTCCAAAATGTGGAAAACAGTAAAAATAACGGAAAAAAAACCTTCTACGAGTAGGTGTGTCCAATACGTCTGTATATGACTTACACAGGCCTGGAAACTGTAGGGCGTGAAGTGTTACACAAACATTGGGGTGGCGGGGGCGGGGCTTGGTTACTTAGTGACTATTTCAAATAAAATATTCAGTGTTGGTTTTATTGGGTCTGCGGGTCAGCAGTTTGTGATTCAGTGTATGTCAAATGTCCTCTCTAAAACACGGAGGTGTGTGTGTGTGTGTGTGTGTGTGTGTGTGTGTGTGTGTGTGTGTGTGTGTGTGTGTGTGTGTGTGTGTGTGTGTGTGTGTGTGTGTGTGTGTGTGCGCGTGCGCGTGCGCACGCACGCTGATCACGCACGCTGACGTCATGGATTGGACTCCCCTGCTTCTGTTTTCATATTAAGGGGAAGTGTGTGTGTGCGCGCATGTGTTGCACCGTCAGAGCGGCTTTTAGGAAGTGGTATGTGTGTGTGTGTGTATATATATTCAAGGCAGTGTACAGTTGGGCAGTACAAAGTACAGATTTGAGAGAGGCTTGGACGATCTTCCTGTACCTGCCCAAAAGGAAAAGTCATGCGTCTGACACACGCCTGTTCAGGTAAGACACCTTCTGGAAATGGAATATCCTGAAAATCATTTCAATTGTATTATCAAGATATTCAAACCCTTCTCTCTCTCTATAATATATATATATATATATATATATATATATATATATGGGAAAACTTAAGAATCCCACTTTCAGATATTACTATATTTTTCAAGAATGCACTGCTCTGACATTTTTTATTTAATGTCCACATAGTTTCAATATATTGCAGTATATTTCCAAACTTGAAGCAGGAATCTTTAATTTCTCTTAATTATATCCAAAAGTGATTTTATTACAGCAGAAATATACAGCCATGGAAAAAAATTGACCACTTTTTATTTATTTTTTTAAAGAAATATCAGGGTTACTTTGCCAAATATCGATTGTTGAACCCTTCCTAAGCAAAGACATTGATATTTTTATTATTTATTTATGGGTGTAAACTTTTTTAGTTTGCATTATTCAATGTATAACATCAGTGTATTTTTTGTATTTTGAGTAATTGTCATTTATTATTCTGCAAATAAATGCAGTAGATATGGATGGATCACTTTAAAGGTTGTTTCTCCGGACTTATTTTCCATAGAGTTCAATAGGAAAATGAGTCGGGAGAAACCACCCTTAAAGTGATCCATCCAGATCTACTGCATGGCATGCAAACGATATGCAACCAAATATTAAATATGACTCCTTTTTTAAGTTTGTTAATTTGTCCTATTAGTTTTGGTCCCCTGAAATGGGTGGGTGGGGAGGGGGGAGAGAAACTATGTATAAAAAGGGCTAGAATTGCTACACGGTTTACCCAATATGGATGTAAAAACCCTCAAATTAAAGCTGAAAGTCTGCACTTTAACCTCATAGTAACTGTTCCATTTCAAGTACAGAGCTAAAACAAAAGATGTGTCACTGTCCGATCACTTTTAGACTGGACTATATGTCTGCATGTATGAATCGACTCTGTGTGTATATATAGTGCAGTCCAAAAGTGATTTATATCTATACATATAAATAAAACGTACCAGGTTGTTTCACAGTAGGCTTTTTCAAAGGCTTAAATAGCAATTTATTTGTTACAAAATATATATATTTTTTCCTCAGTTCTGTGATTGCTTTTATTCTGTGTTGGAATATTATATATAATATATCTGGTATGCAATAATCACTATGATAAGTGTTTGGGAATTATCGTTTTCCATGGTTATAAATATATGGATACAATATAAGTATTTGTAAATGTGTACTGGGCAAGGGTCTGGTAGAAACATTAAAAAAAAGTGACTGCACCAGAATACAGCAGGGAAATATCTCAATATTTTTTTTTCATTCAAAATGTTTAATGAAATAACTGATATTATACACACTGTATGCAAGATATAATTCAATAATATGAGCAATATTGCAGTAATAAAATTTACACACGTGATGTACATAACACCGTACGATGCTGATATCCATACAGGTTAAAATGCTTGGGTATCTTGGTACAAATAACCCTGAACACTCAATGCTTGTCTGTTGAGCTTTCTAGCCCATCGTATGCTAAACTATATTGAATGCTAAACTAATATCCTCAAACTAATTTACACTGGGTCTATGTACTGGCTACTCCTGTTCTGACCATTGACACTGCATGGTGCTTATTTTCCTAAATCTTCATGGAGATTATAGCATCTTTGTACGTGGCTCTGGATAAGAGGCTCTGGTACATGGGCACAGGGACGTGTTTCTAAAGCACGGTTAGGCAGCCCTGGTCCTGGAGTGCCGGTGCCGTTTCTGGTTTTTGCTCCATCTGAGCTTGATCACAAGAGTTTGATGAAAGTCTGAGCCTGAATATTCTGAATGATGAAATGTCGAGTGCCTCCAGCACATGGTTACCTACATTAATTTGGCCTTTGACTAATTATAATTAATCCAGTTTAGTAGTTATAGGTTTGGATAGAGCAAAAACCAGGACCGTCTCTGGCACTCCAGGACTGGGGTTGCCTACCCCTGTTCTGGAGCTTATGCTACATTCCTAAATGTAATGTAATGGGAAGAGCATGAACGGGCAACTCCAGGCCTCGTGGGCCGGTGTCTATGCATGTTTTTGTTACCAGTTATTTAATTAGCCCAGTCAGTTACATGATCTGATGTTTTAGCTACATTCCACAATACGACCAGCAGCTGATGAATGTCCTTGCGCCGGTATGCATGTATTGCAGCGTTTTATTGTGGTCTGATTTACGAGTGAGTCGGTGTTGGTGTATATGACTAATTAGCTAATTGAGGCAGGCTAACTGGTGGCAGGCATAGCCTGCATACACAGCGACCCGCGAGGCCTGGATTTGCCCACCCCTGGGGCCACGAGGCCTGGAGTTGCCCACCCCTGGGGCCACGAGGCCTGGAGTTGCCCACCCCTGGGGCAGAGGTAGTTGTGTTGATCTGTGTGCGGGATTGTGTCTCCTCAGGACCTCCGTCTCCTTGCAGTGCGCTCCTCGCTGTGCTCTTCGGCTTCCTCTGTTACCTGTCAACTGAGGCCTTTCCAGGTTAGCATTCCCACATCACTGTCTCTTTCTCTTTCTTCCTCTTCTCTTTCTCTCGCTCATATTCTTCCCTTTACTCTCTCCGCCCCTCTCTCTCCCCTGCACTCTTACAGCATGTAAAAAAATAAACATCTGCTTATAAAAGCTAAATGTTCCCCAGCCTGGCAACTCTGTATGCAGCAAAATATACTGACTAAAGACCTGGTAATACAATGTGAATAATGGGTTTGGCTGTGTGGAGGTTCTCTAAATATGTTTTCTAAGTTCAAATATGTGACGAGATATTGCAACTTTTGTTTAATAAAACATTTTCTTGGTTATAATTTGGTATCCCACTGACTGAGACCAGAGCAACAATAACTTTTATTAATTTAAAAAATATATTTTTACTATTTCTCAGTACAAATTACAGACTTCGTACATTTGAATGAACAATTTCTTATTTCTCAAATAAGTCAGTGTTACATATGTCCTTATAGGTGTGTGTGTGTGTGTGTGTGTGTGTGTGTGTGTGTGTGTGTGTGTGTGTGTGTGTGTGTGTGTGTGTGTGTGTGTGTGTGTGTGTGTGTGTGTGTGTGTGTGTGTGTGTGTGGTTAAATGCTGAATGGATTATCAGAATAACCTTCCATTGTCAATTTGTTTTATTTGTTCAAACATTTTATTTTGTATAGGACGCCATCCTGAAATGTGTTTTTTTTTTTGCTTTGATATTCAGAGGTGCGATCTCCAAAAATTAAGGAGACAACATTGCAAGACAATGGTAGGTATCATTGGCATGGCGCATAATTAATTTTCCAAACATTGTGGATCATGTCTTTTTAAAAAATTTTATTTGGATGTCCAGCACATGAAATTCACCTTTTGACTAGAACAGAATAGAATATGGTAGATGGTGACGACTATACTTTTTATTGATCTCCAGCGGGGAAATTCACTACGTTTACATTACGGGCATTTAGCAGACACTCTTATCCAGAGCGACTTACACAACTTTATAGCATTTTTTTTACATATTATCCACTTATACAGCTGGACATATACTGAAGCGATTCAGGTTCAGTACCTTGCTCAAGAGTACAACGGCAGTGTCCTACCTGAGAATCGAACCTGCAACCTTTTGGTTACAAGGCCAGTTCCTTAACCGTTATACTACACTGCCGCCCTATACCATTATACTACACTACCAGCCGCACACATTTAAAAAGACAAACAATTAAAAACCTGTAGTTTAAAGTGACCTAAAAGAAGATAATACAGAACCCGGCAGGCTGTAGGTAGTCATTACTCACACGCGAGTGCGCCGCGGGTTAGCATAGGGACAGCGTCTCACTGTGAAAATGCGTTTTTTTTTTTACACACGCTGTCCCAAGATGCCGTGCGGTGGTGAGCGTTACCGCTAAGGCCGCTAGAAATGCTGTTATCCGTCTCTTGATTGACAGCTTGCATTTGCAGGAACAACACGCTCACGCTCCCCAGGGCTCCCTGTGCTGCCCCTGTGCTGCCCCTGTGCTGCCCCTGTGCTGCCCCTGTGCTGCCCTTGCAGTGCCCTGCCCTCTAACGGGAAAAAGAAAATAGGGATAAGATGGGCATAGATGGAAATTGGCGAAAGCTGAATTCCGCACAGACATTAGGAAGTACTTCTTCACACAGAGGGTAGTGGCTGTGTGGAATAGCTTGCCAGGTCACATAGTAGAGGCAGAAACTCTGGGTGTTTTCAAGACCAGGCTTGATATGGTGCTGGATACTAATCTAGTTTGTAGGGGAGCGCTAGGTACCCTTTAGTGGTAGGAAGATGACGAGCATTGTTGGGCTGAATGGCCTGTTCTCATCATTAAGTTATGTTATGTTATGTTAACTGAAGTGACCTCCCTTTATAGGAAGAAAGAAACATACGTATGAGCTCCACCCATAACGTGCACACTCCGAAATAAAGCACAGTGGGGGTGCATTTTTCTTCTTTAACGAACAAATTTCCCAAATGTACCCTGAAAGTACAATAATGTTCTATCTGGCTACTAACAAGTACCTTTTTCAAGCAAAAAAAGGTACAAATTAATTTTGTATTGCTGGCTAGGGGTACAATTTTATGTACAAGTAGGGTGCCACCCCAGTGACAAGCAGTTTTAGGCACTTTTTTTGGACCTTTTTCTGAGAGTGTACTAAGTAAGGTTATAAACCAATAGAACAACACCAACAGTGATTGGTGGATACGTTCTGGCAATAGGTCTGAAATCCCTGTGGGAATTGGCAGGGAGTATCCAGAAGGCATCCACCAATCACCACAGCCGTTGTTGTATTGGTTGTTACAAATGTACTCTGTGATTGGTGAAGTTCCTCTGTTTTATTTTATTTTATTTTATTTTATTTTTTTCTAAGACGACATCACGATATATTTTTTTATAACGATCGCTGCCCTCTAACAGGAAAGGATGGAGCGGTCATTTCCTGCAAGGCTGACCCAGGGTTCCCTGATGATTTCACGCTCATCTACTGGCTGGTCAACAGAACCTTCGTAGAGGTGGCCTTCCCCGGGGGTCGTATCCACGAAGAAGAGGAGAAGTAAGTCTCAATGGCACAAAATGGCGGCCGAAATGTAAGACATGGAACGGGATGTAGTAAGGGGCCATTTGCTGTGATACTTTTAGGAAGTTAATTTAGTTTGCGGGAGTTTATATCTTTCTTATGTCAAGTCGGCTTACTCGTAGAAACACGTCCGTCCGTACGCCCTTCATTTCAGAACCATAGAAGAGAACGGCCAAACTCTCATCCAGAGGGATCTGGTATTCAAAAAGGATACAGAAGAGGATTACAGAACCAACTACACCTGTGTAGTGACCAGCCCTGCCGGGATCGCCAAGACCACGTTCCGGCTTCCCAGAAAGAACACTGGTGAGTAAAGATAGCGGAATATCAGAACAGACGCTTCAATATGAACAGGCATAAGTTTTGCGCTCAAAAGATTAAGCTCCCCCTCTCCTTCCCCATTATATATGCTTCATTTGAGAAAAAAAAAAAAAAGATTCATTTGTGTTAAGCTAAGACGCTTTGGCAGTAGTAAGATACGTTTTAGTAGCCAAGGCAATGCCTATGTAAAAATATACATCTGTACAAAATGTTAAACAATGACCAGACAATTTGCTAGCAGGCAGCCTTGCACAGAATCAGCGAAACTACTAACAAACTCACCTCGGAAAGCTGCAAGGGCTGCTAGTTCATGTTGTTCTCAGAACCTAATTGATCAATTAAAGTGATTGACTGCATAGATAACTCCCCTCACCTGGTCCCTTGGGTCTGAATTGGTAATTTATTTTAAGGTAAAAAAAAGATGAAGAAGAACCTCTGTGTCTCTCCAAGACCAGGTGTTGGGGAAAACGAGTATTGGCCCACAGGGGGGGGGGGGGGGGGGGGGTTCTGGGCATTGTAGTTTCCTTCCACAGTACTGCGTATGGGATGTGATTGGACACTGTACTCAACCAATGATAACTTGTTTCTTTTTTTTTTGTTTCAGGGAAACCCACAAAGGGGATTGGCAGGTTGATAAATGTGAGAGATTGATCTTTGTCAGCATTGAAATGCACCCTATTTGTGTTTTGCAGAACTAAGCCTTCCTAACACTTATTTACACTTATTTAATCTTCTGAAGCTCGTAGCCTACTTCCATATGACTGTACTGCATAGAAGAAAAAACAAATAAACATACACACACAGACAATATTCATCACAATGGGTAAACTGTGCACTAATCCTGTAACACCCCCCCCCCCCCCCCACCCCAGGTATTGAGAAAGATTCTTCAAGAAGCCAAGGTCATCTTTAAAAGGTCATCAGTTAATCTAACTTCTAATTAATAATAATTAATTAGGAATAATACTTCCAAACTATATCCATATTTTTATTTCCTTATGTATGTATGAACGTTTCATTTGTAAATGCCACAAATGAACTGAGAATAAGGAGGCAGTTTTTTTTTTAAGGTGTATTTCAATCATGAAAAATAACATAGCACATGCAAATGTATTTTCTATGCTTAAGAAAAATCTTTTTTTACGATAAATTATTTTTTTGTGTGTTGTAAATGACAGCAGCTGTAGCAGGGATGTAGCAGGGACTGAAATACTGAAATACTTACCAAAAAAAGCTGCAAAACTGTGTGTTGTATATTCTTACATTAAAAGTATATGTTTTGTGGGAGGCCAGAGATTCTTGATAGAATTAGCTTCTGTACCTGGCATATGACTGTGCAGAAAATATTACCTGTTAACAATTTCTACAATATCACAGGTTTTTTATAATGGCATCTTTTGGGAGAACCCTTAAACTTCGAAACTACTGGGTCAATTGCAGTGTTTAAACCTGTAGACCTTAGATCTGCATTACAGCTCGAACGGCTAATCCTTATTTCACCGATTCGGATAGCTGTTCCAGTTGTAATGCACTTCTATGGTCTAGGGCTGTGATTCTCAACCCCGGTCCTGGAGGGCCGCAGGGTATTCTGGTTTTTGTTTTTGCCTTAATATCGGCAACCAATTCAGACCCAAGAAACCAGGTGTGGTGAATTAACTGTGTTATCGGCTGCTTTAACTGATCAATTAAGTACAGAGTAACAACAAAAACCTGCATACCCTGCGGCCCTCCGGGACCAGGGTTGAGAAACACTGGTCTGGAGATTTAAACCATCTAAGTACTGCAGTTGACCCAGTAGTTTCGTAGTTTAAGGTTTCTCCCAAAAGATGCCGTGCCACTATCAAAAAAAATGACACATTGACCACATATATTTTGCCCAGTCATATGCCAAACTCCAGTTAAGCCCACTGCATGTTTAACTGCTTAGTCCAATTGGTTACAAATCTGCCCCCCCCCCCCGATGTTGTAGAAATTGTTAACAGGTAACCTGTCTGACTTCATTCAGTCTCACAAGGTCATATATTCACTGCAGAATAAAGAAAATACAAAACTGATATCTTGCTTCTTATGTTGTTTTTCAGTGTATCTATACCTGTATGTTTATGGAATCAAATAAGATCTCATGATTAATTCATGTTGGCATGGTGTGCCCTTTATTTGGAGCCTTGCACCCTGTCTAATGCATATTGCTTTGGAAACTAAATGGTTTATTTACGACAATTGAAACTGACAGCCATTCTTCAAAACCCCTCTAACCTATCCAAAATATAGAATAACTTATTTGCGTTGTAATTGGAATGAGGAAAAATGTCAAAATGACAGCAATCTTTACAGCAGTCGTTTATGTTACATATTAAACCGTTTTTACACTATATATTCGCTTGCGAATTAATTCGAGAAAAGCATTAATATTGTTTGTGTAGTGCTTCGGAATTCCCCAGATGTTTGATCCCGTTAATTATGGAGATATATGGCCAAGGGCGCTTGTTTTTTTAATCGTTGATTTTAAGTAGGGCTACTTGAAGGTGATTGATTTTTCTATTGCTTCATTTTTTTTTTATGAAGCATATTTGTCCCTTAGGTTGGATGTCTATCTGCAAAAATAAAAATTTTAATGGTGTGAATTTATTAACATCGGCATTGTTTCCAATTTAGTTGGCAAACTTCCTCGATGAAAGCAGGTCTTGTTAACGTGTTACGAAAGATAGCAATAGAATCACTACAAAATAAGGTCCCAGAATGTCTCGATAAAAATACGCATGGAAACCCTGGTTGGTTGATGGTGGTGCGTGGGTGACTTAATTGAGTCGTTTTCAGTGGCTTTCCTCTGCAGGGCAATATATTAGCCAACTTATTATTTTGCCAATCAGTGTTACAAAACTATATAAAACGGGAATTTTGTATTTTTTTATAGTGTGATTTGTTAAATCCTTTTTAAGAATTTAAAAACCGTTTTGTATCGAACGGTCCCGTTTTCATTATAGCCTTGGACGGAAATCCTAATCAGTATAACATGCCGCTGAGCGGTCATATAGCCTACGCATGGTCTTCCAGTACGAGAGGCTTATAAATAAATAAATCTCCCCAGTCGCTGACAATAAGGTATTCATATGTAGGCAAAATCAAGAAGAGATGCACTGCTACATAGCTGGTAGTGGATATGATTTATGCGTAGGCCTATAATAAAATTTATGTAGCCTAAGAACTACCCGCATTACATTTTTGCAGCGCTGTTATTTCTCGCTCCCTTGCAAAACCCCAAAGTAACTGTCAAACTACTTGGAGCGTTGTTTTGCAGCGGAAGTTGGTTGATAATGGGGTAAAAAGCGGATTCATTATGAGTGCGTTGTGGATCGCTTCGCATAGCAGTGCACAACTTAACCGGAGGATGAAATACACCCTGGTACACTCAAACGCAAAACGCGGGGAAACTGAGTCATATCACAATTAAACGTCAAATGTGTATCGCAAAAAAAAGGGCCTAGAACCAGTTATCATTGTTTCATATTTCGCTGCGATAGGTCAAAGTCAAGATTCCAGTGCCACGCAAAAAGTGCACACCTGATTCCACCTGAGTGTACACGAAAATTTAGCCATTGAACACTATTTATTCGTAGCCATACCGTTTAATATAGGCAGAACAAACGAGGCGCATGCTCGGTTTGCCCCGCTGCATTGAGTTATAGATCATTTTTACTTTACTACTAATTTAATTAAATTTACTTAGGGACTCACGATGTGTCCGATTATAAGTGGCTAAGACCATTTAATTGTTCTAATAGATCAGATATACGTGTAAATAGTCATCGCAGCCTCTGAGGTGATATGTTTTTACAAACCCACACCATTCCACTTAACGTCTGAGCAATTCATCTTTTGGAAATTATGTAAAAAATATTTATATTTGAATACATAGCCTACTTTTGCGGGGAATAATGGACCCAAATGAATTTGCTAGACCTACATAATTAATGTTTTGCAGACTATACATGCCACTGGCGCTCATACATTCCATCACTGCGGTCTGCTCTTTGCAAACGCATGCAGTGAAGCATAAATTGGAAAATCCATGCGTTGCCAGATGCCTGTCATTTTCTCAAACGTTCTTAAAAAATACCCCACCGAGTAGGCCTACCCCATGCCTGTTTTTTATTTTTTTTAAATAATTATTTTTTTAATCCGATTTACCTGCGGCTGACAGCCTATACACTGAAACTTTCCCGTTTGTTTTCAGAAACTCATATGCCCAAATTTGTCAACACTGAAATGAATGATTCTAAATGTACACAATCTACTCTCGCGCGCGCACGTTCCCTGTTTCGTCTTGTTCCTGCGTTTTCCGGGAGGTAAGACTCCGTTAGAGCCGCTCGCCGAGTTTTTAACTCTGTGACATGTTTTGAAGGTGAGCTCACGTTCACCATTTTCAAACGAATGGCCCTGGGAACGTGGCTAGGCTTGTAAAAGCGCGTGCCGACCTTGTTGACGGCCGCCCTGTCAAAAAAGCAATCTCCCGGTAAATTGTTTTTGTTGCAAAGCGCCACTGAAATGGCATGACAAAATAGAATATTGAGGGTATCAAACACAGACCGAACACTTCGGGGTGCTTTTCTCCTGAAATGTCAATGTGTTTTCCTACCTCGGATGCGAGGAGTGTAATTAACCATTAAACCAAATGACCATGTCATTCTGGCACTGTTTCTCTGAGCAATTTCAAGGTGCGCGCGCGGTGTCCTGCGGCGCGTGCCCGATGTTAATTACGCCGATGGAGTCCGCGCCAGGATCCTCCTGCACGCCCTTTTATAAGCCCAGGCATAAGGCTTTTGCAATGCTAATGCAAGTCTGTTCATCAACATTTGACAGGTACACATTTTTTTTGCAGCCTGTGTAAATGTACTGATAATGCGCAGTTACAGGGGGCATAAAACGCTCTCGGCCTTGCCTTTGTCCGCTGGAATGTAATTTTCTGGTCTATATGAGTACAAACACAGCTGTAAATGTAGATACTGCAGAGCCAGTCAATTTTGAAAAGGCGCACACTATGCGCCAGTATACGAGAGAATTGTTATTTATGAACTGGAATGTTTGTGCGCAACTTTTTTGATTGACGTTTTTGATTCATTGTGTTTAATCTTGAGGGGGGGGGGAAATACTGCATTCCAGGTAATTACGGAATGACTGACTCGTTATGAATGCATAGGAAACTTAACAGCCATGACAAGTCCATGTTAGTCCATCATTGATTATAATCCAGTAAATCCATCCGTGCTTCAATCATCTGGCCCTGGAAACGTTTGTTTTAATGTGGTGTGATTTGATTAGAGATATCCTGTACTGCAGGGCTAGCTGAAAGGGAATTGCTAGGATAAGTGTGTTGCTAATCGCAAATAGATTCACCTGAGTGAATTAGCCCTGCAAGCAGCTGAGTGCATTCGAGAAATTAGCCAACTCTATAAGTTAAAGTAGAGGCTGCTGTGAATACAGCAGCCTCATCGTCAGTTTGAACAGTTTGTAATGACCTTTCCCCACCTAACCTGTCTTCTCACCCCCTACCATGTGTCTAACCCCCATTCCTTTGTGCTCCATGCCTCGCTCCAGGAGGCCCAACCACCGCAGACGCTGTCCGGCTAACCTGGTCTGCCCACCGCTGTCCTCTCAGAAGGAACTCTCAGTGGTGGGTGGACTATGGAACTGCCGGTCAGCCGTCCAGAAAGCTGACTTCATCACTGCATATGCCAAGGTGAAGTCCCTCCACTTCCTGGCTCTCACTGAGACCTGGATCACTCCAGATAACACAGCCACTCCAGCTGCTCTGTCTGCTGGCTACTCCTTCTCCCACACCCCCAGGGCCTCAGGCAGAGGCGGGGGTACTGGTTTGCTCATTTCCACGTCCTGGAAATTCTCTATTCCCACTGTACCCTGCCTGAATATCTCCTCCTTTGAGTTTCATGCAGTCACTGTAACTCACCCATCTGCACTTAACATCGTTGTTCTCTATCGCCCCCCAGGTCCGCTCGGCGCTTTCCTGGATGAACTGGACACACTCCTGAGCTCCTTCCCTGAGGATGGTACCCCAGTAATCCTACTGGGAGACTTCAACCTCCAACCAGACAGTGCCCAGCTATCCAGTGTCACCTCACTCCTCCAGTCCTTTGCCCTCACTCAGTCCCCATCGCCTGCCACCCACAATGGTGGTAACCAACTGGACCTTGTACTCACCAGGAGTTGCGCCACTTCTGAACTCACGGTGACCCCCCTCCACGTATCGGACCATTTCTTTATCTCATTTTCTCTCTCCTGCCCACTCTCCCTCAAATCCGCTAACAACCCACCCGCTGTTATGTTCAGGAGAAATCTCCGCACCCTCTCTCACACCTCTCTCACTACTTCTGCTCTCTCTGCACTTCCTCCTCCTGCTACTTTTGCTAAAATGCCCATTGATGTCGCCACCTCTGTGTTTAACTCATGCCTCTCTCAGTCTCTCAACTCACTATGCCCTCTTGTCTCCAAACCAGCCCGACTATCACCCCCTTCCCCGTGGCTGACGGATTCTCTCAGATCCAGCAGAACCATGCTACGAGCCGCTGAGAGAAAGTGGAGGAAATCCAGATCCCCAGATGACCTGGCCTCCTACCACACTCTGCTGGCAGCCTTCACAGCTGCAACTACATCAGCTAAAACTTCATTTTTCCAGTCGAAAATTGATACATGTCTATCTAACCCACGTAAACTCTTTTCCACCTTCTCCTCCCTGCTCACCCCCCCTCCACCCCCTTCACCCTCCTCCCTCTCTGCAGATTACTTCCTGACCCACTTTGAGGGGAAGGTGGCTGCGATCCGGAACTCCTTCACGCATCCGGTGACACCCCACATCCCCCATACTGAACCCATCGCTACACTGTCGTCCTTCAAGACTCTGAAGGACTCCGATGTGCTCGAGCTGGTGACGCGCCAGCGCGCAACCACCTGTCCACTAGACCCCATACCTTCAGCAGTCCTCCAGTCTATATCTGCTGAGCTCCTTCCATATCTGTCCTCCGTTATTAACACCTCCCTAATCTGTGGCCATGTTCCTGCTGCCTTTAAAACTGCCCGTGTAACCCCACTCCTTAAAAAACCTAGCTTAGATCCCGCTGATGTCAGGAACTACCGTCCTGTATCCCTCTTGCCCTTCCTGTCCAAAACAATTGAACGTGCTGTCCTTAACCAACTGTCTGTTTTTCTCCACCAGAACAACCTGCTTGACCCGCATCAGTCTGGCTTCAGAACCGGCCATTCCACCGAAACTGCTCTCCTGGCTGTGACTGAGGCACTCGCCACTGCTAGAGCCTCCTCCCTCTCCTCTGTTCTGATTCTCCTTGACCTGTCTGCGGCATTCGACACGGTCAACCACAAACTCCTGATCTCCACACTCGCTGAGATGGGCATTTCTGGAACTGCCCTCTCTTGGTTTGTATCGTATCTCACTGATAGATCCTACCAAGTCTCCTGGAAGGGTTCCGTCTCTGCTCCCCGTCCCCTGTCTACAGGAGTCCCGCAGGGATCTGTACTGGGTCCTCTGTTGTTCTCTATGTATACTAAGTCTCTTGGCTCAGTAATCCATGCACATGGCTTCTCATACCATAGCTATGCTGACGATACTCAACTCTTCCTCTCTTTCCCTCCCTCTACCCCACAGGTTAAGGAGAGGATATCTGCTTGTCTGACTGACATCTCTGAGTGGATGGCTACCCATCACCTGAAGCTCAACCTTGACAAGACAGAGCTCCTCTTCATGCCGTACAAGACCTCCCCACTACATGACCTCTCCATCACCGTTGATGGGACCGTGGTGGCTGCCTCCCGCTCTGCAAGGAACCTGGGGGTGGTCCTGGACGACCGGTTGGACTTCAAAGAGCACATCAGGGCGACGGCACGGTCCTGCAGGTTCCTCCTGTACAACATCAGGAGGATTCGACCGTACCTGACCACCTACTCCACCCAGCTTCTTGTCCAGACCATGGTCACCTCACGCCTGGACTACTGCAACTCCCTGCTCGCAAGCCTACCGGCCTGCGCCATTCTGCCTCTTCAACTGATCCAGAATGCAGCTGCCCGGCTTGTGTTCAACCTCCCGAAATTTTCCCACGTAACCCCCCTGCTGAGGTCTCTCCACTGGCTGCCAGTTGCAGCCAGGATCAGGTTCAAAGTTCTGACCCTGGCCTACACTGCAGCCAATAGGACAGGCCCCGCCTACCTGCAGGACTTAATCCAGAACTATGTTCCTGCTCGACCACTTCGCTCTTCTACAGCAGGGCGACTGGCACTTCCCCCCCTCCGTGTCAAAGGCTCTCGCTTGTCCCGACTGCGGAGTTTTTTCACATTAGCACCTCAGTGGTGGAATGAACTTCCCATTCCCCTACGTTCTACTCCAACCCTGCCTGCATTCCGTCGAGGCCTGAAGACACACCTCTTCAGACTCCACCTTGACTGATATCCTCACCTAGGAATATCAGTTCCCTGTTCCCTGTGTTTTCCTGTCTGTTTATTATAGTTTATAATAGTATTTGGAATGGTTTATAATAGCATAGTTTATAATAGTATTTGGAATGGTTTATAACCGTATAGTTTATAATAGTATTTGGAATGAAGTGTGGTGTTGCTGATTTGCCCACAGCTTACTGTGAACTACAGTCAACGTTCATTGCTAGGGATAGCTGCTACATTATGCAAAGGATGTGCTTTGCCTTGTCTGTTCTGTAATGATGATGATGTCTCTGTACGCACTTACTGTACGTCGCTTTGGATAAAAGCGTCTGCTAAATAAATGTAATGTAATGTATAAGTGGCATTGTAACAATTTACTTGCTTTTCTGCTGCATGTTCCTATAGAACCCAGAGTTGTTGGGTGGCTCATGCTGTTAAAGCATGGTTCTACGTGCATGGATGGGCCCCACAGTCTGGTGTCTGTTAAAGCGTGGTTCTTAGTGAATGGATGGGCCCCACAGTCTGGTGTCTGTTAAGGCGCTGTTCTTAGTGCATGGATGGGCCCCACAGTCTGGTATCTTTTAAAGCACTGTTCTAAGTGCATGGATGGGCCCCACAGTCTGGTGTCTGTTAAGGCGCTGTTCTAAGTGCATGGATGGGCCCCACAGTCTGGTATCTTTTAAAGCACTCTTCTAAGTGCATGGATGGGCCCCACAGTCTGGTGTCTGTTAAAGCGATGTTCTTAGTGCTTGGATGGGCCCCACAGTCTGGTATTTGTTAAAGCGCTGTTCTAAGTGCATGGATGGGCCCCACGGTCTGGTATCTGTTAAAGCTCTGTTCTAAGTGTATGGATGGGCCCCACGGTCTGGTATCTGTTAAAACACTGTTCTAAGTGCATGGATGGACCCCACAGTCTGGTACCTGTTAAAGCTCTGTTCTAAGTGCATGGATGGACCCCACAGTCTGGTACCTGTTAAAGCTCTGTTCTAAGTGCAGGGATGGGACCCACAGTCTGGTACCTGTTAAAGCTCTGTTCTAAGTGCAGGGATGGGACCCACAGCTGATGCAAAATTGACTAAATGTTGCTCATGGAGGGTTTAAATTGGTAAAGATTACAGCATCTCATTGCTCACTAGGCAGGGCAGTATAATAGGTAGGGAATCGGGCTTGGTTTGACTCCCATGAGTTAAAGTATGTAATTGGCCACAGTGTAAAGGCTGGGTGTTTATCTCGTTCTGTGTTCACTTCAGTCCCCAGGTTACATTTTTACAATAAATCCACGGAACATTCCGGTGTTTCTGAATACACCCGAAGTTCTCTTATAACAGGTACCATAGAACCGTTTCAAATTGAAAGCCCTAGTCTGTTGGCTGTTGACAATGATGTAATGAAGTTAGGCATGACCGAGTGGAGACATTTTCACTGCATGTAAATCCACACATTGTTTTTATTTGTTGCTTTTTTAAATTCGGAACGAATATTATGTTTATCAAAATTTCAATTTCTAACAGCCAAATAATTGGTTTCAACAAATTGATTCTCTCACAGTCCACCCCATTCTGGCAGACATTTTTTAATTTGTCTGTTCTACCTTTTTCAAGGCTGTTAACTTGGTTTGAATCCCAGCCAGGGTTTGACTCCCATGTAGCACACTGCCGTTGTACTGCAACCGAACCTGATTTGCTTCAGTATACATCCAGCTGTGAAACTGGATGTTAAAAACAACTAAAAGTTGTGTCTGTAAAAGTCTGCTAAATGCCTGTAATGAAATGTAATGACCCCCACAAACCCGCTTGTGTGGCTGCACCCCAAAGTGTCTTCCTCCAGCTGGAGTCCGATTTGCACGGCGATAATAAGGGGCGGTGACTTCACCTCCTGAATTGATAGTGGGGGTTGCAGTGATGAGCGCTGATGGGTTTTTATGGTTTTTCCAATCGCATACGGTATATCTAACATGATGCAGAAGATGTATGTACACATAACTACATCTCTGGAGTGTTATGGTCACTTTATGACAAGGGCCCTCAGCTGCAGGCCCTGCAGGCTTCCACTGATACTCAGCGCTTAATACACCGCTGAGTTAAAGCAGGTGATTACACAGGAAACACACCTCACTTTGGGTGTGCCGGGTCTCAAGTGGTTCCCGACGTTCAGGTGAAAAGAAAACCTGCCTGGGAACAAAGTTCGGGAGAATTGGGACCCCCTTGTTTAGGGTCAGGGATGTTTTCCGAGGGGTGCTTCTCAGATTGTCCTCGTCTATGTTTTGCTTCGGGCATTCCGACTTTCCAGGCTCCATCTTCGAATCGAATTGCAGATGTACTCTGCGTCCGCAAATGAAATTAGCATCGTATCCAGTGTAACTCGATAAACGAAGCGTAGGGAAGTATTCGCAAAAGGGTGCTCCGTCCAGCAGGACATGATCCCACTTATTGGATAAGCAGAGATGATCACTATTTCCACTGTCAGTAAATGGCCGTGCATATGACTGATGGCCCCGGGTGAATTAAAGCGGTACCTAACGCCCATGAACACGTTCTGACTTTAGTCTGCTCATCGCAAACCTTTACCGCTCGCTTTAGTTAGCAGCCTTGAGAAAGGTAGAACACAGACAAATTAAAAAAAGGCTACCAGAATGGGGTGGACTGTGAGAGAATCAATTTGTTGAAACCAATTCTTTGGCTGTTAGAAATTGAAATCTTGATAAACATAATATTCGTTCCCAATTTAAAAAAGAAAAAAAGAAAAACAACGTGTGGATTTACATGCAGTGAAAATGTCTTTCAATTTGAAACGGTTCTATGGTAACTGTTATAAGAGAACTTCGGGTGTATTCAGGAACACCGGAATGTTCCGTGGATTTATTGTAAAAATGTATCCTGGGGACTGAAGTGAACACAGAACGAGATAAACACCCAGCCTTTACACTGTGGCCAATTACATACTTGAACTCACTGCAATACGTTAACCCTCCACCGAATCTAGCAGAAAAGCGCCTCGACAGTACATCTCTCAAAGAGTACTCTGTGAAAACGTTGCAAGCCGTCCAGAGTGAAACTCCTGTTCCAGAGACGGAACAGTTGAAATGGAAAAATAAGTTACCGTCTATTGAATAAGCCCGTAGTTCACCACAAAGGTTCACATTACATTACATTCATTTGGCAGATGCTTTTATCCAAAGTGACGTACAATAAGTGCATGCCGAAGGCCATTGAAGCAACTACAACAGGTCAGACAATGCACATTTCTTATCATAACGTAGCAGCTTTCCGTGGTCATGAACATTGAGTATAGTACACACAGTAAGCTGTGGCTAAGTCAGCAAGACATTATAAGCTAAAAAATTAAACAAGAATTAAGGAACAGGAAACGAGTGAAAATCAGCTGCTATATGAAAATGGTACTAGATTGGTAAGTCAGTCAAGATGGAGTGTCGGAAGAGGTGTGTCTTCAGGCCACGACGGAAAGCAGGCAGTGTTTGGGCAGAACGTAGAGGAGCGGGGAGTTCGTTCCACCACTGGGGAGCTCGGGTGGAGAAGCTCCGCAGTCGGGACGAGCGATAGCCGTTGACACGGAGGGCAGGAAGTGCGAGTGGAGGAGCCGGTCGCTGAAGGCTGATGTTTTTTCTGTACGCCTCTGCTGTTTATCTGACAGACTGTGGCCAGTTGGAAATAAGGATGGATGTATGAAGTGGCGGTTTACGATGGGAGGGATTTCCGCCGACACCTTAGGCCTTTTGTGGTCACGTGACCTCCATGACACACACCCTTCCCGCCCCTGTTTGAACGGCAGTTGAATCACTTACCCCTTTAGATGGTAGTAAAGAAAAAAAAAACCTCCCTCAGATCCTTGAAAATGTTCACTAACCAAGACATACGTTTCATATGAATGGAGGAAGAATTGCGCTCTGGATATTGGGGAAAAATAGATGTTTCTAAGATGTTTCTCTGCCAGAAGAAGTCATCTTCAGGAATTATACGGGTGTCGATATGGTTAAATAATTTAAAAAATAATTTTATTTGCTTGAGGTATCTTTCTGGCTCCCATATGCACAGCACCTTCCAAGAGCAGGCAGGAACACTTTTACCATGAAATATTACGGGCCGGCCGGCAGGCCAACCGCCACTTATTTAATTAAAGCACCGTTGGTGTTGCTGAGCCAGGAGGGAGAGAGGGAGAGAGGGAGAGAGGATGAGAGGGAGAGAGGGAGAGAGGGAGAGAGGGATCAGCGGGGACAGAAACCCTCACTGCTTTAGCCGATGGGAGAGAGAGGGAGTGATACAATCAGCCTAATTAATGCTCCAGGTGAGTCTGTGTGTGAGAGAAGACTATTTGTGTGTATGTGTGTGTGAGAGTATTTGTGTGTGTGTGTGTGTGTATGTGTGTCTGCTATCCAGGCAATATCTCTCACACCCCCCCAACTCTCTCACACCTTTTCTATCTCACGCACATCTCTCTCTCTCTCTCTCTCTCCCCTCTCTCTCTCTCTCTCTCTCTCTCTCTCTCTCTCTCTCTCTCTCGCTCTCTCGCTCTCTCTCTGGTTTTGCGGATTCACGAATGGGCTGCCCTTGGTCCGGGTGGGGGGGGGGGGGGGGTTTCGCTTGTCCAGTTGCGTACGTGCGAGAGCAGAAACTCCCAGCACAGTAAAGGGAGATCTGTGTTTTCTTCCCCACTCTGTCTCTCCCTCTACATCCCTGCATCTCTCACTCTCCTCTTAACCCCCTCCCCTCCCTCCCTCCCTCTCGCTCTCTCTCTCCCTCTCGCTCTCTCTCTCTCTCTCTCCGGGCTCGGTGAACGGAGCGGTGGTTTCTGGGGTCCGCTTACGGAGGTAAGGCATCTGGGGATCGTGGGAATTTCAGGGGGTGCTCTCCTCGGGTGGTCTGAAGGTCCGTGCCTGTACGTAGAGTAGCTCTATGGGGGAGGGGGACTGGGCTTGCGCCCGTGCGGCAGGTTTGGATAACGGCTGCTTTTTAGGACGTAGTCTACTGCGCCTTAGAGGAAAAGCTGCTTAAAAGCTGTGCCTTATCAGAGCGCCATGTCCGCCTATGCGTGCTGTTCACCCTGACTCCTGTCACATCCCTGAATAGACCTGCTTATTCATGGCCTTCCGAGCATCGTTCCCGTAAGCGACGCTTAGAGCCGGCCGTCACAGGAGCTGAGTGGCCCTGTCGCCCGTTAAAGTGCTGTCGGCTAGTTCTCCAGTATGAAAATTAAAAAATTATTTGTTGAGTTTATCGAGCGTTTATTGAGCCGCTCTGTTCTTCTTACCGCCGTTTTCCAAGGAGTTCGGCTTGACCGCCATTTTAAAGGGTTGGAGAACCGTTTTCCGTTTTTTCCCAGATTGGCTGAGTTGGGTTTTCCCCCTGGCTTTTGCATTCTATCCGGAATATATATCCATTATTTCAAGTGCTGTTTGGGAAAACGGTTTCGTAAATGATGGCATACAGTTTATAAAGTTTGATTGATTGAGTGATGCAATGGGGTGCTCCTGTTAAAGCTCACCTGATTGAGTGCTGACTCCACACAGTCAGCCTGTCTCACAGGTGGGGTTGGGTGGGTGGTCCGCAGGTGAAGAGAGGGGGACTATCTCACCTGGTTGAGTGCTGACTCCACACAGCCAGTCTGTCTCACAGGTGAGGTTGGGTCGGTGGTCAGCAGGTAAAGAGAGGGCTGTTTGCGGTGGTCAAATGCATATTTGAGATGCTTCAACTCTAGAAGCTGATAAAATCTGAAAAATATTCATGCAGATGCCCAGAGAATTTTCAGCAAAAGACATGTTTACCAATCAAAATGTGCAATCATACCAAAGAGGAATTAAGTCCTGAATATTGATGAAACTATTTGCTTCTTTGTAGATTGCCAGCAATCTGTAAGAATAATTTTCAATGTCTAGAGGGTTGAACTATTTCACAATGTAAAATGAACAATTTAGACATTACGCAGACACGTTTAACCAATGCAGTTTACTGCCGGTGCATTTTACACGACTAGAAAACCTCCACTAGAGCTAGAGCTATATAATATTTTTATATAGAATGTTTATATATGCAACTATAAATTGTGACACTGATGGCGTTACCTCTGCTCCTTGTCCAAGCATGTTTGTATGCGGTTTTGTGATTCGCTCTGGATAAGAGCACGTAAATGTGGATAAGTAACGCTACAAATAAATTTCGCTTCAAATAAAAAAAAAATAAAACGTCAAATAGCTTAAATAATTGATCCTGGTGTGGCGGTATAGCCTATTGATGCGTCTCCAATGCTGCCTGCTCTCTATACTTTTTATTTTTTACTCTCTATAGCTACTTAGACACCTTCCGACAGTCTTCCGAACGGCGCAGGTTACCCCGGTAATGCACAAGGGCGACGATAGAGATGACAGTTTGAAGAACTTCAGCTGCGTCCTCAAGGACTCCTTTGTGGTCCGTATAAACGGAGACCCCTGTTTGACTGGCTGCAGCTTTTTAAAAAAAGGCTGTTTTCGGAGGATGTCTGTGTGATGTTTGCCACTGTTCTGCCTCAGTACCGCCTCCCTAGTCACCGACGTACAATTTTGGTTGAGGTGCTTAAATGCGCGGATAATAACAGTGTTTTATCTCCCTTATTTAAAGCATCTCTGCTCTCCAGTTATCATTACGTTTTTTTTTGGGTGTGTGTCTTTCCTCCTAATAGTTGCGCAGTGCATTACGAACGTAAAAGGCTTTCGATTGACTCAACGTCGTTTTAACAGCAAATGAACCAGGGGGCTAATAACGGACGGGCAGCGGGGCGCCTGAAACAGCCACTTAACTATCGGACAGACAGGATGTCTCTGCATGTGATTGCAGAGAGAGAGAGAGAGAAGAGAGAGAGCAATGCGACAGTCACAGGTCACCCAGAGTCTACGAGGGGAGGGATTTATGATGGATGCGTTCAGGGAAACGCTGATCCTATTATGCGGCAAGCAATCAGAAACTTTATGGCCACTTGATTGTATCGTGCGGATCATAACGAAGCCGCCTCTTAAACCACGCTTTGACGCCGTTTAACACAATGCAATTACGCTTTTCAAAAAAAATCTGTGAAGTACTGTATTATTCAGTTATGCTAATTTATTCAGTCGCCGTGTCTATCGCATAACTGCCACATTGTTTATATAATCGAGAACTGCATTGGATTTTAATCTAATCCATATACCTTGACAAAGGCACCCCGCTGCACCGAAATTGTGGAGTTGGGAGGGTAAGTTTGCGTGTTTGGGATTTTCTTCACTCGATAAGTTAACCAGCTGGGTCTGCATCCGCTCTCTCCTTCTCTCCAATTTGCATGGAGTCATTTAAAATATTTTGTAAACAGTCCCGCATCTGGCTGTCTTTCACCATCTACCACTGTTCACTGCTTCCCATCTGCTCCCGTCACACGTCCTACCAGCTCACAGTGTGTGTGTGAGAGAGAGTCTGTGTGTGTGTGTGTGTGTGTGTGTGTGTGTGTGTGTGTGTGTGTGTGTGTGTGTGTGTGTGTGTGTGAGTGAGTGAGTGAGTGAGTGAGTGAGTGAGTGAGTGAGTGAGTGTCCCTGTTTGTGTGTGTGTGTGTGTGTGTGTGTATTTCAGAAAGCGAGAGAGCCCCTGTGTGTGTGAGTGTGTGAGAGAGAGTGTCCCTGTTTGTGTGTTTTTCAGAAAGCGAGAGAGCCCCTGTGTGTGTGTGTGTGTGTGTGTGTGTGTGTGAGTGAGAGTGTCCCTGTTTGTGTGTTTTTCAGAAAGCGACTGTCCCTGTTTGTGTATTTTTCAGAAAGAGAGAGCGAGACCCTGTGTGTGTGTGTTGGATGTTTTTAATGTTAATATTGAACATGTAAAGAGAGAGAAATTATGCACAGGGATTACTGTGCAGAGGTGATTGACAAACAGCAGCAGGGACAGACAGATAAAGGGGTAGGTATGGGGCATATAGGTGGGGTAATTGAGTGTTGGGGCAGATACTTGGGTAAGGGTAATGAAGATAAGGGGCAGATAGCGGAGTGCTTCCTTGCTTGTGACCCTAGCAGACCAGTTAATTACTAGGACATATTACACCTGTTAATTACTAGGGCACAGATTAAACATTTTAATTACAAGAACACAGCTTTAAAAAAAACAAAAAAAAAACATGGAAACAAACCATGAAACACATTTTTCCAAATTACTTTTTTTCCTCTTCCAATTATAACAAAGTTGACTTAACTTCAGAGTTAGCTTGTTAAATTTAATTTGAGAAACAGCTGCAAATACAAACTGGTGTTTTTTTTTTTTTTTGGTTGGACATGCTAATTGGAAACCAAACTTCATGTGAAGAGAGGTTCACAGTGGCCTGAACAGCGCACCCCAAGGACTCCCTTTGATGGAGAAATACTTGTACAAAGTAAAAAATGGCCTTGATCACCCTTTTGGAGTATAACGTGATTATTCGTCAGTGGAGACGGCATTCTGAAATTTATCCAGCTTGTACATCAGCGAGATATTTCTCGGAAAGCTGGCTGTTGCCAGGAGAAGACTTGAATGGGAAATGAACGAAATAAATCCAAGGTCGATTTTGTGTTCAACAACCGTTTCGAGTAGCAAACTCTGCCAGTTTGTAGGCCTACACTTTATCGCAATCAATCTGCACGGATGGCACGCTGTGTATTATGCATAAGCCAAAGCACCGCGGAAACGCGCAGATTTCACCCTGAGAAAATACGGCCGCGAACGTATAGACCTACAAACATCGAGTTGGGTTTTTAATAAATGCCGGATCGTAAGTTTTCATTTTAAACGTTGTCCATTCATTCTAAATATGAATATTTAATTTGAATAAACTCAGTTGAAAACACGAGTGTTTAAAAAAAAAAAAAAAACGTTCCCGCACATGTAGGGAAAGTAGGCTAGAATCAGAACGGAATTAATCATTATCCACATTCCGCAGCGCCAGAGTTTGAAACTCCGATGTTTTCACTGCACTCTTCTCCTGTTTTTGATCCGCCCGTTCTCTTTGTCCAGCCCCTGCAGGTCGCGATGGGCATCGGACGAGACAGCGCGGGACCCGGCGGTCTCCTCTTCCTCTTCTCCAGCCTCCTCTTCATTCGTATGGTAGAAGGCCAGGTACAAGGTAAGAGATCAGTGGGAGTGTCTGCACCTCCCCACCTTTCCCCAGAATGACTGATCCAGGATCAGTGGCCCTAATGGCACTAATCCTAACGCGGCTCATTCCTCTTGCGAATGCTGAAAGTGATCCCAAGTTCGCCGCTATGATTTCTGGTTCATCCGATCTGAACATTCCTGCCCTTGCTGTGTTTGGCCAGCAGGTGGCGCTGTGGGTGTAACGGGCACCTATTGGCTCCAGGTTTGAAAACAGGAGGCAGACGGGCATAAAGGTGCTGTTGAAATCGTTTTTTTTTTTTTAGTAGAAGGTTACGGTGTTTTTGCGAAAATATGAAAAGCACGGCATTTTTTGGTATTGTAAGTAACCCTGCGTATGAGTGACGATAATGAGAGTGATGTAGCATTATGTTGAAAATGCTGGAACACGCTTTAAAATGGAAATATGACCTCAGGTGGTACACTGGGCTGGATGCACTGGGCTCTGTATTTTGAGTGTGGACTAAAATTAAAATGTTGGTTACCCACAACGTACTGTAGTACTGCCTTTTTGCAGTGTCATGTTTGGTGTCTATTCTCACACGTGTGTTCATGTTCACACACACACACACACACACACACACACACACACACACACACACACACACACACACACACACACACACACACACACACATTAAATCACACATACTCACTCTAACAGACAGACACACACTCACACTAACCCCCCCCCCCCACACACACACACACAGACATTCTCACACACTCACATTAAATCACACATACTCACTCTAACAGACAGGCACACACTCACACTAACCCACACACGCACACAAACACAGACATTCTCACACTCACGTTAAATCACAGTTACTCACTCTAACAGACAGACACACACGCAGACATACAGTTACACACACTGCATGTCTCTAAACAGCCTCTGCGCTTTTACCTGCATTGTGGGGACACTGTTGTTACTGCAAGGTCGGGGTGCCCTCAGGGTGGTGGGGCGCAGGAGAATGGGGGGTGAGGTGGGGTGGGGGGTGGTGCTGACGCTCCGCTCTCAGGCAGGACCCAGATTAATGAGACCCCACCACAGGGCACCCCACTGGAACAAACACCTGGGAGAGCTCAGCCACAGACAGATGGAGCACTCTGGGAGGGTGTGTGTGTGTGTGTGTGTGAGAGAGAGAGAGAGAGAGAGAGAGAATGTGTGTATGTGTGTGAGAGAGAGAATGTGTGTGTAAGAGAGTGTGCGAGTGTGTGTGTGTCAGGGCGAGAAAGTGAGAGAATGTGTGTGTGAGTGTGTATGTGTGTGAGAGAGAGAGGGAGAGTGTGAGAGAGTGTGTGTGTGTGTGTGTGTGTGTGTGGGGGGGGGTTAGTGTGAGTGCGTGTCTGTCTGTTAGAGTGAGTATGTGTGATTTAATGTGAGTGTGTGTGTGTGTGATAATGTGTGTGTGTGTGTGAGTGTGTGTGTGTGAGAAAGAAAGAGAATGTGTGTGTGTAAGAGAGTTTGCGAGTGTGTGTGTGTGTGTGTGTGTGCGTTAGTTTGTGGGTGTGTTTTTGTGTTTAGTGAAAGTTTCTGTATGTGTGTGTGTGTGTGTGTGTGTGTGTGTCAGAGAGAGAGAGAGAGACATTGGCAGGGAAAGGGAGGAAGGGAGGAAGGGAGGGGGGGGAGGGAGGGAGACAGTGAAGCAGAGGGATAGGGACGGTTGAGAGAAAAACAATGAGTCCTTATTCATCCCATATTAAATTCTACTGCTTTCATTTGAAGAGTCTTAATGGGTACTTGCACTAAAAGGGTTTGTTTTGTGTGACGGGGAACTTTGGCAGTGTACTGCCTCATTGTGCTTTAACGGGTGGGGTCCTCACAACGCACATTATACACACATATAGACTCGTAGCCTCATTGTGCTTTAATGGGTAGCGTCCTCACAATGCACATTATACACACATATAGACTCGTAGCCTCATTGTGCTTTAATGGGTAGCGTCCTCACAATGCACATTATACACACATATAGACTCGTAGCCTCATTGTGCTTTAATGGGTAGCGTCCTCACAATGCACATTATACACACATATAGACTTGTAGCCTCATTGTGCTTTAACAGATGGGGTCCTCACAACGCACATTATACACACGTATAGACTCGTAGCCTCATTGTGCTTTAATGGGTAGCGTCCTCACAATGCACATTATACACACATATAGACTCGTAGCCTTGTTGTGCTTTAATGGGTAGCGTCCTCACAATGCACATTATACACACATATAGACTCGTAGCCTTGTTGTGCTTTAATGGGTGGCGTCCTCACAACGCACATTATACACACATATAGACTCGTAGCCTTGTTGTGCTTTAATGGGTGGCGTCCTCACAACGCACATTATACACGCATGACTCACAGCAATGAGGCCTGTTTCTGCTGCAGGATTCAAAAGGAGCTGAGCGCGTAAATGAGTATATGTTTTATCCAATACTCTCTTGTGTAGTTTCTGAGCAGCTGGATATTGATTTTAAACCAGACCAGACTCGGGGGAAGATGCGGCTGATTCACAGGAATGAAGATTTTGAGCTTTCTAAATGGGTCTCTGGAGATCTATACTGTGCTGTGTGCATAGTTGAGTTGAGTGTTGTGGCTGTTTACTGTTGTGATGTTGAAAATTTGAATAAATATGAATAATTCTCTAAAGAGATGAGTTTGAACACAAGGGTAGCAGAAGGTTAGCACTAATAATGAACAGAGTGCAATACATTTTGAAAGAAAATATTCCGTTTTTTTTTTCTTTTTCTTATTTGGTTAAAGCGCAACCTGGCAGGATACTGCCGGATTATGGGGATTATAAATAGGTGTTACTGCAGCCCATGACCACCAGAGGGCAGTAACGCTCAGCTGTAGTACACACTGGCACACTGCCTCACCCTTCTACTCCGTGCTAGTGTGGCTGCCTTTGAGTAAGAGTAACATTTATTTCATGCTGATTTTGGAAGCTGATTTAGACTACACAAACCGTTCCTGAAAAAAATAAGACGATTGTCTTATTAAATATCTAGAAATAATCAAACATTTTGTGAGCACTTGGCCTTTCATTCATTCTGAGTCGTTTCTCCCAGGTCAGCGCCCTGAAAACATTTATAATTGGATTTAAATCTGGCCAACACACCAGGTATTAGCTAATGAGCCATTCCAATGCGTGCGTGTTGTTGAGTGTGTTGAGTGTAGCTGTTGTTGGGGTGGAGTTCACTGTTATTTCCCTTATGCAATTAGACCAGAGTCTGTGGCAGCCTACGGTGCCATTCCTAAGTCATCATGTGCAGTATTGTGCAGCTAATTTGTGAGTTTGTTGCCCCACCCCCAGTGTTGTGCCCAGTGTGTGCATTGATGTATAGCAGCACCTTGAAATTGAAAGAGGGAGAGGTACCGGGAGGGAGGGGTGGAGGGAAAGGGAGAGGGACGACGGTGTGAGAAGTTAGCATCGCACTCAATACAAGCCCGCGAGAGGCTGCCAATTCCCGACCCCGCCATAATTTATGAGCGTGGCCGGATTGGAAAGTTTGAGCAGTAATTAAATGGAGTGAAACTACCGATACACGGGCGCATTAAGGGTTCTGCGGGTCTGTAGCTAGCCAGCGCGCCGTCGTCGTCTTTCATGCGTGCGTAAATTATCCCAGCAGCCCCGTCCGCGGCACGGCGTGCTCGACACCGCGACACTGTGTTTATGTGTCAACCCAGTCTCTCCGACGCGTTATCAAATGCGTTCGCGGGCACAGAGGCGGGTTGTAAATAGATGAGTGTGCTGTTTACAAACAACGGAGAGTGCGCGCGCATCGCGGGGGCAGCACGAGACGGACTCAGGCATTTAAGCCGCTGCCTCTTCTTGCATTATTTTTTAATCAGTAAAAGTGCAATAAACGTTTTGGTGTAATAAAATATTTATATAAAGACTTGAAGGGAGAGAAAATCAAAAGTATGACACAAATTACAATTATGACTATAAATGCTGCTACGTGGCATTTTTAAAAGATTAAATTGGTGAATATAATCTAAATAAAAGGGTCATTTCAGGATGTAGCCTAGCGCTCTAGTCTAAGTTAAAGCACTCTGGATATTGCTGCAGAAGTGACATAGACTCTGCGTGATCCCTTTTGACCCCTCTCTGCGCGCACATATTCAGTGTGACATCGGAAGAAAACTGATCTATTAGGCGCGTGTCGGGCGTCCTCAGCGCGCGCCAGTCCTCGTCTGCTGCCGTGGAATCCCTAACTGAGCCTCACGTGTCTGGATACAAGACAGACGTGGGTCGAAAACGGGGTTTGAAATACTTTTAACCCGCTAGATGCCAGTTAAAAACACGATGACACTTCGTCAATTTAAGGACGTTACTAACCGTGCACTCACCAGCAATAATTTTGTTGGGAACATTGATGAAAGTAGTTATATTTTAACTGGTGTCTAAAGGCTTAAAGCATTGCATATTAAAGGTATACTATGTAGTTTCAGAACACCAGATGGCGATATAGAGCACGTTGGAGAAAAGGGCTCCCCAAAAATTGCTTATCACGTGTTCTTCTCAGACAGGCACAACGACGCACTAGCATTGTGGTGACGTTTCACACATATTTTCTCTGACCGTGGACTCAATTCAGTTCGCTTTATTAGCATGACAAGACATTGCATCTGTATTGTCAAAGCATACTGCTTTAAAACAGTCGAAGACATACATCTAACTCTGAACAATACAAAACAGCAAAGACTAGAAACGAATGAACAGTAACCATACATGAAAACAAGTACTTTTCTTTGATTATGGATTTAGAAATAACAATAATGTAAAATAATAAAGTACAGTTAAAAATAATAATAATTATCAATAGAAATGATAATCATGATGATGAGAACGACACATATGATCTTATAAAGTGAATATAATAAATATAAAAAATTAAAATTGGTTTATAATGATCTCTGTCACTCACTGTCCCTAAGACGATGGCAGGAAGCTATATATTGTGCTGCCAGGTCACAGCACGTCCTCTCCTCTCCTAAGAGGATGGGGAGTTTTTGGATGTCTGTTAAATTTTTTAATTGAGGGTATCTGATTTATTTTTGGAAAATATTTATTTCTGATCTGATTGTATTTTTCACATTTTGTGATAAAGTGCCGCTCCGTCTCAACTTTGTTGAGATGGCAATGTTTCTCCTCCCGGAAGAGGAGAAAGATAAACCAGAAAGACAAACCAGAGGAAAGCACAGATCGAACAAGAAAGTTGTTTACTGCTGTTGCTGCTATAGCGTCCCTTGCTGCAACGCTCTGGCTTGTCTTTCACAAATGTCATGGCAAAAGAAAAACTGTTCGCGTAGTTCGAAGCGTCCACGTTCGCGTAATTGCGTGAGGCATGTTTCGGTCCTAAGCTAAAATAAGAGTTTACCTGGAAGCCTGCCCACATGGCCTGGCCATGTCAATCAAATGAGCAGGAACCGCCCATTCATGACGTTTACACAATTGTAGCTTTTTCTGGCTTTAAAAATGGCAGTGGGATGTCAACAGTGTAACATTCAAAACATTAACAAAAAAAACACTTTGCGAACGAATTATGAGGTAGGAAATACATTCAACATGTTTATTAGACCACAAGGACACATACAATGTTTTTTGGGGAGAAAATTTGAATGTAAACAAAGAATGAGTTGTTTACAATGAAACTACATAGTATACCTTTAAGTACTTGATGTAATGGGGATATGGAAGAAGCATTTGACCCAGGTCTGACGGACCCCAGGGAGTTTTTCCTTGCCACTGTTGCCTTTGGCTTGCTCTTGTGGGGGTTTAGACTGGGTTTTTCTGCGAAGCGTATTGTGACAACTGGTTGTGAAATGCGCTATATAAATAAATATTGATGTTGATATTGATAGGAAAGGAGCAGGAACAGAGGGAGAAACTAGAGGAGGAGAGAGCTGGTTTGTGTTGAGTTCTTCTCTGCCCAGGCAAGTCTTTTTTTATGTAACTAATTGAACAATGTACACACAAACGTTTAGTATCATGCTTTATTTCTCAGTCCACGATTTTTGCCTGTACACATTTTAAACCTGGTAATGTTTATCGACAAACCCATTATATCTGTTGATTTTATTTATTTATTTATTTAGTGCATAATCTCCGTTAATTATTGTCTGGAATTGCGCCCTCTTCTTTAAAAGATGTGTCAACGGAGCCGTTATTTAGGGCAAGCTGACTCAGATAGCAGGTAATTAGGCTTCCCTGCGGCGGCTAATGATTTGAGGAAGTGCGTTTGTTTTGGCAGTTGTGCCCAAAACGTTGCTCCGGGATGATTCTGTTCAGGAGTGCAGCTCCTTCAAATAAATGGTCTCTGAGCACCCCTCTTTCTCCTCCCCTCTTCCTTTCTTTCTCTCTATTGCACTCTATCCTCCTTTTTCTCCATCTATCTCACTCCTTCTCCCCCTTGTGTGTCTCTCGATTGCTCTCTCTTTCCCTCTCTCTCTCTCTATCTATCTGTCTTACTCTCTCTCACTGTCTCGCTTTCTCTGTTTTTATCCTTCTCCTCCTCTCTATCTCCACCTCTTCCCCTCTCCTTCTCCCCACCCTCCTCCTTTGTCTCTATCCCTCTCTCTATGTCTCTCTCCCCCTCTCTTTCTCTCCATCCCTCCTTCCCTCTCACAGTGGGGATGAGCGTCATGACTGAACGAATCAGACAGGATCCCGGAGATGTGGAGGTCTCTCTTAACACTGGTGTTTAATTAACCTTCTCCTCTGCAGAGTGGTGAGCCAGGTCGGGCTGGGGGTGGGCTTGGGGGGGGGGGGGGGGGGGGTGGCTGGGGTCTCGCAGGCTGCAGCGGCTTATCAACTCACTGGCATGGCGGAGCTCTCCGCTGTTCCGCTGAGTTCGCAGTCGTTAACCTAGATGGTCTTCCTCGTTCAGGGCCAAGGAGTGTGCGTTCAGCGAGGGGGGGGGTTTGGGGTTCTCAGTCTGCCTCTGTGTCTATTGAAGGACCATTCCTCTGCTCACTGCACCCATCAGATTTGTTATTGTCTGCTGCCTAATCAATAGGCAGAGTGAGGATGGGCGGGGGGGGGGGGGGGGGGTATGGGATTTTGGGGGTGGCAGGGTGTGAGCAGGGAGATGTGTGTGTGTGGATAATGTGCTCATTATCTACACACTACTCAACACCGGCTACACACTACTGAACACAGACTACAAACTACCCAACACCTGCTACACACTACTCAACAGACTACACACTACCCAACACCGGCTACACACTACTGAACATTGGCTACACACTACTGAACATTGGCTACACACTACCCAACACCTGCTACACACTACTTAACATTGGCTACACACTACCCAACACCTGCTACACACTACTGAACAGACTACACACTACCCAACACCGGCACACTACTGAACACAGACTACACACTACCTAACACCTGCTACACACTACTGAACATTGGCTACACACTACCCAACACCTGCTACACACTACTGAACACAGACTACACACTACTCAACACCTGCTACACACTACTGAACAGACTACACACTACCCAACACCGGCACACTACTGAACACAGACTACACACTACCCAACACCTGCTACACACTACTGAACACAGACTACACACTACCCAACACCTGCTACACACTACTGAACAGACTACACACTACCCAACACCTGCTACACACTACTGAACACAGACTACACACTACCCAACACCTGCTACACACTACTGAACAGACTACACACTACCCAACACCTGCTACACACTACTGAACACAGACTACACACTACCCAACACCTGCTACACACTACTGAACATTGGCTACACACTACTCAACACCGGCACACTACTAATACATTGTTGACACCACTAATACAGACTGTTTAGCACAGACTGTCAGTGAAATAGTTTACTTGGTGTTCTGTGACATCTCTGTCATTCCTGGGAAATTCTGGCCAGTCCAGTTGGTTGTCTGATCTTTCGTTGAGCATCCTGTCCTGTGGCGCTGTGGAGAAATTGTCATGTTTTTACAGCGTTTTGCCAGCGTGATGCCGGGACGTGACCTTCAGACGGTGATGTGGCCTGGCCTTGTGTTCGCTCGCTCGCTCCTTAACGGAGTCCCAGCAGGTCTCCTCCGCCAGTTGTACCGGGATGATATCCGCTCTGTTCGTACAGCCCAGTTTTCAGTGCTGGTGTTTTCTCTCTCTCTTTATTCCTCGCTCTGTGTCTCTGTCTCTCTCTCTCTCTCCCTCTCTCTTCCTCTCTCTCTGTTTCTCTCTCTCCTCACTCCCTTGTCTTCCTATCATACTCACACACACACACGCACAATCACATCAATCTGTGCCCCGCCTTCTTCCTCTCTCCATTCATTCTGTCCCGTTCGGTCGGTATATAATGTTAGTTGAGTTGACCAGTATTTATAGATTGCATTCAGCGCCTCCGCTGTCACGTATTAAGCTTTGTCAAATAAGCTGTTCGCCGAACCGTGAGAATCCCAGCAGGCCCTCCCCCCCCTCCCCGCTCTGTACAGTAGACCCCTTTCCCCACCTGTCGTTCTGAAGGAGGCGGCGGCGACTACTGTGGTGGCGCTCGGACATAAATTGACAGCCTGCCGTATATTAGCCGGGCCCATTTACAGTAAAGCCGAGCGGTGGGAGATGGAGGAGACCATTACACCTCCAGCAGGGAGCCGGCGGTGAGATAAGCGCCTCTCACCAGCTCCACGGAGGCCCATAAAAACGATATGTGACTTCCATCGTTTTCATAAATGGGACCGTTTTATCACCCCAGTAAATATTAGTCCCCCCCCCCCTCCCCCCTCACCCACGCCCCCCTCAGGTGCTGTTTATTGGAGTGTGGGAGCAGCTGCTTATTGCCCCCCCCCCCCTAAAAACAGCCCCCCTGGGAGGGTTTTTGTGATTCCATGGGTTGCACGGTTCAATAACCTCGCCCCACACCTTGCACTGTTCCCCCTCGCCTAAAATTAAGCCTCATCTGCTGTTTCAGACTTAGGAAATCAGTGGTACAAAAATACTGCTGTTTGTGTGTGTGTGTTTGTGTGTTAGAAAGTATGTGTGTGTATGTGTGTATGTGGGTGTGTGTGTGTGTGTGTGTATACTAGAGTGTGTTAGTGTGTGTATGTGTGTTTGCTAGAGTGTGTATGTATACATATAATCTGAAAGGTAAAAAACCTTGGAACCACCCTCTAAAGTACCACATAATTACAGGAGGTTCTGGTTGGTAACGGGATGTTCTGGTTGGTAATGGGAGGTTTTGGTTAGTAACAGGAGGTTCTGGTTGGTAACGGGATGTTCTGGGTTAGTAACAGGATGTTCTGGGTGGTAACAAGAGGTTCTGGTAAGTAACGGGAGGTTCTGGTTGGTAACGGGAGGTTCTGGTTGGTAACAGGAGGTTCTGGTTGGTAATGTGAGGTTCTGGTAGGTAACGGGAGGTTCTGGTTGGTAACGGGAGGTTCTGGTTGGTAACAGGAGGTTCTGGTTGGTAACCGGAGGTTCTAGTTAGTAACAGGAGGTTCTGGTTGGTAACGGGAGGTTCTGGTTGGTAACGGGAGGTTCTGGTTGGTAACGGGAGGTTCTGGTTGGTAATAGGAGGTTCTGGTTGGTAAAGGGAGGTTTTGGTTGGTAACAGGAGGTTCTGGTTGGTAACAGGAGGTTCTGGTTGGTAACGGGAGGTTCTGGTTGGTAACGGGAGGTTCTGGTTGGTAATAGGAGGTTCTGGTTGGTAAAGGGAGGTTCTGGTTGGTAACAGGAGGTTCTGGTTGGTAACAGGAGGTTCTGGTTGGTAACGGGATGTTTTGGTTGGTAATGGGAGGTTCTGGTTGGTAACGGGAGGTTCTGGTTGGTAACGGGATGTTTTGGTTGGTAATGGGAGGTTCTGGTTGGTAAGAGGAGGTTCTGGTTGGTAACGGGATGTTCTGGTTGGTAACGGGAGGTTTTGGTTAGTAACAGGAGGTTCTGGTTGGTAACGGGATGTTCTGGGTTAGTAACAGGATGTTCTGGGTGGTAACAAGAGGTTCTGGTTGGTAACGGGAGGTTCAGGTTAGTAACGGGAGGTTCTGGTTGGTAACAGGAGGTTCTGGTTGGTAATGTGAGGTTCTGGTAGGTAACGGGAGGTTCTGGTTGGTAACGGGAGGTTCTGGTTGGTAACGGGAGGTTCTGGTTGGTAATGGGAGGTTCTGGTTGGTAATAGGAGGTTCTGGTTGGTAATGGGAGGTTCTGGTTGGTAACGGGAGGTTCTGGTTAGTAACGGGAGGTTCTGGTTGGTAAGAGGAGGTTCTGGTTGGTAACCGGAGGTTCTGATTGGTAATGGGAGGTTCTGGTTGGTAATGGGAGGTTCTGGTTGGTAATAGGAGGTTCTGGTTGGTAATGGGAGGTTCTGGTAGGTAACGGGAGGTTCTGGTTGGTAACGGGAGGTTCTGGTTAGTAACAGGAGGTTCTGGTTGGTAATAGGAGGTTCTGGATGGTAATGGGAGGTTCTGGTTGGTAACGGGAGGTTCAGGTTAGTAACAGGAGGTTCTGGTTAGTAACAGGAGGTTCTGGTTGGTAAGAGGAGGTTCTGGTTGGTAACGGGATGTTCTGGTTGGTAATGGGAGGTTTTGGTTAGTAACAGGAGGTTCTGGTTGGTAACGGGATGTTCTGGGTTAGTAACGGGATGTTCTGGGTGGTAACAAGAGGTTCTGGTTGGTAACGGGAGGTTCAGGTTAGTAACGGGAGGTTCTGGTTGGTAACAGGAGGTTCTGGTTGGTAATGTGAGGTTCTGGTAGGTAACGGGAGGTTCTGGTTGGTAACGGGAGGTTCTGGTAGGTAACGGGAGGTTCTGGTTGGTAACGGGAGGTTCTGGTAGGTAACGGGAGGTTCTGGTTGGTAACGGGAGGTTGTGGTTGGTAACGGGAGGTTGTGGTTGGTAATGAGAGGTTCTGGTTGGTAATGAGAGGTTCTGGTTGGTAATGAGAGGTTCTGGTTGGTAACGGGAGGTTCTGGTTGGTAATGGGAGGTTTTGGTTGGTAATGAGAGTTTCTGGTTGGTAATGGGAGGTTCTGGTTGGTAACGGGAGGTTCTGGTTGGTAACAGGAGGTTCTGGTTGGTAACCGGAGGTTCTGGTTGGTAACGGGAGGTTCTGGTTGGTAATGAGAGTTTCTGGTTGGTAATGGGAGGTTCTGGTTGGTAACGGGAGGTTCTGGTTGGTAACAGGAGGTTCTGGTTGGTAACAGGAGGCTCTGGTTGGTAATGGGAGGTTCTGGTTGATAACCGGAGGTTCTGGTTGATAACCGGAGGTTCTGGTTGGTAACAGGAGGCTCTGGTTGGTAATGGGAGGTTCTGGTTGATAACCGGAGGTTCTGGTTGGTAACAGGAGGTTCTGGTTGGTAATGGGAGGTTCTGGTTGGTAACAGGAGGTTCTGGTTGGTAATGGGAGGTTCTGGTTGGTAATGGGAGGTTCTGGTTGGTAACAGGAGGCTCTGGTTGGTAATGGGAGGTTCTGGTTGGTAATGGGAGGTTCTGGTTGATAACCGGAGGTTCTGGTTGGTAACCGGAGGTTCTGGTTAGTAGCGGGAGGTTCTGGTTGGTAATGGGAGGTTCTGGTTAGTAGCGGGAGGTTCTGGTTGGTAATGGGAGGTTCTGAGGTTCTGGTGCTGTAGTTCTGTGCTGAACATCCATCGCCACTGTATTGTCTCAGACCCATAGTGAACTTTCAGCGGATGCATTGACTGTAATGAGATTCACTGAGCTCTCATTAGCTGTAATGAGATTCACTGCACTCTGAATCTTGTTATAGCCAATGAGAGCGCAGTGAATCTCATTACAGCCAATGAGAGTGCAGTGAACCTCGTTACAGCCAATGAGAGCGCAGTGAATCTTTGCGACAGCACTGTTTCCCCTCTGCCCTGCCATCTTCACTCTCCTGTTTTTAATAATGATAATAAATCTAATTGCTACAAATTATTTTGAATATCAGGTCCAAGCCTTAATTTCCATGATGACAGCAACCATAATGGAGGATTAGAAATGTATTGTTAAGTAAAATATTTAATGTAATACCCAGAAAGCTGTTCTGTGCGTGCGTGCGTGTGTGCCTGTCTGTCTGTGTATGTATGTGTGTGTCTCTGTCTGTCTGTCTGTCTGCGTGTGTGTGTCTGTGTGTGTGTGCCTGTCTCTGTCTGTCTGTGTGTATGTGTGCCTGTGTTTGTGACTGTCTGTGTGTGTGTGTGTGTGTGTGCGTGCGCTTGGATGCATGGATGTATACAGATAGTATATAGCTCATATTATTTGTAAGTTTGAAGCATAAATAGGTTTAACATATTTATAAGAGCATTCATTATTTTCCCCATCTCAGCCAGCGCAGCGCAATGGGGAGAGCCGTGGCGTATCTGAAATGATTGAGTTTTTCCTCACCATTGGCAGAGCTTCATGTGAGTCATCAGCTGGGCCCTGTGCCTCACCCTGAAGGGGGGGTTATGGCTCTCAGCAATATGACACTGAGATGGTGATAGAGTTTGCCAGTCATTATGGAGGGTTGCCATTATAGGGTTGCCAGTCCCAGAATCACCCTCTTTACGCTGCCATGATGAGTTGATTTGCTTTTAACACCACAGACGGTGGTTGGGATTCAACCAGAATTTGTCCTTAACTTTGATTGACAATTTAAAATAAGAATTTTCTTTTCTTTTCGTCACAAACAAAATTTGGCTTGTTCAGTGATCTGAACTAAAACTGGCTCGCCAAACTGAATTTGTGAGGGAAAAACTGTAAGGTTTGTGTTTACTTGTCAAAGATGAGGACAGATGGAAATTAAATTCAGGCCTGAGTTTTGATCATAGACCGTAGAGAAAAAAAATGGACAAAGTGATGATGATGTCACACAATCATGTCCTACGGCTTGTGTACACTGGCTCATGAAGCCAAAACCAGGGAGCCACCATTGTATTTTTGCAACTGACGCAGTAGACACGCCCACATCTGGAAAACTGGTATGTGTGTTTTTATTTATTATTTATTTATTTATTTTCTCTCCCCCCCAGCACATCCACTTGCAACCATAGACCCGTAATCAGAAGGCCGCACATAGCAAGAGAACCCTCCCAGGACAACTGTGCTGAGACAATAATATTTATTCGGCTTCTCTGCCTAGAAATGGAGGCATCCACGCACTATGGGGTAGCAGCAGGAGGTCCTACAGTTGGCCATTGCCGGCGAAAGAAGCCACTGATATCCTAGCCCAGCTCACCAGTTTGTAACATTTTTTTAAACATAAACATTTGAATGGCATGTCAAAAAACCTGGCTAAAATGCTGAAACATAAAAATATGTTTTCATATTTTATCAGTAGTTTGTTTAACTAGCATCCTAGCGGTAGCATTATTAACATGTTTGCTAGCGATTGATTGTACAAATGCGGTCAAAATATGAAGTCAATACATTTTTCCCACGAGAACATACGTGCTTTTCCTTCGTCTAATATCTCCCCATGGGCCGATTTGTTAAGTCAATGTATCATCTGGGCTCTATATTTAATATTTTGTGGACCAATCCGGGAGTATCTCACGCTTGGTGGACGAACCAGACCCGGCCCGGACGTAATGACCATATAAGGGTCCCCCTGCCCCCTACTGCTCAGTCTCTGGGTCCAGTTTTTGTACAACATGGCGGCCCTTCCGCAGCTTCAAAGCGCTTCTCACAAGCCCATGAATAGTCGATGGGTGACGTCACAGTCACGTTGTCCATATTTTTCTACAGTCTTATGCATTAAACATAAGCTAGCTAGGCTACGGCTGTACTAAAACTACCAGGAAACCAAACCCACATACAGCATGACAATCCCAAGTTGCCGGATGCCAGTCTGTATGGGAGACATTAGAAGGAATGGAATGGAATGGAATTAACTAGACAAACCATAATTTTAAAAAATGCATTGACTTTACACGGATAATATTAGCCTCTTTTTCAGCATTCACCATTGACTTGCAATAGGTTGGTTTCAAGTTCTTTTCGCAACCAAGCACTGCAGTTCACTCTTTATCCACTGGGGGGGGGGGGGGCTTCAAAAATGGAGGCGGCTCGTTCCCGCTTGGTTTTGATTCGCTTCATGAAAACCCTTGTGGCTTGAAACGTTTTTATTTGTGCAAGTAAACTTATCATGGGCACATCCCCCCACCAACCACCCTTCTCTCACTGAACAGAAGTTGTGTTGCTCTTGTTTTGATTTAACTCCTGTAACTTGCTGCATAGCTGCCTGTTTTACTCCCGCCCACACACTCCACTCATAGCGAGCGGGAGGGAACTGAAATCAAAACAGGATGTCTTGTCCTACCCTATTTTTTTTTGTGTGTGCTGTCATAGATACCGCCGTCATGGCAACATCAAAATGTCTGTCAAACTGAGAGAAGAAAAAAAAAAAACTGCATTTTCAGAACTCGCTAATGAGTGAAATAGCTGGGTTTAGGCAAACTAAACTCAACACTTAAAACAGCTGGGCGGCCACATGGGGTTAATTACATTTTACGGGTAATTAACTATACATACATATTTATTTGTGTGAGAGGCATATATGTGTGTGTTTATTTATGTATTACCCATATGTCTGTGTCTGTATATACATATTACGTGTAATTAGAGTTTATTGTTGTTAGTTGTCATTTTATTTGTTGAGTGACTTTGTAAAATGAGAAAGGGACGGGCACAAGCAGAGGGGTGCGATTATGTGGACCGTTCGTTCATACATCACGCACTCGCGCGCGTGTGTGTGGTCTGCACACCTCGTTTACTGCTCAGAGGCATGAACACCTGTCACCTGACACCAGCGCGGCCAGTTCTACAGACCCCCCCCCCCCCATTCCCAGGGGATTGTGGGTAAGAGCGGAGTGGTTAATAAGTTAATGAGAGGCAGAGGTACCTGCTGGTGCCTTCCAGGCGGGCAGATGGTCTCACCTGGGTAAACAGATTTGCAGAGCCTGGTGCAGCTCGTTTAGGGGACCCCCAGAGGATTCTGGGATAGGCCGAGATGCGGCATTTGATCATTCCTGCGGAGGGGGCAGAGACAGCCGCATTTGCTTCAAGCGTCATTTGGATTTAAGTGGAAATGGCCAATACCTTGCTAACATACACTGGATACCTGTGTCAAATGTTTTTATATATTTTTTTTAATACTAGTTTTTAAAGCGCTAAAGGGTTTAGCCACTAAAATGCAATACTGACTGCCTGTCAAAAAGTGTCCCCTGTAGAGTCCTACTGTGCACTACCGCCAGCTAGAGAATGGACTAGAATCTGGAACTAGAGTCCACCAGATTGGTATCATAACAAAACGGCAGAAAGCTTATGTGCACTGTAAAATTTTCCGTGTTAATTTAGCTCTCACAGTGTACATGTGATCCCCATCGGACTGTTAGAGTTTAATTAACACTGGCCATTTTACTGTGTTAGATGGCTTTTAATTTGTATGTTTATTTCACCATGGATTATAAATAGAATTTGATTTATTTATTTTGACTGTGGGTCATGGGAATGGGTGTGTGACAGACTGTATGGTTTACTGTACATAATCCCTTTACATCCACAACAGTCAAATTAAACCACAAGCCCATTACATCTGCTCCAGTATTTAGAGTGTACCTGTATTTCATTTGACGCGTTTTTTAATGCAAATCCGTATTTGAACATATGTCTAATGCATATGTATTTTAATAAGAAGAACCTCACCAGAAATGTGTGAGTTCGCTAATTAAGTGGGTTCCGGGCACGGAAGGTTTGCGATCCCCCGACATAGACATAGCGACGGTCTGCTCGAACTTAGATATGCAATTGCTTTTTTAAATTTAATTTCTGTTGCGGTTCAGAAGAGCCGAATTCTCGTCTGTTAAAGATTTAAAGCCGGTTAATTCCCACCATTCCTTGAGACAGCGCAGCGAGGTTTTTTTTTTTTTTTTGCTGCTGCTGCTGACTGTCTGTGAGACGCATCTCTCTCTACGCTTCAGAGATCCATCTCAAACAAACTTAACGCGGTTTAACAACGAATCGATACCAAACAGTGGGTCGATAACACCAAGGCCAGCCAGCTTATTTGTGTCAGAAAATTTCTACTTGAAAATATCCATTCTGCTGTCTGCTGTCTCATAGCCATTTAATTAGCCCCCGTGAAGCAGTACGGGCCCATTTTTTCCCCAGTTGAATGATGGAAATGCAAGTTGAAGGGTATTAGATGCTGCGTTTCTTTGTGTAGAAAATGGTGCTCCGTCCCAACGGCTCCGAGTGGTCAAGTTTTTTTTGTTTGTTGCAGTTTTACTTATTTCCTCTAGGGGCGCAAATATGGGATTCTATGGAGGGGAATAATAAGGGTCAGTAAATGCAAATGTGTCTGTTAATTCTACTCGACATTAATCCAGTTGCGGAGGATTATGTGTTTGGATTATGCTCTACTTCAGTCCACATTGAAGCTAGCAGTTAGTTACTGCCTGGTGTGAGGATGAATGATGTCAGAGGATGAAGTGAATCATTAAAGATAGATCTATTATCTAATACAGGTATAGGCAATTCTGGTCCTGGAATGGCGGTGCCGTTTCAGGTTTTTGTTCCACCTGAGCTTGATCGCAAGGGTTTGACGGATGATTAAAGGTTTGAGCCTGAATATTCTGTAAGGTGAAATTCAGACTGCTCCCTGCACATCTGCACCTGCATTCATTACACCTGATTAATTAAAAATGAATCCTGTTATGTAGTTATAGGTTTGGATGGAGCAAAAACCAGGACTGGCTGTGGCACTCCAGGATCAGGGTTGCCTACTCCTGCGTTAGAGGTGAATTGGATGTCATTAAAGATAGATCTCCTTTATCTTGTGTGTTTAACGGTCTGGACAGCAGCACAGGGGCCTGCTTTATGAGTAAGGGAAGTACACAATCAACTTGGACATCACCAGCATGTCCCTGTGTGAGTGTGTGTGAGTGTGTGTGTATGTTGGTAATATTCATAGACTAGTGGTGAGGGGTCTGCAATTAGCTGGAATGCAAAAATTGTGGGCAAAGCAGTTGGCAATATATTGCTCCATGTCAGCAATTATAGGTAGCCGCCATATCTGGAGGCGGCATTGTTAACTCTACCCTTAAAACAAGTGTCCATAGCAGTGCTGTGTACTGTGTGTCCCCATTGTTTATGTCCTTTGATGTTACTTTTTGTATGTGGACATAAATAAAATTATTAAAATGTGTGTGTATGAGTGCGGTTGTGTTTGTGCGCACGCGAGTGTGTATGAATATGTGTTGCGTGTGATTGCACGTGAGAGTGTGTGTGTTTGCAAAGTGTGTGTATGAAAATGTGCATGTGATCTCACACCAGCATGTATGATATGTGCGTGCGTGCGTGACCACCACTCAAACAACACTTAGAGAGAGATATGAGGCCCAGAGGTGAAAGTGCGGCTTTAGCATAAAGCACATCTGCTTGGCCTGATGGCGCGTCTGAGGAGGAGGTCTCCGGAAGATGGATTCTCTCCACAGCGTCGCTGTACAGCTGTTCCCCTGCTAGACTTGTGTTAAATCTGCTTCTTACTTTGCTCTCTCTTGTCTTCTGAATTTCTCGCACAACGGAGCGCGCTGAGAGGGGTGCCGTTTCCCCCCCCCCCCGACCCAGAAACATGGTGCATTCTGGGTTAGCGTGACGCGTGGGTCTCGGTCAGCGCTGAAAGTGCGGAATCGGAAACGCAAGCTAAAGACTAAATCGCTAAATCGCTATCCGTCTCATTTCTGCAAGTGTGCACAAGCACAGGATTCAGTCATAGAGTTCTGTCCGTACAAATACAATGCAAAACAACGTACTTTTTCCCATAAGGCCTGTGTTTTCAACAGGGGGGCCTTGAAGGTACTGTAGGGGGGTCCCTGGCCAGACTTGATATGCAATAACTACATAGAGACTTGGGAAAATATTTGAAACTATAAGGCTTTTTAAAATTTAGATGTAATGCTTTTTAACTTATGATGGGGCGGATGGGGTTATTATTATGGATGCCGTTGAGGCTGGGTTGTGGGTCCCTGGATCAGAGAAGGTTAAAAACGAGTACATTATGTCGACATATTTTTATCTGTGTTTAAATTCGTACATGTGAGCTCAATGTTTCACACGCGAATCAGTGTTATTATGTATCCATAATAAGTATGTCACAATACGAAGCGTAATTGGCCTTATTGATTAATGACACCCCCCCCCCCCCCCCCCCCCCCCCCCCCTCCCATGAGAGTATTCAGTAGAGCTTTTACTCAGTATAAATAAATGCTATTTTACATAAATATGCATAAATACACCCCTGCTCCCTCGCAAGACTCTTTTTTCCTGCGCTGAAGAACAATATGTTCCCCTGTTCCACATGGAACACGTGTGGCGCTTTCATCCCAGACTTAACCCGCCCGCCGTTTAGCGGCTCCCAGCTTTCCTCATGGGACTCTAGAGGTGTGTAGGTCAACAGCGCACCTGTAGGTAGCCTTTCTCATCAGACTGACCAATGGCACCGACGGTCTGTCGCTTTTTTTGACGAGGTCGGGCCTGTAGATGGATGAGCCGATTCAAAGGAACTCAACTGTGACATCACAATGCCTTGCTAAAACCAATCGGATTGCGGGGAAGCAAACGCACTGACTGCAGCTGGCCAGAGTGCAGTATCTGGCTAGTGTGTAGAATCTGTTGTGGATCTTACAGTAGTGCTGGTGGCTTCATGTCCAGAGTTGTGAAGGACAGCTGGGTGGCAGTAAAATATTTGCTCTGACGTGCTGCAGTGGGCGTGGCGGTACATTTTCCTCTGGCGGTGTCACTTATAGCGCATCAATCCTGCTGCACTAAACTGTCTTTTATTGGTAAGCCACACCCCCCTGCCCCATCTTACAAACACACAGGGATGCAATAGAGAAGCCTTGCATAAACTGTCTGAGGACCTGCGCGTGCGTGCGTGCGAGTGTGTGCGTGCGTGCGTGCGAGTGTGCGTGTGCGTGCGTGCGTGCGAGTGTGTGCGTGCGTGCGTGCGTGTGTGTGCGTGCGTGCGTGTGTGTGTGCGTGCGAGTGTGTGCGTGCGTGCGTGCGTGTGTGCGTGTGTGTGTGCGTGCGAGTGTGTGTGCGTGCGTGCGTGCGAGTGTGTGTGTGCGTGCGTGCGTGCGAGTGTGTGCGTGCGTGCGAGTGTGTGCGTGCGTGCGAGTGTGTGTGTGTGTGCGAGTGTGTGTGTGTGTGCGTGCGTGCGTGCGTGCGTGCGTGCGTGCGTGCGAGTGTGCGTGCGTGCGTGCGTGCGAGTGTGTGTGTGTGTGTGCGTGCGTGCGAGTGTGTGCGTGCGTACGTGCGAGTGTGTGCGTGCGTGCGTGCGTGCGTGCGAGTGTGTGCGTGCGTGCGTGCGAGTGTGTGTGTGTGTGCGTGCGTGCGAGTGTGTGCGTGCGTGCGTGCGAGTGTGTGTGTGTGCGTGCGTGCGAGTGTGCGAGTGTGCGAGTGTGCGAGTGTGTGCGTGCGAGTGTGTGCGTGCGTGCGTGCGCGCTATATTCCCGAGACATTCCTTCACATTCAGATGAAAACCCGGCAGCGCCGTTTATGAAACCCCATCACTGCAGTGGGCGCCTTTTATTAGAACAATCAATCCAAGGTCTCGCCATGAAATGTCAAGAGCTCTCAGCGCCTGTGACCGGCACTTTTGAGATGGAGAAACGGGTCGCCCTGTATGGTCTGTCTCGCTTCTGAGGGACGCCCAGCTCTTTGCGGGGACCTTTTTGGGAATCGATGCACCCCGAGGGACCCCTTTGAGTGTGTGACGTGTCATATTTTATCACAAAGTAGGTAGAAACACAGGAAGGTGCTGAGGTGCGGTGGTCTGGTCACGAAAGTGGGGGAAAGTACATTTTTCATGCTCGTTTGGCCACAAACGCCACTTTTGGAGTCGTTGCCAGACTGACGACGCCATACCTGCTCGCCAAAGTGGAGATTAACCGATGGGAAATATCAATGTGATTGTTAATATTCAAATATTTTAGCCTGTTGGTTTTACAACAGAGAATCATAGATAAAAGGAATTGTACCCTCAGAAAAGATCTGCACTCGTTTGAAGAAGTTCTGATAATTAACTTGTACGACTGTGGTAACATGTTAGAGTTGGGTATAGAAGACTCAGCAGTGCATAACACAATTTCACTGGTGAAGATCTTATGCTGAAACGCATGAATCTTTTTAGTGCAAATTAAAAATGTAAAAAAATGTACTTTTCTCAATCTAAATGTTAATGCAACCCAGTGGAAAACATTTTGGGAACCTGTGTAACATTAATTAATGACCTCACTTCCTGTCAAAGCCAATGGAACACAGGATGTCAGGTCTTCTTTATTAACTATTTAATTAATACATTATAAAGATTATATTAACATTTTATACAGTTCCTGTTCCTAAAATGGTTATTGTACCGGCACTGCAATGTAAAGGAATATTAATAACACAGATAATTCAAATTCTCATTACATTCACTGGTAGTTAACTTAATGAGACTTTAATATAGAACAGTATTTCTGTCGGTTCTGTTTTGACTGCTCTCCCATCACAAAATGTAGGACTCCTTCCTCCATCCTATACTGCTAAGGCCAGCGGCAGAGTGTCGCTCGACTGAAGTTGCGCAACGTTCATGAACGTTCTATTATCGCCCTGTAGAGACTGCGGTCGTTGTTGTTCACAAAAGTATAAACGCGCTCCGACGACGTCCTCGGCAACCTTGGCAGCGACCACGTAGCGGCAGTCGCAGCGACCACATAGCGACAGTCGCAGCGACCACGTAGCGACATCCAATGCATGCCGTCGGTCACAGCGACACGATGCACCGGTTGTTTTAGTCGATGAAATGTAGTGATCATGTCACATGAGTGAGTGATATTAGCTAAGACAATTTCACTGTGAATCACACCGAGTGAGACGAGCCTTTCCTGAAGTTCACTTGATTCTCCCACAGGAGTGTCTGACACAACAAATTATACAGCCTCCCGCCCCCAGGTTATTATTCTCATCTCTGTTTGATAACTCCACGTCCTTTAGTGTCCTATTAGTCGCAAACGGTTTGGATAATGGAATATGAGTATCATATTATTCTCTCCCTCCCTCTCTCCTTCCTTCCTCCTTCCTTCCCCCTCTCTCCCTTTCTCTCTCCTTCCTTCCTCCTTCCTTCCCCCTCTCTCTCCCTCTCTCTCTCCTTCCTTCCTCCTTCCTTCCCCCTCTCTCTCCCTCTCTCTCTCCTTCCTTCCTCCTTCCTTCCCCCTCTCTCTCCCTCTCTCTCTCCTTCCTTCCTCCTTCCCCCTCTCTCTCCCTCTCCCTCTCCTTCCTTCCCCCTCTCTCCCTCTCGCTTTCTGTCCTTCACTCTCCCATTGTTTCTCCTTTTCTCTTTACCCATCCCTCACTCCCTCCCTCTGCCTTTCTCTCCTTCTGTCTCTCTCCCTGCCTCCTCTTTCCCTCCTTCCCTCTCTCTCTCTCCCTCTTCCCCTCCCTCACCACTCTCTCTCTCTCTCTCTCTCCATCTCATGTTATATTTGAATTTGCTGTAGTTTCCCTCATTGGTTAAAAGAAGAAGCACGGTTGCCGCTCGGTTAGCGAATGTGGCGGTGCAATTATCACAGTTATTAAATGGATTTCTCTCTCACCCCTGGAGTTGGGCTTTACTCTGGAATGCGCAGTGAGCATCGATTGGTGTAGAACTCCCCAGCCCCACCCTATCGCCCACAGCCTGGTCGATTTCCAGCACCGCCGGCCGGCTGTGGCCTTTGGGTTTTGAGTAAATGTGTCTGTGTGTATAAAAGCCGTTGGGCTACGACGGGCGCTTTCTAGTGGGTTGGACTGCGGGAATGTGATTTTAAGTGCAGCCCACCTGTTTGCACAGGTGGAACGGAGAATACAGGTGAGTGTGCATGCCTGAGACTATTACCTGCTTACCTAATGCCAGCTCCGAGTCCTCATCCAATTTGTTCCTGACCTTGAATTGACCATTAACCTTTGACCTTTGACCTTCATCCAGACAAACACAGAAGTTCTTTTCCCCCTGCAAGGTAAACAAGTTGGCACTCATACTACCACAGATTCATATTTCCAGTTAGATGATGTTAAACTGATCCATATAGTGTCCTAACCTGCTCATTGTAGTTAAACTGCTTTTAACAGTGCTTCATTGAGCAATGGATGCTGGGATATAAATTTTTTTTTAATGCACACCAGGCAGTGGGCAGTGTGATCGTGTGTGTCCAGCATACGTGTGTACATTTATTAGGCAAGAAAGGGAGAGAGAGAGCCACAGAGCCACAGAAACGTGTTTAGACGGAGCTGTTAATTGGAGTGGAGTCTGAGGTGAAGTGCTCCTCATCTAAACGACCGGTGACCTTCGGCGGAGAGTTGGCGTTAATTACTGAGCCACGAACGCGAGGTGGCCTAGCCAATGCTGGGCGGGACAGGCCTTTGTATGATCCCTAATGGAGATACGAGCGCTGATCATTATTGTTTCATAAATACGTCCCTTTTGCTCTGGAAACGCGCTGGTGACATGTTAGCCAGTTAGCGAGAACGCTTATCCGGAGGTGATTTACAACACCGAGTCATAGAGTTGAAATGTGACCGCCCACTTTTTCCATGTGGAGCATTGCATCGTGGGATTCCCTTCTTGCTGGAAGCTTGCATTTTATACCCTTGGTGGAAGGGAGGATAAACCAGGGAGCGAGGGAATATAATTACTCCCTCCCCTTTCTTAAATTGGATCCGAATCACACTTGATGTGGCTGCCATATTTCATCCTGGCATTTTGGGGATTCCGCCCTTGAAGCAAGGGAAGGGAACGACAGGAAGAAAGGATAACTTTTGGATCCGAACGCAGCCTAGGCTTGATATGGTGCTAGATACTATCTAGTTTGCAGGTAAACGATGAGCCTTTAGTGGTAGGAAAATGGCGAGCGTTATTGTGCCCGATGGCCTGTTCTCGTCATTACATATGTTATGTTATGTTAATGGATATTATAAAGTGTCAGTCAAAGCTGGCAATGAATGCGATTGCACTGTGGGCCACAAGACAAACAGAGCTGGAATAATCGAAACCTGCCTCATAAACGCCACCATCGCTGTCAGGAGCACAAATGTGTTGGGTGACATCACACGTGTGACATGTTGTTCATCGTGCTGCTGCTTGCGTGATGGATCAGGTCCGTGCGTGGGAGCCTGGACGAGTAATCCGACCCTCCCGTGTCACCCCCCTCCTGTGGTCGGAGGCAGTTGGGATGGGGGCGGTCTGGTGGTTTTGGACAGATGGAGCAGCGCTCACTCCCTTGGCCTCTCCGTCAGGCTGTTTGGCGAGGGGCCGTGGCTTCAGAGAAGTGCCCTTTTATGCTGGCTTAATCACCCCTCTGAGTTAATCACTCTTTAACCAAAATTATTCCCAGAAAAAAAGGGTTCTTTGGCTTGTCTCCATAGGGGAACCCTTTATAGTTCTTTATGGAACCCTCTATGGTTGGATTTGAAAGGTGTGAAAACCTCCAGAACCATTTTGCCTGACAAAGAACCCTTGAACTAGATAGTGTTCCTCTATGGAGACACAGAGGAGCCTTTTGGAACCCTTTCTTCTGAGAGTGTAGATAGTGTTCCTCTATGGAGACACAGAGGAGCCTTTTGGAACCCTTTCTTCTGAGAGTGTAGATAGTGTTCCTCTAAGGAGGACACAGACGATCCTTTTGGAACCCTTTCTTCTGAGGGTGTAGATAGTGTTCCTCTAAGGAGGACACAGACGATCCTTTTGGAACCCTTTCTTCTGAGGGTGTACCCCAATATAGTGACAGCCGTGCCCTTTCACTAACCTACTCTGGCATTTAGCATGGCTCAGGGACTGGAGTGCTTCAGTCTGACTGAATGACAGCGTCTCATTGCACACCGGTGACCCCTGCTGGTAGATCGGATACTTGCGGCCCGCCTGTTGAGCTGCGTATGAAGCTCCTTCCTCAGTTTCGCGGCCGTGCGAGCCCGCAAGCTTTGGGGAAATGGCGGCTCGCATCACATGCTTGTCTGCGCTTGAGCGCTGCAGCATGATTGGCTGTCCCACACTGGGGAGGGAAAAAAGGCGGGAAAAGGCCTAAAACAGTAGTTTTTTACCCTCAGTCAATTCATCATTTTATCCAACCCTAACCCCTAACCGGTTCACACCGTCTGCACGTATATTCCTGTCTCACCAACTGCTGCTACAGAAAGAACAAAGTCATTGTTTTTATGCCGGGACGAAGGAAATCTGTTGGTCATTTATTTTCACCGAGCACAATAAATGCCCACACTGTCTGTTCCTCACAGTTGTTTGTTCTGTACCGCCCTACAGCAACCACTGTAATATAGTTGTGTACAGCAGTATTAGGTTATATACCCCTGTGCATCCTTTCTCAAGTGTACAGCAGTATTAGGTTATATACCCCTGTGCATCCTTTCTCAAACTTACCCCCGTCTCCTACTCCAGGGGGAAGGAGTTGTTTTCCACCTCAATATGAAGGAAATGCGTTTTGTTTGTCGCGTTGACCGTGATGAATGTTCACAACACGCCCTTTGCTTTTGTTCATATCTTTCTCACAGCAGCCTGTAATACGCCCTTTTTTACGCTCTTCCCTTCTGCAGTGCAGTGTGTGCCTTAGGGGGTGATACGGCTGACGCAGTGGCGTGCAGTTCTGGTGTAGAGACCGGAGCAGCCGCCCTGGGTTTATTACACTTTAATGGCACGGAGAGGCGGAGTCTGGGTGTGTGTTTACGCCGGGGGTGTGTTTACGCCGTCGCTGACGGACGTGGAGCGCCGTAACCCCCCGGGGAGCCGGTGCGAGAAGCCAAGCTCTGCTCTCCGGGCCCCGCGGGAAAAACCCGCAAGAAACCATTGTCACCGTGGAAACCCTTCCTGCTGCAGGGGTTTCTGGGCCGCGAGGCGTCGGCGTCGGCGTGTCTGTGGTGTGGCGCGAGCCTGGCCGTGGGGAAGGGCGGGATTAATCTGAGAGAGCGATTGGGACGATGTCCGTGTGCGTGTAAAACGACGCGCTCCGCGCGCTGTGGCGTGTGTCGTGTCTGTTTTTATTGGTGGCGTTCACTCAGAGCTCAGGGGAACAGCCCCAGCCTTGAAGGTAAGATCTGGCCCAGTACCACTGACACCTTTTAACCCTTTAAGGTGTGAGTTCACAAATATGTCATTAGAACGTTCTTAACTGAACATTCTAACGCTGATGTAACAATCACTGCTGGTGATTGAAAGCAAAGGAGTTCCAGAACACTGACTTTCCAAAAAACATTCCAAAAAAAAACCTACTCTTCAAAGGGTTTTTTAAATATGGAGGGAGCTTCTGTGCCAGAGGAGCTCAGTGCAGGACAGACCCAAAGTGGGAGGAGCTCAATACAGGACTGACCCAATTGGGAGGAGCTAAGTACAGACTTGACACAAAGTGGGAGGAGCCTGTGATCACTGTGATTCTCCTGTATCCCTGGAAAGGATGCAGAGATCCCTCTACCCCCCCCACCCCTCCTGCTCTTCCCTTTCATCCCTCCTGCCTCCTCCTCTTCCTCTCTGAAGCCTGCTCTCTCTTTCTCGCCTCCCTGCAGGTAGCTCGGTAGTGCAGCTGTTAGGGTGTGTGTGTGTGTGTGTGTGTGTTTATCACATCCTCACCCCCCTCTTGCTCTCTTCCCAGCATCCTGTGGAGATTCTGTCTGCTTCTTATCTTTCATCTTCCAACTACATCTCACTCTTCTTCTTTCTCTCCATCTCTCCCCCCCTCTCTCTATACTTTACTCTCACTGTCCTCCATCTCTCATCCATCTATATCTTTCTCTTTCATCTCTCTCCATTCCTCCCCCCTTTTCTTTCCTCTCTCTTCTTTCTCTCTTTGCTCTCATCATCCCTCTCTTCTTTCTCATCCTCTCTTTCTCATCCTCCCTCCCCTCCCTCCCTCTCTCTCTCTCTCTCTCTTTCTCTGTGTGCTGGTGGCAGGCAGGCTGAGGGATGTTTAGCAGCTGAAACAGAGGGAGGTGTGAGAGAGGGTATTAATCCGGCAGCATTAAAACCAGAGCAAGAGAACGAGAGCGCAGACACACACACACACACGCGTGTGTGAGAACTCCTCGCCTCGCTAGTGTTCGAGTGCCAAAACTCCTGCGTGTGTGTTTGTGTGAGCTCCACGCTTACCCCGAGCCTCTCCGTGTGGAGCGGTTCGCCCGTCGCAGCTGGTCGGGAGGGATGAGCCTCCTGTCATCGCCGTGTCCACAGTGAGTCTCTGCCCCATGGAGGCCTTCTGGGATAGACCTCTGATCTCCCGCCTTCCTCTGGAGGACCGGAGATTGCCGGGGTAGAGCTGCAACAGGGGCGCGCCTGGAGGGACCACGAGACTGCCGGAGAGACCCCCCCGAACTCTGGGACAGGCTCCCAAACGGCCGGAGATGTCCCCACAGGTGAAGAGAGGGTCCGGCTCAGTGTGCAAGCTGCTCTTGCTCTTTTTTCTGATTTTGGGGAGGTCCTCGGTATCGCCCGCCCGGCCAGGACGCAGGGCAAACACCGCGGCAAGGGGGGTAAGTGATGCCCGGAGGGAGGGAGGGAGGGCAAAAACCAGGCTTCACTGCCCCGGTATGCCCCGATCAGCGATGTTAAACTCTGAGCGTTTTGGAAATGGTCATTTGGAGCCACGCTTTCCGTTTTAGAAGGGGATCAGCGAGCCGTGCGTTCTGTTTTAGAAGGGGATCGGAGAGTTTGTGTCCTCTTGATGGGCTCTGATTTTTGGGATTTTATTTGCCTCCAGGCTCAGTATGGTACCCTGCGGTTGATGGAGCAGAAGGGTAATTTATTTAAAGGGCAGATTTGTGTCTTATTGACCGTTTTTGCGGCTTCAATCCCGTGCATGGCTTGAGGGGAAGATTGAGGGGATTTGGGCTCTCGGTACGTTTGCTTTAGTCTTCCATATGATTCTCATTTCAGCTGTAAACGATCAGAGCTTTGACATTTGACCCCGGACTTCAGAGGGCATTGTGGGATGTTTGTGGCGTTTGGCTGAGGTGGCAGAGCGGGGCTGTTTGAAGGTTTTTTACAGCAGTTGTCTCCACCGCTCCTGGATGTTTTGAAGTGAAGTGAAGGTCAAACTTTCTGTGACTGCAAGTGTGTGTGTGTGCTCGTGTGTGTGCGTGCGTGGGTATGTATGTGAATGTATGTGTGTGCGTGTGTGTACACTGTGTGCAATGTGCGTGTGTGTGTGGTGTGTATGTACATTATGTATGGGGTTAGTATAAGGACGTTTTCTTTGGGGAAAACAGTGAGGTCCTCTATGGGCAGCAGAGCTGAGATAAAAGCCTGTGTGTTTGAGGACAGAGGGGGTTTGGGGGTGTCTGTGCTCTGGCTCTATAGAGCTATGTTATGGTACAAAGACACTCCTATAAATCCTCATACTGATGGGCTGGGCTGGGGCACTCCAGGGGAATGTGCTCAGTGTACATGGGTATAGGGCAGTATTGTTTGTTTGTGTGTGTGTGTGAGAATATACACACACAATATAATGCGATAATGTGTTTGTGCGTCTTTCTATGTGTATATGTTTTTGTGAGTGTGTATGTGTGTCATTGTGTATATGTTTGTTTGTGTCTGTATGTGTACGTGTTTGTATTTGTGGAAACATGGCTACAGTGTGCTACGGTGATGTATGCTTGCCTGATATATGTCTGTAGTGTTACAGTATGCTTTGAGAGAGAGAGAGAGAGACAGACAAAAAGAGACAGACAGACAGACAGACAGACAGAGAAGCTCTTTCAGTGTGTGAGACTGAGGTCACACTGCTGTGGTTGGGTTGGGTCAGGTTGGGTTTGGTTGGGTTTGGGTGTAGATCCTGATCCCTGCTCTGAGTGTGGTTGGGTCAGGTGGCATTGGGTTTGGTTGTAGACCATGATCCCTGCTCTGAGAGTGGCTGGGTTGGGCTGGGTCAGTTGGGTTGGGTTTAGTTGTAGACCCTGATCCCTGCTCTGAGAGTGGTTGGGTTGGGCTGGGTTGGGTTGCGTCGGGTTGGGATTGGCCTTGATCCCTGCTCTGAGAGTGGTTGGGTTTGGTTGTCGACCCTGATCCCTGCTCTGAGAGTGGTTGGGTTTGGTTGTCGACCCTGATCCCTGCTCTGAGAGTGGTTGGGTTGGTTGTACATTCCGTTGGTTGTTTTTTTTTCATATTATTATTTTAAGACAAAATAGTAATTATAATGAGACAATATTATTATTATAAAAAAAATAGTGTTATGCTACTAGTAATAGGAGGAATTTACAGTATAATAGCAGTTCTAGCAGTAGTTCTCATCATAGGTGCAGTAGTAACACTAGTACTGGTCGTAATTGTGATAGTTGTCATAGCAGTTGTCCTTGCTATCATAGGAGCAGTTGTAGGCAGTAGTAGGTGTTGATCACTGAACACACTTGCTGATAAAAGTTAAGAGTGGGCAGAGCTTACGCAGAGCTGCTGTCTCACGAGTAACCATGAGCCATAAGGCAGGTCTTCATTGGGCGTGGGATTGGATGACTGGGCCAGCGAGGGACGCTCTGCACTCTCACATGATGAGCGTGACTGGTGTGCAGCTGCTCTCTCTCCTGTCCCCCGTGAGCGCTGGTTTACACCGGGCTTCGGACTTTCCATCGTTCTCTGAGCCGAAATGGTGGCCGGTTTCACATGGCAGTGGACCTCCCAGGAGGACAAAAGGGGAATCATTTTCAAAGGTGTCTCCAAGTCTAGGCTTTTTGCAGTCTAGGTGTATCTCAGGTCATTGATTGAATACGTATTTTATAGCTTTTCTTTTCAAAGTAAAATGTTCAGTGTTAGCTCACCTCCAGTACATTGCATTTTATACTAAAAGAGTTCACATGCTTCCTTTTGGACTTGTGTAAACTCCATAAGAGTTGAATTAACACTGAACATTTAATTGTATTAATAATAATTGTAAGTCTCTTCAATGTACTCAAGTAAAAAATAAAAATAAAATGAATAAATCCCAGTAATCCCTGACCTCTTTGGAGATGTCTGGCATCTGTCCTTCCCTGGAGATATTAGGGAATGCTTTCACTGGCTATGCTGGTCAGAAGGGCACAGTGTATCTCCCTACACTTCAGTTATCAGGCTGGCAATGAGTCAATGCCTATAACAGGGGCTGCATTCAGATCCAAAATGTATCCTTTCTTCCCCAAAGAAATGCCAGGATGAAATATGGCAGCCACACCAAGTGTGATTCGGATCCAACTTGAGAAAGGGGAGGGAGTAATTATATTCCCTCACTCCCTCGTTTATCCTCCCTTCCACCAAGGGCATAAAATGCAAGCTTACAGCAAGAAGGGAATCCCACAATGCAATGCTCCACATAGAAAAAGTGGGCGGTCACCACAGAACTACACTGCCTGGCCAAAAAAAAAGTCGTCATTGCACCCGTCATGCATAGTGCCCACTGTACAAGCCTCTGGAGGCAGTGTTATGATCTGGTGTTGCTTCAATTGGTCAGGTCTAGTGTTATGCCCTGTGTTAGGGAGCAGGGCATAATAATAGAAACGAGTGCCTCCTAGTCGATAGCAAAATAGTAATAACACTCATTTAGTGGCATGGCGGCTGTGCACTGGGAATGGTGGCTGGTTCAGGAAATTGGGATGATGCCTTATATCCTGATTGGGTGCCGGTCAGTGATTGGGGGGAGGGCCTGTCTTGTTAAAAGGGCCAAGATGGTGGGCAGCGAGAGGTGGGTAAATGTACCTGTGCTTGGTCTGCTGACGTGACGACTGACAACCCCCTTTGTTTCCCGACCAGGCTGTAGTGTTGATCCTCGGTTCACCGATACCGCTATGCTTAACCAAGAGAAACTAGATTTTAAACTAAACTAAACTCAACTCGAAAACGAACGGACCACGGAGCTCTTCGCTGACAGAGCGACGGCTTGGGCTAGCCCCGGAAAACGGTGAAGCGACCTGGAGGAGGTAAGTCCCAGTTTCCTCCCAGTTTCACCATTTCAGGCCAGCGCCCTCCTGTTGTAAGCGACTTTCTAGCCCTAGACAAAACGTGACCGCAACACTAGGTTCAGCAACGTTATGCAGCAATAAAATTAAGTCAGCTGAGAACCTGAATGTACTGAATGATCAGGTTATCCCATCAATGGGCATATTCCAGGACGACAATGCCAAGATTCATTGGGCTCAAATTGTGAAAGAGTGGTTCAGGGAGCATGAGCAATAATTTTTACACATGAATTGGCCACCAGAGTCCTGACCTTAACCCCATTGAAAGTATGTGGGATGTGCTGGAGAAGACTTTACGGAGTGGTTCGACTCTCCCTTCGTCAATACAAGATCTCAGCCAAAAATAATGCAACTCTGGACGGAAATAAATGTTGTGACGTTGCATAAGGTTGTCGAAACAATGCCATGACGAATGCGCGCCATAATCAAAGCTAAAGGCGGTCTAACGAAATATTAGAGTGTGCAACTTTTTTTTTGGCCAGGCAGTGTATGTGGCGGTCACATTTCAACTCTATGGTGTTGCACTTCCTAAATGTTGCGAGGGCAGTTTGTTTCCGTTTTTGTTAGTTTCATTCAATCCTCCCTCACAGAGCTCCTTTTAAGTTTGCTTGCTGGCAATGTAGCAAATTGCGTCACAAGATGGCTTCCTCGAGGGAAGACAGCAAGGGAAGGGAGCGTGTTGAATTGGATTGGACTGCAGCCAGGGTTGCACAACTTGTTCCCTTGGTGGTGGAATGAGCTTCCCACTACAGTCAGGAACAGCAGAAACCCTTCCCGTCTTCTGACGCAGGTTCTTCTGACTTCAGATTGTGCCATGGCTCCCCTGAACCCCCTTTTTCTTGTTCTTTCTCTGGACTTCCTTTTGGATAATGCAGGTATAACTGTGTAAATATTATCTACAAACTGTTGTGTGTTAGGCTAACCTGATTGATTGATTATTAATGGGCTTCTATGGTACCAAATGCTTGCGTTCCTGAGAGTAACACTGATGTTTCTCCACCAGTGTATGCCATTCTGGATAACAGCATCCAACAGCAAAGTCCTTGTAATATAATGCAATGTAATGCAACTCCAGTACTGGAAAGGTGCAGCATCTTCTGGTTTTATACGCATTTCTGCACTGTAGTGCTTGATTTCATTCACTGATTGGCTACAGAGTCCAGCATGCACTTGTTTTCAAAGGCCTACGTTGGCTGCTGATTGATAAGGGACCACAGTGTCATTATCATGTCATCGGACTTGACGGTAAAAAGCCGCGAGATTGCGAAGGGCTGTCTCTACAGGAGCGGGGAAGCACGCTGGTTCATATTCACATCGCTGTGTTACGTCAGTGAGTCGTGTGGGTGACATTGTGGCACAGCCCTTATGGAAATGTAATATACTGCAGTATATTTAGAATATACTGTGAAGATAATTTTGATATATTTGCAATATACTGCAGTGTATTCTTTTTCCATAGGGCAGTGGTTAGCGCTTTTGCTTTGCAAGGAGAAGGTTTCCGAGTTCAATTCCCGGCCGGCCCGGATCCTCCCCACATGGGGACTGCATATTTCTCCCCGGGTTCACGTGGGCTTCCTCGGGTACTCCGGTTTCCTCCCGCAATCCAAAGACATCAGAGAGCTTCATTGTACATGAGAATCTATTCTCAACTGGCCATCCTGGTTAAATGGAGGTCTGTTATTATCATCAGATTGACATTCCCCACCCCACCTTTACATTCACAGACTCCAGCTGCAGTTGGATCCACTTCCTGTCTGGCACCAAAGTGTGTTTACATAACAGTCTGTCCTGTTTTATAACCCCGCTGTCTTCCTAAGCCTGCGATGGCTTCAGCACCATGGACAGCGGCTGTCCCAGCTCCAGGAACACATGACTGGGGTCAGCCCTTGGCCGTGAGACTGCTTGCCGTTTCTGGGGAGACGTTTTGATGGGACAAATCTGCTATGTTAGGAAACGCTGATAATGGATATGGTTAGGTTGTGCACAGCAGAATAGCTGATCCAGCTCTTCTACTGGGAGAGACTTTATGACTGTTTACTATTCTGTGTGCTTCACACTCCAGCCACCAATCAGCTGGAACAGTGGGTTCCACCCATACCATCTAACAACAGTCAGGCACATCCCAAGTGCATTTTCCTTTTAATTTAAGCCCCTCCCACAAGGGCTTTCCCTTCATCTTAATACCTCTCCTGAAGGTCCATCACCCGGCAACAGCAACCTGTAGGAGAGCACCGCTCTCTGTCTCCCCTACACACATGTACACACTCACTCCTCACACACACAAACATATACACACTCTCACACACGTCCGCACAGACACACACACACACACACACGCGCGCAAACATATACACACTCTCACACATGCACGCACAGACACACAGACACACACACACACACACGTCCACACACACACACACACAACACGCGCGCGCGCACAAACATATACACACTCTCACACACACAAACATATACACACTCTCACACACGTCACACACACCACCACACACACACACACACACACAGGCTCTCTCTCAGGCTGCAGTTGCATGCCTCCTCCTGCATGGGGCTCCCTGTACGTACGTACGCACGCACGCACCGCGCGCACACACACACACACACACACACACACACACACACACACACACACACACACACACACACACCACACACACAACACACACACACACACACACACACACACACACACACAGGCTCTCTCTCAGGCTGCAGTTGCATGCCTCCTCCTGCATGGGGCTCCTGAGTCACAGGGAGACTGTGCTGGCTAATGAGGGAGCACCTAGGGAAGCTGGAGATCACAGAGCTCCTGAGCTGATTAAAACCACCCCCCAAACGTCCCTGCTCTGCCCCCTACAGCCCCGGGAGATGACATTGTATGGGGCAGGGGGGTTTGGGGTGGTGGAGGTGGGGGGGGGCGGGTTTTACCCCAGTGTCTGCAGGTATTATGTGCTTTTCCTTTAAATCTGCAGCCATCATAGGCCTTTGGAAACCAGGTGTGTCTGTGGACTCTGCAGGCAATTCAGTGAGCTTAATTAAGCGCTTACGTCCTGATGTACACGGAGAGCGAGAGAGAGCTAGGAGAAGTGTGGACCTCTGGGGCTGGAGGGTGTGATCCCTGGGTAGTGGGAGGGTGGGGAGGGGGGGGATGCAGGAAGGGTAGTTGCCCTGGGAATAAACCCAGTGAGATCAATCAATCTCAGGGGGGAGGAGCTTATTACAGTCCCAGGGCTGGAAACATTGAATATTGCCTCTCCAGGGAAGGGTGGAAAGAAAGAAAGAAAGAAAGGAGAGAGGGAGGGAGGGATTTTTTCTTCACGGCGTGTCTGGGGGGAGGGGGTTGAGGCCTGGAGACTGGTGGAATGCACTTTGCGGGAGGGGGATTCGTTGGCTCTCGACTCTCCGCCGTTTTAGAATCGGGGAGCCCCCCGCGTAACCGCGTCGCCTAGGAAACGGCTTTGACAGGCAGGAAAGCGGACTATTTTTCTGCAGACGGCATCAAATCCGCACAAAGGAATTTTGCTTCATGACGAGCGCGGACGTGAAGGGGGTCGTTAATTTTACAAGCCGCCTCCTCCTCCTCCGCTCAACGCCGCGCGGAACATTCCGGAAACAGATGTGCTTTCTCAGGAGGCGAAGCCGTCGAGCGGCGAGGGAGAGCTTTTTTTTTTTTTTTGCCGAACCAGATTGTGCGTCGAGGCAGGAAGTGATGTCCGGCGAGGCGGATTAGTATTCCGTCGGCTGCCTCGTCCTCCCTGAATTTTTCGAGTGTTCAGGGAAAGATCAAACTGAACCCTCCTCTCGAAAGAAAGAGGGCAGGACAGGGTAGAGTGGAAACATTTTGGAAATGGAGGAGGAGGAGTTTGGGGGGTATGATATGGTGAGGGTGGCGGGGGGCCTTGGGATTCTAGTGACTTTAGGGGAACTTATTTTTTCAGAAATTTTGGTATTTTGGAAAACAACAACGACTGCTGTATACCTTTCTCACCATTCAGATATCTGTAACATAAAGGGCTTTACAAAAGTCATACAAAATCAACAGTAAATTGAACAGGGATAAACCCCACCAAACAAACATAAATAAAAGAGAATAAAAGAGAAGAATAAGAAGTATGTGAAACCAGAAAAAGCTTCTTAATAATGTGCATCTTAGAAGATGGGGGTTGAGCACAATTCCAGCATAAATTCCATGAGTGGGGAATTGACGACTAATGGGAATTGCTGGAACGGAATTGCAAGAAATGGAAACTGGAATTGAATTAGTAGAACCAACCACAAACTTGGATTTTATTTATTTATTTACTTATTTATTTTACAAGGTCCTGTTGTGGGTGTTGAAAGGAACATTCATTAAAATAGATGCTTTTGAATTTTCACACCGAAAGTAAGAGCATGCTGTCAGATGATTCCAGTCAGCAGGCACATTAAACCTAAAAGTGTGTTTTTTTTTGTTTTTAAAAAAAAAAATTTATTTCATGAAAAATGTCATTATGTATATCTTGGGGTCTGTGAAACACTCAGTGAATAATTACTGTCATGCTTAATTAACAACACTTTGAAGTAATTGGGGACATTTATAATGCATAGATACACTTATAATGCAAGCGGAGGCAAGGCCCTTGCATTGCACATTGTGTGGGTGATTTCTATTGTGACTGCTGAAAACACTTCTGTACAAGTTATTGTTTAAGGAAAAATAGCCTTTATACCCGGTGTAATTGTGACTTAAGTGCTGCGTTTCAGCCCCGTTGTCTAGAACACACATCAGTTATTGAGGTGATAAGCTTTTTCTTCTTGCTCTCATTTGAAGAAGTTCTTGTTCTCACAAAGAGAAGTCTTGCCTTGATGCAAAATGTTGTTTTGTACCTGATAGACAGGTTTTCCATTGGATTTCTCAGAATCAATCAAAAAATTAATACTGAGGTATTTAAAACTGCTGTTGTATTCAAGAGAGGGTCCTATGCCTAGCAAGCATATTTGTCACGTGCTGTACAAATGGAATGGAAGTAAATGCTGAAACATGCCAAAATTAGTCAGCTAGACCACATAAGGCACCCTTCAGGGGACCTGTTAAATGGATAAGTAGATGATGGTTAGATAGACAGTAGGACAGACAGAAGGACATATAGATGGATGGATAGACAGTAGATAGAATGCCACCTTCAGGTATTGCAATATATTGTCATGCAATATATTGAAAATGCGTAGCTGTGAATTATACCTAACAAAAAATATATACACATATTTACAATATATTGCAACATGTATGGGAATATATTTATTGCAATTGTAGAATATATCACAGTATATTTCATGTTCGGGGCGGCAGACGGACACACCTCTGACTTTGATGGCTGTTACCGTGGCGCTTCCATGGAAACGAGGGTGTTTTCTCACGGTTACGTTTTCCTTGGCCTTCTGCTCGCCGCCGTTAATAACCGCTTTTATGATAGAATGTTTATTGCTCCATTCATCTTGCTGGGTTTGCTTGCCTTGTTAATATCTGTCTGTCTCTGAATGCGTAATGGGCCGGGGCTTTGGGAAATATACACATATTCCTCTGACGAGATACTCTGAGAATCTCCCAGCATGCTCTGCTTTCGCTGCCAGCTCGTGTCAGGAGCCGCCTTGAGCCTCTCCACATTATTAGGTCTGAAGAAGAAGAAGTGTGAATTTAAGCTGGCGTTCTATTTAAGATGGCTCTACACACCCATAAAAATCTGAAACCATCCATCTTATTGCCTGTGTGGGATTATTGATGGCAATTGTGTTATTAACAGGGGTGATCATCCTTTGCGCTGGTGGAATAGGCAGCGAAATTATCCCTGCTAAATTGGCTCTGAAGAGTTTATATGAGTCCAATAGGGACTGTATTAGAGAAGGCTCTGTTAGAGTTAAAATTACTCTATCGGTGTAATATTTGCTTTTCCTCACCTATTCCTGATATTGACAGGTAGTCCTATGGCTCTGTTGTAGAGCATTGCGCTAACAATGCAACAGCTGTGTGTTCGATCCCAGAGGACTACATAGACTGAAAAATGTACACATTCCTACAGTATATGTTGCTTTGGATAAAAGTGTCTGCTAAGAAGCATGTACAAAACATCTGCATTAAAACATCTGAGCTGGAATACTGTAGGAGGTCTATCTATGTATGTTACAGGTAGGAGGTCTATATGTAAGTTACAGGTAGGAGGTCTATATGTACTTTACAGGTAGGAGGTCTATCTATATGTAATTTACAGGTAGGAAGTCTATTTATATGCAAGTTACAGGTAGGAGGTCTATCTATATGGAATTTACAGGTAGGAGGTCTATCTATATGTAAGTTACAGGTAGGAGGTCTATATGTTATTTACAGGTAGGAGGTCTATCTGTATGTATGTTACAGGTAGGAGGTCTATCTATATGTAAGTTACAGGTAGGAGGTCTATATGTTATTTACAGGTAGGAGGTCTATCTATATGTAATTTACAGGTAGGAAGTCTATTTATATGCAAGTTACAGGTAGGTGCGTCTATCTATATGGAATTTACAGGTAGGAGGTCTATCTATATGTAAGTTACAGGTAGGATGTCTATATGTAATTTACAGGTAGGAGGTCTATCTATATGTAAGTTACAGGTAGGAGGTCTATATGTTATTTACAGGTAGGAGGTCTATCTGTATGTATGTTACAGGTAGGAGATATATCTATATGTAAGTTACAGGTAGGAGGTCTATATGTAATTTACAGTTAGGAGGTCTATCTATATGTAATTTACAGTTAGGAGGTCTATATGTAATTTACAGGTAGGAGGTCTATATGTAATTTACAGGTAGGAGGTCTATCTATATGTAAGTTACAGGTAGGGGGTCTATCTTTATGTAAGTTACAGGTAGGAGGTCTATATATGTAATTTACAGGTAGGAGGTCTATATGTAATTTACAGTTAGGAGGTCTATCTATATGTAATTTACAGGTAGGAGGTCTATCTATATGTATGTTACAGGTAGGAGGTCTATCTTTATGTACGTTACAGGTAGGAGGTCTATCTATATGTAATTTACAGGTAGAGGTCTATCTATATGTAATTTACAGGTAGGAGGTCTATATGTAATTTACAGGAAGGAGGTTTATCTATATGTAATTTACAGGTAGGAGGTCTATCTATATGTATGTTACAGGTAGGAGGTCTATCTTTATGTAAGTTTCAGTTAGGAGGTCTATCTATATGTAATTTACAGTTAGGAGGTCTATCTATATGTAATTTACTGGTAGGAGGTCTCTCATTTCAAGTGTGACTGGTTTGATTATTGGGTCTGTAGAGAGGTATGGAGCAGATTCTGTGTGTGACTGGTTTGATTATTGGGTCTGTAGAGAGGTATGGAGCAGATTCTGTGTGTGCCGTCAGCCGCCCCTGACCTCGTTAGAGCCGGTGACACGTTAAGGTGGAGAGTGTTTTCGTTTTTCTGTTTTTCTCCTGGTGTTTTTGATCAAAGTCTTATTACTCAGATGTACCCGCGACTCCCGCGGGAATATAAAAAATAGATAAATAAATAAAAGACATAAATAAGTAAAATAAATTGGCTGAAGGAAGTTGTTTGGAGTCGTGCTGTGGAGATGGGAGGAGATTGCGTTTGTTTCCTCGCCACAGGTGTTTATGCTCTCGGTCGGGGTGTCACAGCAGGGCTGAGTGAGGGACAGGGAGGATGCTGGGAGATTAAAGATGAAAGGCTTGGGGTGGGGGGAGGGTTGCTGC
>CM056389.1:10436972-10444472 GCA_029718625.1 Synaphobranchus kaupii
TTCTTTACCAGCAGGCGCTGAAATCTGGTTTGGGAAGTTGTTGCTCAGCTGCGTGGCGTCTGCATGGTGAGTTGCCATGGTGATTCGGCGGTGCAGACAGCCATCAGCTCCTTATGGCCTCAACCTAAAAACACAGCATCCTAGGAATGTGTGTGGTGTGTGTGTGTGTGTGTGTGTGGAGGGGGTGTGTTTATGTGTGTGTGGGTGTGTGTGGAGGGGGTGTGTGTGTGTGTGTGTGTGGAGGGGGTGTGTTTATGTGTGTGTGTGTGTGTGTGTGTGTGTGTGTGGAGGGGGTGTGTTTATGTGTGTGTGGGTGTGTGTGGAGGGGGTGTGTTTATGTGTGTGTGTGTGTGTGTGTGTGTGTGTATGTGTGATGCTTCATAGGCCCAGATGAGCGATTGGTGTGGAACTCTGAAGTAAGAATGCATTTCGGAGACGTCCGAGCCCCCCACCCGTTCCGTCAGTTCCGTTCCAGCTGGTCAGGGGGCTGTAGTGTCGTGGGCGTCCCTGGCCCAATTCCCAAATCTGACTCTCCTTCATCCTGCCCTCCTCTAGTCATCCGCCGAACCCGCTGGGCAGATCAGTCCTCTCTGCCACATGTCAGCTGAACATTCTGGCATGTTCCGTCTACGGTGAGCCAAGATCTGATAAAATCTCATAAAGTGTACACTCTCGGAAATAGAGGTACAGTGGAGGTACATTTTTATTCTTTAAGGAACACATTTCCCAAATGTACCCTGAAACGTACAATAATGTTCTGTTTGGGTACTAATAAGTACATTTACAGACAAGTACAGGTACAAATGTATTACGTATTGCTGGCTAGGGGTACAATTTTTTGTACCTGTACAAGCCTTTGTACCTTTTCAGGCACTTTTTGTACATTACATTATCAGCATTTAGCTGATGCTCTTATCCAGAGCGACCTACACAACAATTTTAGCATTTTCTTTTACATAGTATCCATTTCTACAGCTGGATATATGCTGAAGCAATTCAGGTTAAGTACCTGGCTCAGGGGCACAATGGCAGTGTCCTGAGAATCGAACCTGCAACCTTTTGGTTTACAATAAATTTCAGTCGCGGTGGGTTTCTAACATCCGTCTCCAAGCGTCCGAGTCTGCAGCGCTAACCGCTAGGCCATGGCGCAGCTGTTGTACCTTTTTTTCCGAGAGTGTAGGAGAGCCGATCTAGGATCAGTTTCCGTTTTGAGTTTGTAATGGAAGGGGCTGGGTTATGGGTTAGGGTAAACCTGATCCTGGGTCGGTGCCGTGTACCAAACAGACTGGCCCTCCTTAGTGTCTGTCATGCTTCCTATGTCTCTAATGAAGGGAGAAACCAATGTGTGAGTTCAGGAAGAGGTGCGGTTCCCCTGTGTGTGTGTGTGTGTGTGTGTGTGTGTGTGTGTGTGCGCGCATGTCCGCCCGTGGGTGTGAGGTGTGAGTGTAGTTTGTGGAGTGTTCCCCCCCTGTGTGTGTGTGTGTGTGTGTGTGTGTGTGTGTGTGTGTGTGAGTGTGTGTGTGTGTGTGTGTGTATGTGTGTGTGTGTGTGTGGGCAGATTCCCCTCTGCTCCATATGGAAGTGCTCCACAGGTTTCCTGGGTTAACTTGTTATTGTTCTGTCAGAAACCAGGATCAGCACAGTTTTTTAAATTAATAAATTTTTTTGCCCACATTTTCATTCCAATTTTTTTCCCTCTCTCTCTTTCTTTATATCTCCTTTTCTCCCTCTCTCTCTCTCTCTCTCTCTCTCTCTCTCTCTCTTTCTGCTGTCCCCCTCTCTTGCAGTTTTCTCTTTCTTTCATCCCTCTTTCCCTCTCTCTGTCCTGCTCTCTATTTCTATTTTCCCCTCTCTCTGTCCTCCTCCCTTCCCCTCTCACACTCTCTCTCTCTCTCTCTCTCTCTCCCTGCGTGGTCCGGAGACGCCCCTGTACTGTTGACATTCTCCAGGCCTGCTGATTGCAGGCAGGAGACTGTGGATTGCATCACTGTCTGTCGTGTGTGAGAGAGAGAGAGAGAGAGAGAGAGAGAGTGAGAGAGCGAGAGAGAGAAAGAGAGAGAGTTCTGTAGTTCTGCTTTGATGTGTGTCTCAGTTTCAGGCTCAGATCAGTGTTTTGAGACCGTCGTCCATGTTGAAATTATGCCAATAAAGCAAAGCACCATTTGAATTTGAACCTGTGTGTGACAAACGGTGCGGAATGACCACTCCTCCTGCTCCGTGTTTGTTTTATTGGACGGGGGAAGCGCGTCTTAGCAGTGCGTGTCTGAGGGGGCAGGGGCGTTATTTACTGCGTTCCCCAGCTGGCAGGGAAGGTTGCTGGGTCCATGCCCGCTGCAGAAGGACAGGGCGTTGGGTCCTGATGTTCTGGCCGCGTCAGGAATGCCGGCGGTAGAGCAGTACACCGTTCCTCCTGCGTTCCGATTGGCTCCTTTGGGCAAGGGATTGTGGGTACAGTGTGGAAGCCAAGAGAGACACATTCTGCATTTATGGCCCAACTTGAGAGGAGTGCAGTGTGTGTGTGTGTGTGTGTGTGTGTGTGTATGTGCTTGTGTACACGGTGCACCGGGGCAAAGTGAATAATAATTGTCTTCTATGCACAAGAGCGCTCACACACACCACACACACGCATGCACACACACACACACACACACACACACACACACACACACACACACACACACACACACACACACACACACACACACACACACACAGTCAGCACTTGGCTAGAAACAGCGTAATGAAAGTGGAGTGGTCGCTGTGTGGTAGAACTTTCCAGTTCGTCAAGCCAGCATACTGAACCCTCCCCCCACCCCCCTCTCTTTACCGACTTTCTCCCGACATACATCTCTCTCCCTCCCTCCATTTCTCTCCATCTCTCTTTCCCTCCCACCTCTACTCCATCCATCTCTCCCTCTTGCTATCTCTATCGATAAATACCGTAACTATAATCAACAATTATTTCAGGTGTGGAGGAGTATGTGAGAAAAAAACATATACAGTGCATACTGTGCCTATTTGAAGCACTCAGATTATTGAGATTCATTTGTCAGCTCATTAGACTGATCTGTGTGAGTGCAAGATCACTTGCATGCTACCATTCATTAGACAGTACAAATGTCATTGAAGTGCATGTCTGAGGTGGTACATTAGTGGTATTCTCTATGCCAGTATGATGCTTGCACTACATATGAACCCAAATGGCCATTCCAGAACTATACCAGCATTGTACTGGCACAGTTCGGCAGTGTGAGAAAAGGTGTCAGAGACTGAACAAAGAGTCAGAGGCGGAACTCATTGAATCAGAACAGACTTACTCTAAATAGATTCAAAGTCACAGCAGAGATTCACTGAGTCAGAGTCGAAACTCTGTGAATCAGGACAGATTTACTGAGAAGAAACGGACTCAGAATCACAGCAGAGATTCACAGAGTCGGAGCTCAAACTCACTGAATCAAAACAGATTTACTGAGTAAGAACGGACTCGGAATCGGAGAGGGACAGACTGGTGGACACTGACCCACAGACCAGAGGGCTGTTGGTTTGAATCCCAGATGGCACATTGTCTTTGCCCCACAGACTTCGTGAAGTGCTCAGCTCATGAGAGGTTCATTCATGCCATTCATTGCTGTACTGCATTTTTACAGTTGCCACAGTCACAAAGGACAGGGGGGCGTGTCCAACCCTCAGCAGAACCCTGGTGACCTTATGCTGTGTGGCGGAGCTCTCTGATTGGCTGTGCTGCACCTGGCCTGGGTGTGTTCAGATAATGTGGGAAAAGTACAGAGAAAGAGAGAGAGGGAGAGAGTGAGGAGGAAGAGAGAGTGAGAGAGAGACCCAGCTGTGGAATATGTGAAAGAGGTCAGCGCTGGTTTCCTTATCTCTGCTTGGGTCGCTGCGCCCCAACTGCTGTTAATGTGTCACCACAGTCCCGGAACACGGGGCTTACCGCCAGGCCCGCTAACCAGAGAGGGAGGGGCTGAGAGAGAGAGAGAGAAAAAATCAAGCCACTGTTCTGTAGGCCTTATTTTATGTGTGTCTACATTTTATTTTATCTTGGTTTGTAAATTATATATACAGTCAAGCCGGAAAGTCTGCCCACCCCCTTTCACCTTCTCCACGTTTTATTACGTTACAGACTTATACTACAATAGATTGAGTTCATTTTTTGCCTCAAACATCTACACACAATAGCCAATAATGACGAAGTGAAAACAGATTTTTAGAAAATATGCAATTTTATTTTACTGACAAAAATAGGTTATTTAGGGGTTACATATCTGTACACACCCTTAGCCTAATACTTGGTTGCTGCACCTTTGGCAGCGATTACAGCTTCAAGGCATCTTGGGAAAGAAGCTACGAGCTTGGCACACTTGTTTCTGGACATTTTTGCCCATTCCTCTTGGCATATCCTTGCAAGCTCCATCAGGTTGGATGGGGAGCGTCGGTACACAGCCATTTTCAGCTCTTTCCACAGATGCTCAATTGGATTCAGGTCTGGGCTCTGGCTGGGCCACTCAAGGACATGCACAGACTTTCTCCGAAGCCACACCTTTGTTCTCTTGGCTGTGTGCTTCGGGTCGTTGTCATGTTGGAAGGTAAACCTTCGCCCCAGTCTGAGGTCCAGAGCGCTCTGGAGCAGGTTTTCTTCAAGGATCTCTATCAGGACTAGTCGCCCCGTTCCCGCTGCTGAAAAACATCCCCACATCATGATGCTGCCACCGCCATGCTTCACTGTAGAGATGGTATTAGCCAGGTGATGAGCGGTGCCTGGTTTCCTCCAGATGTGACGCTTGGTATTCAGGCCAAAAAGTTCCATTTTGGTTTCATCAGACCAGAGAATCTTGATTCTCATGGTTTGAGAGTCCTCTAGGTGCCTTTTGGCAAACTCCAAGCGGGCTGTGATGTGCCTTTTACTAAGGAGGGGCTTCCGTCTGGCCACTACCATAAAGGCCTGATTGGTGGAGTGCTGCCTGGATGGTTGATCTTCTGAAAGGTTCTCCCATCTCCACAAGGATACGCTGGAGCTCTGTCAGAGTGACCCTCGGGTTCCTGCTCACCTCCCTGGCCAAGGCCCGTCTTCCCCGATTGCTCAGTTTGGCCGGGCGGCCAGGTCTAGGAAGATTCTTGGTGGTTCCAAAATTCTTCCATTTACGAATGATGGTGGCCACTGTGCTCTTTGGGACCTGTAAAGCTGCAGAGATTTTTCCGTACCCTTCTCCAGATCTATGCCTTGACACAATCCTGTTTCTGAGGTCTGCAGATAATTCCTTTGACCCCATGGCTTGGAGTTTGCTCTGACATGCACTGTCAACTGTGGGACCTTATATAGGCAGGTGTTGGCAATCCCCAATCATGTCCAATCAATTGAATTTATCACAGGTGGACTCCAATTAAGTTGTAGAAACATCTCAAGCAGTATCAGTGGAAACAAAATGCACCTCAGCTCACTTTTTGGTGTCATATCAAAGGGTGTGCACACTTGTGTACATGTGATATTTTACATTTAGATTTTTTATAAATTAGCACAAATGTCTAAAAACCTGTTTTCACTTTGTCATTATGGGCTATTTTTGTGTAGAATTTTGAGACAAAAAAGTAACTCAATCTATTGTAGAATATGTCTGTAACGTAATAAAACGTGGAGAAGATGAAAGGGGTGGGGAGACTTTCCGGCTTGACTGTATATATATATATATTCTTCTATCTTTCTGTCTTTTTTCACTCTTTTTTCCCTGTCACAAATACACCTGTGTCCTGGGCCAGTTCTGACATGTGCTGGACATGTCTGGGCTGATACTTAATCCACCCCCATCTCTCCCTCCCTCTCTCTCCCTCCCTCTCCATCCCTCCCTCTCTCTCCCTCCCTCTCTCTCCCTCCCTCTCCATCCCTCCCTCTTCCTCCCTTCTTTCTTTCCCTTCTATTTCACACGTGATTCCAGTTTCCGCTATCTGCATAACAGTCATTTTTTGTTGTCAAAATTTGAAAACATTTACATGAAGGGGGCAGAAGTAACACCTCTCTCATCTCCCTCCCTTTCTTCTCTCCCTCCCTTTCTTCTCTCTCTCTCTTTCTCTCTCTCCCTCTCTTTCTCTTTCTCCGTCTGTATCTCTTTGCTCTTAACGAGAGTGTCTGCTAAATGCCTTAATGTAAATGTAAATCTTCTCGGCCTTCCGGCCTTTGACGGTCTTGTGTTTGCTCTTTAGTTACATAGTTACATAATGCCATTTAAGGCCAGCAGAGTGTTTTACAGGGAGAGTCTGAGAGAGAATGAGGGTGTAGGAGAGAGAGAGAATGAGGGTGTAGGAGAGAGAGAGCGAATGAGAGAGAGAGAATAAGGGTGTAGGAGAGAGAGAGAATGAGGGTGTAGGAGAGAGAGAGAGAGAGAATGAGAGAGAATGAGGGTGTAGGAGAGAGAGAGAGAGAATGAGGGTGTAGGAGAGAGAGAGAGAGAGAGAGAGAGAATGAGGGTGTAGGAGAGAGAGAGAGAGAGAATGAGGGTGTAGGAGAGAGAGAGAGAATGAGGGTGTAGGAGAGAGAGAGAGAGAGAGAGAGAGAGAGAGAGAGAGAGAGAGAGATGGGGGGGGGGAGAGTAGCCTCAGGTTACAGTAGATTGGATCCAAGTTGATCTGAGAGCAAAGCTGTTCAATTACTAAATTACTGAAGAAAGGAGATGAGTGCTGACAAACAGAGAGGCGGAAGTGAGAAAGGGAGAGAGGGAGAGAGGGAGGGGGTTAATGTAAAAAAGGAAATTGAGTGATAGAGAGCCAGAGGTAATATTGGGTGACTCCAAAGCCAACTTGAGCTTGTATGTGAAAAAGGGAGTATTATTGTTCATACTAATGTAGCTTATATTTATTTTTAATGTATGTATGTTTAGCTTTGGCGACACATGTATAGAAATATGTTGTGCAAATAAAGCATTTTGAATTGAATGGGTGGGAAAGACAACAGAAGTGTGAAATTCAGAGAAAGACAAGATATGCAAGGAGAGAGAGAGCAGGAAAGAGGGAGAAGTGGAGAGAAAAAGTGGGAGAGAATGTGGGAAGGAGAGAGAGTGAGAGAGGTGGGAAAAGAGAGATGGAGGGAGAGAAGGAATGAGAAGTTGAGAGAGAAGGAAGGAGATAATGGCAGAGAAAGAGAGTTAGAGAAATGGAGGGAGGGAGAAAAACAGAGGGGTTGAGAGAAAAAGTGAGAGGGAGAGAGGGAGAAAGAAACAGAGAAAGAGAGGGAATGAGAGTGAGGGGTAGGACGAGAGAGAGAGAGAGAGAGGCCAGCTCAGGGCGCAGTGGAAACTGAGGTTTCCTGTCTGAGTGGCGTCTGGCCGAGTGGGACGGGACGGGAGGTGGGGGGTGGGGGGGCAGGAAAAAATCTCTCCTCCCTGTCTATGAGTGACGTGGGCGGGGGGTGTTGGTGGGGACTCCTCCCTGTCTATGAGTGATGTGGGTGGGGAGTGTTGGTGGGGACTCATCCCTGCCTATGAGTGATGTGGGCGG